>OZ038488.1:83872182-83874682 GCA_964036315.1 Acanthosepion esculentum
TGTATGAGGTTTCTGTTAGGCAGATTACTACTATGTTTGACATGCCTACATTTTTCTCAACTGTGATTGGTCAAATAAGAAATACTAACTGTCACAGGACAATTTACTGATCGCATTCACCAAACTGAATTTTTCCTACTGTTAATTCACAAACATGCTTTTGTTACAAAATCACCGATTGGGTAATTTTTCATCCAATCAGATATTTTTTGTGTGCCCTTGAAATTTCTCCTGCTATTGTCCTGGGAGCCTACCCATGGTTATATAAACCAGAATTCGTTCCAAAAATAGACAGTAGAAGCAGAACTCAGAAACTCACACGCATCTACACAGACTATTCATTCTACTCACTGCACGCATGCACACAGAACTTAAATATCATTCACCATCAGTTCTATGTAAGAAGCCAAGTTGCAACAGCTCTGTTAGTTATATCTAATCCACAACTGATTTTATTACATTTTCTTCTGAAAACATCATTCTATCTAATACAGAACTTTGAACATTCTTTCAGAAAACTTGTTTATTTACATTTAATCTTTCAGCTAACAGATAAAGGGAAACAACTTCTCCTATCTTATTGTTTCACACATTACAAAAACTGTTTTGTATTTGTTGATTTTAATATATATTTTATCGTTGAAACAAAAATCGGTTTTCCATTGTTTTTCCTTAATTCAAAAATGTATAATTGTTAAATGCTATTCAACACGCAGCCACATCAACCTTTTCAACACAACCAGCATTTACAAGAGTGTGCTTATATACTTTGAGTTCAACATACCAATTTTTACCAAAAGCTGGTGATGTAGAAATGGTTTTCATTTTTGGTTTTGAATTCAGAGTTCCTCAACTAGACTCGGTGCCATTTAAAGCCAGAGAACACAATCTGCCTTGCCATGTTTATCCATAGTCGACCAGGAATTGTAAAAACGTTCATACCTTTGCAAATATCGTTTATTCAGAAATTATCTATATTATTTTATAATAACAATATAATTAAAATAATATACAAAAAATAACCGGTTAGCTGGAGGTAATTGGAGGAGCATTCCAAATTACAAAGCTGAAATACCTAACAATTATTAAAAAAAAATCATTAACAGATTACCAGAAATGTCCTTTCCAAGGATTGTTCTTCTCTTTAATTACAAGTATTTTAATCCAATTTTTGCAAAGGATGCAGATATACTGAACAAATATATATTCTAAGGTGATTGCTGGCAGGTTAACATTGGACACAGTGATCAATCATTGTCACTTTTATTGATCTTAGTAAAGATTTTGATTCAAGATATCGAAACCGATAGAGATATGATATGGATGATACTGCGATGATGTGGTGATTCCAGCCAAAATCATCAATGCCACATAATGCAGTTAAAAGGGAAGTCTCCATTTAAAGACAGAGAATTCAATCTACCTGGCTATTTAACCTATATAGCCGAGTTGGGGCAGAGTAAAAGGATTCATACCTTTGCAAATATCTATTATTTAGAAATTAGCCATATTATTTTATAATAACAATATAATTAAAATATTATGTGAAGAATGACTAGTTAACTGATTAATTGATTTGCTTGATTTTTATGGCTTATCAACCTTTTACAAGTTATTTAAAGCCAGAAAATATTTTTAGACTGTAAGAATTCTTTTGGAAATGACAAAGATTTACTAATACAAGTTCTAATTAACCCATAGCTGGCGGGGAGAAGTGGATTCATACCTTTCTCAAGAGTATCTGTGCATAAGTGAATATAACAAAGACAGCTGGAATATCCGATTTCAATCCTGAGCCATTATCTAATACACTACCTGTACATCCAAGCTTACAGCACCTGGTATTCCCAAGCCGTCTAGGTAGTAACAAGGCTCAACATTGCTCAACTTTGGTGGTTGTTTCAATGTAATATGGCCATAAACCACCATTTAGTTTCATATCCTTGGAAGAACATTCCAAATAGTTAAGGTGATTATAAGGATGATTAACCTGGAGCAGGAACTTGGTAAATTATTTTTCAATGATCATAAATCATTATAGATATGCAATAATACCAATAAGTTTCCCTTTTTAACAGAATATAAATCTAGATATTTCTATAAGTAAAAGTTTTCAAATTTAATCAAATATATGCCTACTACTGTTTTTATATATATATATATATATATATATATATATATATAAAGACTTGACGATTGCATCTAGCATAAAACAGACTGTTGCCTCTAAGTGTTGACTTCTATTTTTCACTTATATATATATATATATATATATATATATATATATATATATATATATATATATATATTGAATGACAGACTTCTATACATCTTACGAAATAATGTAACCATTTGTATCTGTCTTTAAGGAAATTGTCTAGAATTTAGATGCAGACAACTTCGTGTTATGACCTATATTAAAAATATTTTTTCAGGGAGTTTGAATTTAGCATAGGTCACATTCAATTGGTTAATCACAGTAAAGCCCACAAGCCTATTT
>OZ038488.1:83879682-83899682 GCA_964036315.1 Acanthosepion esculentum
AGGTGGCAGGGAAGCAAAAAACCAGAAGAGTTCCACAGGTGAGAAAATAAACTATCAGAATAGAACTTATGGTTACATCTAGCTATTTCAAAAGTAAAGCAATGAGACCTAGTTGCCAATCTAATAGTATGCTTAAATTTATGTAATTGAGGTACCATGAAAGGAAGTTCATTAGAACTGCCATGAAAATATTTATAGAAGTGACCGAAGAAAGGCAGTTAACGTTTGATAATTATATAGTGAGGAATTACATGCAAATGATTTAAGCAAATATCTTGTCTTGAAGATGAGGAGTAATGTCCTTTGAGCAGTAGTGTCATTATTGTTAATATGAATAGATACAAGATCAAACTTAAACAGAATAGTGCCCATATAAATAAAACCATTTTTTTTTTAATCAGTTTTACCCCATGCAAGGTAATAAAGCCACTAAGACACAAGCAGTTACAGGGTGTGGAAGAATTAGAAACAAAAACACTAATAATGAGCAGGAAGAGAAAAGCGTAATTAGGGGCACAGCAGAGAGTGATTCAAACGGCATTTAATTTTTTGCAGATTAATCCAGAAGAGAGTTCCACAAGCGAGAAGTGCAAGAAAAGAAATTATTAGTATAGAATTTACAGTTACATCGAGCCAGCTCAAATGCAAATTGATGAGATCTCAATGCCAGTCTAGTACTGCGCTTAAATTCAAAAAGTCTTGGTACCATAGCAAAGAGGTCATCTGAACAATTACCATGAAAGTATTTATAGAATAGTCACAGAGAGGCAACCTTGCCAAGCCACCAGATTGGGACCTAGATATTGTTGATTCTTCTTTCGATTTTATCAAAGAGCTCAAGGTGAATAGCAACTGCACTGGGCCATATGTAACAGCAATATTCTTAGCATGGATGAATGGTAGACTCATAGATGATAGATTCTGGAGAGAAAAATTGTCTAGCACAACACAGTAAACCAACTTTCTTAGCAGCTGACCTAGCAATGGATTCATTAGTCTTTCCACTTCATGTCAGCTGAGAATTTTAGCCCCAAAAAGCATGAGTCACTCTTCTGGAGGTTAGCATCAGCCATACTGATGGAAGGCAGAGTGGGGTCTCTCAGATGATTAATGGAGGGAAGTTTAGTTTTGGAGGTGTTAAAATTAACAAGCAATCTTTTGCCCCAATTAACAATGGATTTGAGGTCGTTTTGGATATCAGCTACCATCTTGACCATGTTGGCCCGATTAGCCTTACTATCACGACAGGAGTAAATGATTATGTCGTAAGTGTAGATGCCAAGTTGAGAGCTAATGTCATTGGAAAGGTCATTAATGAAAATTAAAAACAAAGTAGGACCAAGGATGTAGCGCCCTGGGGGACACCTACATTAATATGAAAGGATCTAGGTGAGTGGCCATTCAGGATAACTTTCATTTCACAATTACACGATTTTACAGACATTGTTTGGTTAATATAAGTTTTAATGAGAAACTCATTGACTTGACTGTATAATAATAATAATAATACAGTCATAATAAAAGACATTCCGTTGATGTTCCATGCTGCACTGGTTTTGCCGAATTCCAACTGGATAAATCTCTTATTATTTTTGTCTGAAAAAGAGGTTTTGACATTTGCAGATGCATGACTAATAATTATCTTCAAGAAATTTGAATGAAATAATCAATGGCTTCTTTTGAAATTTAAAAATACTTTTGCCCTGAAGAGCAATCAATATGAAAACACAATTCTGAATTTTAAAATTCACTTAAATAAAAGGCAAGTGAGAATAGAAATGCTACTGTAAATTAATGTGTGTAATGGGTTTAATACTATGTAAATAAAAAAAATGTCCCCTACCTTGTGTGTGTGTATATGATCGCTTAGGGCTAGGATCTCTGACTGATGGCAAATTGGTCAGATTTTGATCCTGGCTTGAAACAATCGGATGTCTAGCCAAATTGATACAGCAAAACAGGCTTGTATGTGGATGACACACACACACACACACACACACACACACACACACACACATATATATATATATATAGTGGGGTGAGTTTATATATATATAATATATATATGTGTGTGTGAATTTATATATATGTGTGTGTGGGTATGTGAATTTATATAAATATGTGTGTGTGAATTTTTATATATACATGTGTGTGTGTGTGTGTGTATATATAAAATCACTTTAAACATTCTAGTGGATCCTCATATTTGAATAAAAGCCCCATTTATTAAACAGTATATTTACTTATTTTCATTTACTGGACTAAAATAAATATATTGTTTAAATAATAAAGAGTTAAATATTTATTATTAAATAATTGAGTCTACTCAAATATTGGTATCCATTAAAATAACATTTAAGGTGATAAAATTTGTCAGACTGATATATTAAAAAAGTCTGTTACCTCTTTACATCACATACACAACTGTACATATGTAGATATATATGGGAAAATTCAGATATAAATAAAAATATATCTTTAACAAAAATATAAAGACAAAAGGAAAATATTTTCTTTACCATCGTGTTTAAAAATAAACTAACATTTTTACTTCTGTTTATAAATACTCACTGCAAAATAAAATCCTGAAGATGAAACACATCTGCTAAGATACGATTTCCTATATATATATATATATATACACACACACACACACATATATCCGAAGATGATAAGACAAAATATAAAATTTATTAATAGCAGTTTAAGCCTAAGAGAGTAGACACTCTTGCAAAACGTATTAATAAATTTTCCACTTTGTAGGATGTATAATAATGTATATCTGTGTATGTATGTCTACGTGCATAGGAGAATCATCCCAAAACAGACACAGATGAGAATTCCCACCACCACCATCAAAAATAATCAAATACAAACTAATATAAATAGATTAAATTTTTAAAAATAAATCAGTTTGTCTGATGATCACAAAGAGTGAAACTCGGGGTTACAAACTCATATCCATACAATGGAATATGTTAGCTCGATCACTGATATTGAGCACTTTCCAATAAGTAACACAAATATATAATATATATAGAAATTATAACAATATATATATGCTATAGGATGTTGAAAAAGGAATTCTTACTACTACACAGACACCATATTGGTTCTTGAAAATGAGTTGTTTGAAAATAGTTGAACAGAACAATAACACAATATGAACTTCTGTATATTCACAATTTCGACCACAAAACTCAACACCTTATTGTCAGTTCTAAATCATATATATATATATATATATACACACAGACAAAAGAAACAATCCCCATGAAGAATCTTTCACCAGAAGAGATGGTATTTTCAATTGCATATAGATATTTTTTTACTAGTTCAGTTAGCAAACTCTTTTACCTTTGATTTCACTTATATCATGCAGATATATTTTAATTAATAGGAATTTTTTCATTTAAAAAATGCCAGGATGTAGCCAACAAAGTTTTTCTACAATACTGATTACACCCAGTTCTTGATAATGTCCGAGATAGTCAAAAGTACTTAAGCAAAAACAAAATATGAAATTTGGACAGTTTATCCACAATTATGATTCTGATGAATTAAGATTTAATTAAAAAAATTGGGAAGATACAGTAAATTGATGTGTGGGATGATGTCGGACAAACAAGTAATTTTTTAAATTACATATATATCATTATTATACAAACAAATCAATCCACATTAAATTAATTTCTTTTAAATCGCTAATAAAATATGTATAAAACAATAATAATAACATTTTATATATATATATATATATATATATATATATATATATATAAATAAATATCTGATCCAATCTTTTTGGATTTGGGAAACCATTTTACACGACATCATTAATATATATTTCAATTAATTTGAATTCTAACATTAAAAAAAAATGCCAGGATGTAGCCTACAAAATCTTGATTACCATACTGATAATACCCAGTTCTTAATAAGGACTGAGATAGTTGAAAATATTTAAGCAAAATCAGAACAAAATATGAACTGTGGACATTTAGTCCGGAATTTTGAAAATAATGTAAAAGATTTTTTACACTATTTACATCATTCAGACTGTTGTCCTTATGTTTATTGCCATATTCCCAATGTTTTGGCCATTGTATGCTCCAACCTTCTTCAGGATGAAATACATTAGAATTTTGAACCAAACCCTTTAATTAGTCCACAGGAGTAGATTGTTCTAATTCCATTTGCCATGCCTTTTTTTGGGATATCTCAGTATCAATTAAATTCCTTTAGTAACTCAACTCTCCAAGTTTTTGTTCCCTCTCTTGTGGTCAAGTATTGAACTCAAAACTCTTTGGGTCAAGTCACCTTTTGGATGACTCAACCAACATTTTTATCCACTTTACCATAAAAATGTATTTTTATACTTTTTAGTGTTGTATTGTTGGTCATTTTACTATAAAAATGTATTGTTGGTCATTTTACTATAAAAATGTATTGTTGGTCATTTTACTATAAAAATGTATTGTTGGTCATTTTACTATAAAAATGTATTGTTGGTCATTTTACTATAAAAATGTATTGTTGGTCATTTTACTATAAAAATGTATTGTTGGTCATTTTACTATAAAAATGTATTGTTGGTCATTTTACTATAAAAATGTATTGTTGGTCATTTTACTATAAAAATGTATTGTTGGTCATTTTACTATAAAAATGTATTGTTGGTCATTTTACTATAAAAATGTATTGTTGGTCATTTTACTATAAAAATGTATTGTTGGTCATTTTACTATAAAATGCAGCTCCAAGTCATGTACAAAACGACTATATTTTTTTTCAATTTCTACAATTTGAAAGTCAAATTAGCCAAAAGGATTATTAAAAAAAAAAGTACAACAAAAAAAGTTAGGATTTTGGTTAAAACTCTGTGAAAATACTGCCACTAATCACTGCAGGAAACAACAATACCAAAAATGTGTTCTCGTCAGCATGATTGATAATGAACTTGTAAGTCTTGGAATGAATTATCCTCCTTGCTTAGTTTCTGTGACTCAGTGATTGGTGTCCAGGACTGTACCTTAAATTTCAACTCTTGATTTGGTTTGTTTTACAGCATATCAACCTCAATGGGTTATTTAATGCCAACAAAATTTTTATTGCTGGTAATATTTTTCTTCAAAAATGTATTGCTGGTAATAATTTTTTTTTTCTTTTTACAAAGTATTTCTGATTTTAAAACCTATTTTTACACTAACATAGTCTTTTAACACTAGTTTGGGAGCTAACTATTTACCCATAGTTGGGACCCTAACAGGTGCTACCACCCCGGGCCTGGGAACATCAGCAATTAAGGTGGTTCCATGTGTGTGTGTGTGTATATATATATATATATATATATGCCATTTCAAGCAGAATACATAGATATATTTTCTATTTAAAATAGAAAGTATATATTTTCTGAAACCAAAATATTTTTTTTTTAAATTAAATAACGTATTTATTGAACAAAGTAACTAATAATAACAAAACAAAAGTCATTGAAACAAAGCAAGTTCAGTCGACCAATGATGACAAGTCCAGAACAACGTAACTAGAAACAATTTTTTCTATCCTCTGCCAGCCACTATGATGGAGAAAGCATTACCTCGAACCGTCGCCAGTGAGACACGCTGCAAGAGCCACTCCGTTTTGCGAGGCTCGTTCCTTAATCGAGACGCAATCGCGCCAATCCTCCGAAGGAACGCCATCGAACGAGGGCCAATAACCCCTGAAGTCTCCACTGCCACAGGAGTAAAAAAAATCTATCAGCAAGAGAAGAATATTTAGATATTTTTTGTATCTCTGCGTCTCGTTATGAAATTTGAAATGAGTTATTTTTATCCAATTGTTTTTCCTCCTAATACATTTTAGCCAGTCAATTCTCTCAGATTCTTCAGATTGATTTTTTCCCTATTTTTTTGTTAATGGCTCATTTTATAATCCAGTCTACAGCCAAAATGTCATGGAATCCTTTTACTGAAATTTTAAATTTTGCCTTGGACATTTAACTATTAGCAGAACTAGACCAAGAACATTACAAGTAAAACAAATTTCACCTGTAGAAAGCCAAGACACTGAAAAAAATAATGTCAATGATAAAGGTCTTTCACTTTTTTATGGGTGATGTTCATTAATGACACGGTTGATATCGGCTCTCCACATCTTCCTATCCTTTGTAGCTCTTAGCAATATATATATATATATATATTTTACTATACTTCCCACTTCCTGTTGTACCAGACATTTACACAAGCTTATTAGTATGTTATTCATGGTTTTTCCTTTGTCTTTCTTAATTTCATTATTTTCTGTGAGTTTCAAATTCTCTAAGCCCTCTTTCCTCATGTGTTCCAAAAATTTGAACTGTCTCTTCCAGATGCAAAAATGAAAGAAAATAACTTTTGTTCATATATCTAAAGGAAGCATAAGCTTGAAAGATATGATGAGAAAGGACAATGAAGAACATTAAAATATCAGAGATACTGCTGCAGTATTTAACTGATTGATAAGCAATCTATAATATATATATATATATATATATATATATATATATATATAATAGAAAGTTTGACAAATAAAACTGTAACAAAGCAATATACATAAAAAAGGCATTACATGCACTGATAAGTTTTTACAAAGAGAAAGAGGCTATATACAGAGATGTGCTTACACAACCTAAAGATGGGATGTTTTTCTCCCCAAAAGAGTAAAGTAGAAATTGCTTTTTCTACAAATTCAAAACAAAAGAAAATTCCTTCATATTCTCCCAAATATGTATAGAAGAGAAAATTGAAATTTTTCAATATGAGCAAAAGAAAAAAAAAAGATAAAGCATATAAAAATATTTCCTGCCAAGATAAAAACAATCCCAATCAGAGAAACATTTATTGAAATAAGCACACATTTAAGGAAATGCAATATTTTTACTTTTTTTCCCGTTGCATTATGGGAACTGCCTTTGGTCATGGCTAAAGTAGAATCTTCTGGGAAATTTACTTACATGAAGTTTTAGGCTCCAAATTGGCTGGGTATCTGGAAATGGAGTATAAACTGATGATAACACTGAAGATGGTGGCTGGTTATTTCTGATTGGTCGCTGAAATATTTTGTAAACCTTTCCTTGATCTGGAAAAAAATAGAAGCAAAGCAAAAAATCTAAATAGTTTGAGCAATTTTATAATAAAACGCAATATGTACATGACACTTTTCGCACAATATGACTATTTTCCCATATCAATATTTTAGTGGCGAGATTTCATTTTGTCATATTTTTCAAAAAATTTTTCTTTTAAGTAAATGATTTTCAAAACTATGTATCATATAAAAGCACAAGTTATGCTAAAAAAAAAAAGGTTTCATTTAACGTGAAATTAATTCATATCTGGCAAATAAAGTTTGTTTTTTACACTGTCAGTATGCATAGATCAGGGACACCAAAGTGGTCAATGCATAACTCGAGAGGTCAAAGACATTTCAGAATGGTCAGCTCATTGTACTACTACAGAAAGTACCTGGTTTCTTTTGCTATGCTTTATCTTTAGAAGAGCTAGATTTGACAAAAAAATGGTGTATTGCTGCCATACCTAGTTGGAACTGCCCAAAGCTCAGTTTTCAATCTTGGCAGTCTTCAAAATCATTTACATATCCTCTGCAGTCTCTTTCCCACAGATGCAACATCATAAGCATGTCAATACACTGATATATTCATGGTAAATATCTGGACAATCTCTGTTCTTTAGTTCCACTACTTCAAATTTTTACAGCTAAGACCTGACATATTATTTCCACAGAGTCAAACCACCTTCATTCTCTCCATATTCCATTTGTAAGGAGGAAGTTCTACCCAGCTTTTTTCTCCCTAAAACCACTGCTTTGTGTAACAGACTCCTTCAGTGATGTTTTCCCAAATGCAACAATCTTGATTTCTTCATGTGATGGGTCAATCTTTATCCTCATAATCTTCACCTTCTACACTTTTATTCAGGTCACACACCTTATTCAGTAACCCTATACCACAGAGCCTTTAGTGACCTTTAGTTTAAAAAAAAAGATGCTAGGATATTCAAGGCTGATTCAATTGCAGTTAAATGAGTCTTTCAAATCACATACAACAATGTTGATATGAAAATGTTTGTTCTGACTCAACTGTTCATTAGAAAGTGTTTGAGATAATTTAAGTTTAGTGTAATTTTCATTTTATCTTTTATCAGATGAAATATTGCAAACTATTATTATTATATTTGACAACTATTTATTTTCATCTTAAATTTCTGAGTTGCTTGTTATCGCAACTTGACTGGATCTGTTAACCTAACGGTGATTAGATACTGTATTATTGAAATAAGATTCAGACTCGTGTCCAATTTGTCTAAAACAGTGATTCCCAAACGGTATGGTGGAATGATTGAAAGACAAAGATATAGAATCAGTTTAAAAAAATTCATATGCCAAAAATAAATGTAATTTCAGAATTTAATACATTATTATGGATTACTTGTAATTGCATGCATGAGTCGCATTATAAATAATTATTAATGGATTTCATCATTGTGATAATTTTGCATTATATCAAATTTTAAGAATATAGTAACTGGAGGTCCACATGTTGGAGAAGAGTTATCAATGATAATGTTCTGACAGTTATCTCCCTTTAATGCACTCTCTGTTTTTTATTTTTAAATGTACTTTTTATCACATAAAATTTGGTGAGGCGTGAACAAATTTTTGGGCCCAGATAAAAATTTGGGAGACACTGGCCTAAAAGAAGCCTGGCGAATACCTGGCTGCTTTAAGCATAAAGCTATGTGAACAGTTTTTTTCAGAAGATCAAGTCTAACCTATAACTCTTCACTCGATTCCACAATCATTGCCAGTACTATATTTTTTATTGTTACATACATAGTTTTAGAAGGAACAGTAATATTTTTCAATTTTATTTCATTTTTCTCATTTGTAAAATAAACTAGGAAGATACACAAATGAATAATAATGCTTGGCAATACTTTGCCTAATAAAAAAGAAAGATGGAGGATGGAAATGCTCCATCTAATAAAAAAGATGAATGTCAATTTAGGTCAAAATTTATTAGGTTGGTGCAAAAATAATGTCGTTTTTTGATGTTCAACTTCATGTGAGAAAACGACATTATTTTTGCACCAACCTAATAATAATGGTTGTCAGCGCTTCAGCTCTCAATAAAAAAAAAAGATGAAAGTTACTACTATTCAAAAATGAAGAATTGCTTGCAATTCTTTATCTAATAAAAACAAGAATAAATAATAGTAAAGAAATCGATAATAATGGTTAACAATGCCTTATCCCAACAAAAATAATGATGGAAATAAATACTAGTCAAAAATTAATAATGTTTGACAATGCTTCATTTAATATAAATAAAATGTATGCTTCTGATAGTAATGGATCTATATGGCAAATATGAATTTTGTTGCTCTACAGATGGAAAATATTATCTCTGTAATTATGAGTGAAATATATTCACTATCTGAAATATTTGAAACAAAAATTTTAAATGAACATTTCATTCATAAATTTGCTAGTTATAGTTAAGGAAAGTTTTACAAATAGATGTCAACTTGTTGAAGGCCAAGTATTAGGTTGGTGCAAAAATAATGTCGTTATTTACATAAGTAACATATGTGAGAAAACGACATTATTTTTGCACCAACCTAATAAAATGCAAATTTCAAACACTTTCTGCATTATATAAGACAATATTCCTAAACAGAACTATTTTTAATATGAAAATAAAAACAATCCTTGAATAAAAGAACATTAATGAAGGACAGTTAATTAATGAAATAAACTTTTTTTTAGAAACAATATGCAAATTAGTTAAACCTGAAGAGTGATATCACCTAGAAGTAAATAATATATAATACAGATATTGAAGCTTCTAGTGTATATATTACAGCATCTTTTCATTATTAGAATTTTAATGTATTTTATTATCATCAAAATGTTTATGGTGTGGGGCACGTTTTTGTAGGTTCCCCTGGTGTGGATGTGGTATTATGGTGGATGAAGGTTTTATGGCGATGGATGAGTTCTTGTGGTGAATGGGTTAATTGTAATGTATGAATGGGTCGCGAATCTGATTAGCTAGGTATAGGATAGTAAGTTATGACCAGCCTTTACCCCTCCCCTTTTTTGGCCTTGTGCCACATTTGTTGTATTTGCAACAATAAATCAGTATATATTACAGCATAAAGATTCCTCTTTGCAGGAGTTTCTAATGCATGGCTTATCATCTTTCAGTTGCGTCTCTTGGACAGAGTGCGCTCAGGGGCAACTCTATCAAAGGGCAGAGGGGCAACTGAGAAAACAGCGGGGACTGTGAGCTATTTCTGTCCCCGCCTGGGTGCATGCGCTTGGGGGCCCACTTTAAAAAGACCTTGTGTCACATCTCTGTGGGGGAAGGAGTAAACACTGTGTATATATTACAGCATAAAAATTTCTCCTTGCAGAGTTTCTAATGCATGACTTATCATCTCTCAGTTGCGTCTCTGTCCTTGGGAAGAGTGCGCTCAGGGGCTTCCCTGTCAAAGGACAGAGGGGCAACTGAGAAAATTATACTGAGAGATGCCCAGCCCTGGGGAACATTTGCCCAAGGTCACACCCTCTGATTGTACCAGAGAGAGGGATCGGTGCTCGCACCAAGGCCAGCACAACCAATGGTTGCGGGGACTGTGGGCAATTTTTCTTCTTGTCGCTGGCATACGTGCTCGGGTCCCCACCTAAAAAAGACCTCATGTCACATCTCGTCCAAGTCGGGGGAATGTGTTAATACTGTGTATATATTACTATAAAGCAGAGTTAGCGCTTTTTAACCCAAGAATACGTTGGATAACTGTGCTCCAATTTTGCATTTATTCATAAAGATTCCATAATATAGGTTTTACTTAATTAGCTATTATGTTTCTCTAACTCTTCAAATGTTGAATGTGTAACTAATTCTAATTTCTATTTTCCCATCTTTACACTATATTAATTTTATCTTATAAATTGTCTCCTGTTGTGTCACCCATGAAATAAAAATAATTGTACGAAAAATAAGGATCTAAGTACATAAAATCGTCTTTAAATTAAGTGGCAGAAGAAGAATTATCGTTGAACTTCTAAAAGGTAAGCTAAAACATTAATTCAATACTTAAATGCAGCCATCAATTTTGAGTTCTTCTATAGTTTATTGATGCCTATCACATCTACTCCTCCCTAGCTATTGTGATGATGGCCAAACCAAGATTACTCCCCAGGAGTTAGCTTAAATGCCACTCGATAGGGCAGCTTTTAAGCTAGTCTATAATAAAACATGCACTGCAATTTTGGGTACAAAAGGAAAATACTAGTTACTCCCCTTGAATCATGAAAGCAAGGGCTTGTATAATATATTAATATGTATTTTTAACCTCGTATAATCTGGCAACCCTGAATCTGAACTCGACAAAAATCGTTCCCTGTGTCTAACTTTTGTAAGGCTTTTGAATGAGCTATAAATAATTGAAATTGAACTGGTGGGAGTGGAGAAGTTGCTTGGGAACACAAATGGACAAACACGCATACACTGTACTTTATATGTAAGATAAAACTTGGAGTTGTACTTTCTATGTATGGTAATGAATATTTATTAATATGTACTTTTGTTGTGGAGTAGCTGAACACCACCACAAGATGGACTGGTCTAAGACTATTTAAACAGCACTCTCTCTTACTGAGGGAGACCAGTTAATGATTAACTGTTTATTACATTAGTCTGTTCTCAACCGTGTGCCATAATATTCTCCAGAATAAACTACTTCTTATTTTCTATATGTGTGTCAAACTTTCCGATTTTTGACTTTATAGCTCTGTATTACCACATTATGCACTGTTTTGTTAAAACCAAAAATAAAATATTTATTTATTTGAAAATTTATATATGTGTGTGACTGCACACACATATGGTTGTTTATATCTATATTTAATTCCCACATATATATATATATATATGTAATGAGGAAAATAAGTATTTAATATATGCCATGAAAACAGCTGCATTATTTGCCTCAGAATTATATCTCATTAGTTTCCTCTGTAGAACAGTCAATATGAGAAAAGTCTTCAATAGATTTCAATGGTTAATTAGTAAGTAAGCTCTCAACTATGATAAAAAAAATTAGATTACATACAATAATGAAAATGGTATCAAAATGAAATATATTTATTTCTCTTCAAATTACAAATTAATTTTTTCAATATTGTCACCATTTAGTGTTACACATTCGCAAATCTTATATTAACTTTTGACTTCTTGCCAATAACAATCTTTAAAAATTTAAATGCAATGTCAATTGTCATCATTAGTTTTCTTGAATCCTGTTGTTTTATTGTCCTTTCTCCTCAATAATGTTTTTCTCAGTTTCTTTCATTCTTAGTAGTCCACTGTCTTAGTAGCTTTATTGCTTTACTTGGAATGAAATGATTAACCAAAAATTCCTTCTGGGCCAACTTGCAACCTTTACTGTTTATGTGGGTGACTTTACTTTTACCTCTGCCCAGTCAACATTTACTGATTTCTTTGTGTTTTGTCTATTTTGACCCGTTTTGTCTTTGGTTTTAAATGAACTTCATGATGAAATCAGTTCTCAACTTGCTATATATGCTGAGGGCACAACCATTTACTGTTGTCTTAATAGCAAGACTGATCAGTTCAATATGGTTAAGTTGGCAGCTGATCTCAACAATGACCTATGGGCTGTTGTTAACTGGAACAAGGGTGACTTGTTAATTTTAACACCTCCAAAATGAAACTTCTCTCTGTTACCTGAGAGACATCTTCCTGCCTCCCATGATCATGGCTGATAGTGACCTCCTTGAGAGTGACTCGTTGCACCTTCTTCACCTGAAATTCTTGGCTGACATGAAGTAGAAAGACTATATTGAATCCATTGCTAGGTCAGCTGCTAAAAAAGTTTGTTTACTGTGATATGCTAGACAATTTTCTCCGCGGTCACGATAACAAAGGGTGCAGTCCAGCCAGTGGACTTACATGGCAGTATAGAGGTCAGCATCCAGAAAGCAAAAATGTGATGTGACACGCAAGTCTCATGCTGATCCAATGAGCCATATGAGGTTTCATCAGACATAAGCATTTTCTAAACTTGGATTGATCTTATGAAGTGGTCGTACTCAGTCACGAGTTGATTACCACCATACCAATGCATATATTAATGGTGAACTCTCCCATCATATTCGACATATGAGGGTCAAGCAGCTCAGTTCCTAGGAACCGACAGCTCAGATACCAGCACATATGATTTGATTATAGTGGTGAAAGCTTGTGCAGAACCAACCACCCTTTTTGAAGGACCGAATACAGAAAACTGGTGCACTACATGCCACAAGATCCCCCAAATGATTCTCCACAAGTTTTGAATTAAGAGTTGTCCTTCTCCTAGACCAGTTACCATCCAAGGCTTTAGAACCCAGTCTGTCCTGCTATTTACCCATAGCTGGAGAGAGAAGAAGAGGATTAATACCTTTCCCAAGGGAATTAGCACGTAAGTGAATGTAATGGATTCAACTGGAATTTGAACTCAGCTTCCCATTTCCTCAATCCGAGCCAATACCTGCTACTCCACCATGCTCATATATGTACATTAAAGGTATACAATAACGCAAAACAAAATGTGCACAAAATGTAATGTATTGACTATACAAACATATCAATATTGGTATAATGCTAACTGTATATTATAGATATTTATATATATTCTGATACATTTACCTATCTACCTTGCTTACTCTATATAATTCGTATTCTATTTCAATTTAGAAAACTGAAGCAATCACTAAAATGTCATTTTGACTATTTTTACTTTTAAAAATTCAGAAAAAAATAACAAATGTCTAGTTTTTGTTTTTGAACTAAGTGTTTTCAGTCTACACCAATCAATTGCGCCTATACCAGATTCAAATCCTACACCAATCAATTCACATTCCAGATTCACCCACCACCAGCCATGTTTAAATTTGGTTAATAGAAATTCTTTTCATTTGCGATCTATATTTGTAAAAAATTAAAAATCAGAAGCATTTGTTTTCTCATTAGATCAATTTTCTTCATCACACACAAAAATATATATATATATATATATATATATATATATAATGTGTGTCTATAGTTTCATATGGATGCAGTTCTAAGAATATATATATAGTGTATGAAAAATACTTTTACAAATTCTGGGGGGTGGGTTCCTCACACCAAAACAAGGACAAATGTCCATATAAACATATGTCTGCAAATCACTCACTTTTGAGTTAAGTTTGAAGAAAGATTAAAATTTACGGTAGATGGCACTGTATTTCCATGTGGATGAGGTTACATTTGTCTACGTTTGTGATTAGTCTGTCTTCAAAGTATAACATGTGTAGTAATGAGTTAACTGAGCAGGCAGATATGATTTTTACCTATGGCCACACGAATGGTAATGGACATTTAATAGCATCTACTGTAAACTCTAAACTTAACTAAAAAACGAAGGATTTGTGGACATATGTTTATTTAGACTTTTGTGTTTGTTTTGGTGTGAGGAATGCACACTAAAAGTTTGTAAAAGTGTTTTGATACAACCTGTGTCTATACATACATACATACATTTTTTTATATATATATATATATATAAATGCATAATTTAATGTGAATGCAGTTAAAAGATTATATGATTATATAAATGCATGTCAGTGTATGATTTAATGTGATTAGTTATAAGAATATATATATATATATATATATATATATATATATATATATATATATATATAGATGGATATATAGATATGTGTGTATGTTTTAAAAAATATTAAAAAGTTAAATTTTTCAGATACACTGGGTTGTATATCAATATTTCTTTCATTTTATTCAATTTCTCAACTAGTTTTGGCCAGCATGTCCAACATCAGGAGAAAAAATAAATTCTGCTTTTTAGTAGCAGTGAACTACAGGAATATATATATAATTTCATGTGTTCTAAGAATATATATATACAGTGCTGTTCAATAAAAGTGACTCACCTGATTTTTTTTTCTCCAATGAAACGAAAGTTGAGCTAAATTCAAAGGAGAAACAATCTAAAATCCAAAGAAGCAGCTTTGAAAGCTCTTTGAATTTAGCAGTAAGTACTGTCAAGCATCTGTTCAGTATAATGTTCTGGGAATGCTTTTCTTTTCATGGAATTCGTTTCTTAAAACCTATTGAAAAGACCCTCAGGAGCGAGCAGTACAAGAGAATTTTAGAGTCTTGTCTGCTCCCTTCTGCTGAAAGGGTGCAAAGCGACCCCACCAAGCTCATTTTTATGCAGGATAATGCTCACTGTCACAAATCAAAATTGATGAAGGAATACTTTGATGAGAAGCAGGTGAGTGTTATGACAAGGCTGCCCCAATCTCCTGACCTAAACCCCATAGAAAACTTATGGAGCATTATAAAGTACAGGCTCTCGGGAAAGCAGTTGAGCAACAAAGAGGATTTGATTGTCTTTGTAATTATTTTTTTTTTTGACAAAATTTATAGATGAGTATTATATATAGGGATTGATATATTTCTCAGTTTTTGCATCATTTGTTGGGGTGTGTGTTTTTATTTTTTTTTTAAATTATGGTAGCACAAAAACATGGAATACATAAATCATTAAAAATAAAATAAAACTAAGTTGAAATTAGTTAAGATTTAACTTCTGTAACAATATGGTTAAAGTAAAAATCAATTATTTAGCCATATGTTAACAAATAGTGTAATATCCTAACAAAAGCTTTAATCAAAATTTGGAATTTGAAATCAATTTGAAAAAAAAAATGACTTTTCCATTCATATAAAGTGTATAGGCTTCATTTAAACAAATACAAATAAATATGAAAAGTGTGTGAATGAATACTTACTACTTGCAGTAAAGAATACTGTGTCTCCATGTCCTGATACGTTGAAGGCTACCACCAATTTCTGCATCATAACATTTGCTTTGTGGTAGATAGGTGTGGAGTACATGTGAGGCAGAGACAAGTGCATTAGCGGGGTGTTCTTGATGAATGTTAGCACATTGTCTGGCAGAGATCGAGAGTCTTTGATGGAACACTGAAAAAAAAAGAATATATATATATAAATAGATGAGATAAAGTAATAGTTAACAAACTAGTCATAATAATTTCTAATATTATGACTGTTTTGAGTTCATTCATTGTAGCCTTATGTCATAGTAAGCTAAGACAAAATTGGTATGTAGTCGTAGAGTAACAGTTAATGATCTAGTCTCATAGATCACATTATTGAATAACATTCTCATTGAGTGTAAAATAATCATGGTATAAACTTTGGAATTATATAAAAGGTAGCACAGTCACAGAGTAATGGTTAATGAGGTAGACTGATGGATCACAATATTGAATAGAATCCACTGGTTATTCAATACTCATTGCCTGAATGTTTTTGGCCATCGACATTTTCTAAATCATTTCCTCCCAAACAATAAAGCCAGTAGGACAAAAGGGGTTAATGAATGTTAGAAAAACTACAATTAAGGAGAGCAGACAATAAAAGAACGAAAATTAAAAAGACAGAAGATAAATACTGACATTGGATTTAAATTTTGAAGATCAAACTTGACTGGAAAGCAAGAAGCTAGAGGAGAGTTTGACATGCGAGAACCAGAACTTCATCAGAACAATTTCTATGAAAATATTTATAGAAAAGGCAGAGGGGAATCTATATTATGGCAGTGGGAAATGGACTGAAGATGAGATGCCAGGTCAGGACTAATAACATTACTGATTCTTCATTGGATTTTATCAAGAATCTCTAAATATATAACAGGTGCACCAGACCAAATGTTCCAGCAATATTCAAATATTTCCCAGAAATATTATTATATGACTAATAGATGTCTAATTTTTATTATTAACAAAGACAAATTCATCCAAGAGACAAGAGAATTGATAGAAAACATTAGCTTTTTGTAAAGTGTTTTAGAAAAGTAATGACAAGCATAATTTCTTCTCTGAGAGATTTTTATACCTACTAAGACAGACACAAACTATATATACATGTGTCTACACACAGAATAATATATCGTATATATCTGATGATATCATATATCCATGAGGAGGGATGGTAGATTAGTGGATAGTGGCTTGGTTTAAGGAATTGGAGAGTCAAATTCAAATTCCAGTCTAATCCATTACACTCACTTACATGCTAATACCCTTGGGAAAGGTATTAACCTTCTTCTTCCCATCCCCAGCTATGAGTAAATAGCAGGAAAGACTGGGTTCTATAGCCTTGGATGGCAACTGGTCTAGGAGAAGGACAACTCTGAATTCAAAACCTGTAGATGGTCGTTTCGGGACCTTGTGGCACGTAGTGCACCAGGTCTCTGTATTCGGCCCTTCAAAAAGTGTGCTTGGTTCTACACAAAGCCTTCACCACTATAATCAAATCATATGTGCTGGTGTCTGGGCTGTCAATTCCTAGGAACTGAGCTGCTTGACCCTCATATTTTGAATACAATGGGAGAGTCCACTGTGATCAGTGTAAGGAGAAACAAAAAGGAAGGGTCTTACATATAATATGGAGATACTCCTGTGTCTGGAGAAGCATTGTTTAGGACTCCAGATTCAAATGGGCCAGATTCCTTTAGTATGTCCTAGGTGAGGACATATTCAACAAATGGGAAACAGTGAATCTTGGGTTTTCCCAAATTGGGGACAGCAAGGTGGAGTTTATTTCTATATCTGGGGAAGATATATTCCCAAAGGGAAATGGCACCATGGACTTTTAAGCCATAGCATGTGACTGCTGTGCATCACAAGCTTCCACCTGGGGCAGACAAACAAACACCTGTATCTTAACAACAATAAGCTTACTGAATGAAGAGTGGCCACTTTTGTCACTGTATGAAGTGACGTCACAAAGCAGACATCATGTGATACATGCGGCAATCTCAACCAAAAGGAGATATTCGGCTTCTTTATCCCTACATAGTCAAGTAGTTATTCCCACACGGACTTATATGTTAACTTACATTCTTTCTAGCCTGGAGACTATTATAATCACCACTCTAATACTTAAATTAGTATATATTGGTATACTGACATTTTTGTGTTTGTATGAAATATCTGGGAAGTGTTCTAACAGAGGATGGAAAGTGCAACACTGAAATCCACTGATGTATTGGGATGGCCAAAGATGAATTCCAAAAGCTAAGCAGAGTATTAAGAGACATAAAACTTCTATTAGAAATGAGTATTGAACTGTTACATGATATCTGTCCTGCATGGCAGTGAATGGTAGACAATCTACTCAAAGGTGAAGAGGAGACTTGAAGCAACAGAAATGTTCTACAGAAGGATGCTGAGGATAACATGAACTGAACATGTGGACAATGACAAGGTTTTGAAGAAAATGGAAACAAAAAGAAAACTTACACCTAACATCAGGAAGAGGCCATTGAAATTTCTGAGGCACATAATGAGGAAGGAGGGCTTGGAAAATCTAATACTCACAGGACAGATTGAAGAAAGAGGGACAGAGGAAAGCAACACATAATATACTTGATGAGCTTGAGTAAATGGATGGTAGAACATGAACGGTTGTGATCACCTACATCCTGAAGGGACATGGCACAGAAAAGAAAGAAGTGCACCTGTTATATGTTTAGAGATTCTTGATAAAATCCAAAGAAGAATCAGTAATGTTATTAGTCCTGACCTGGCATCTCATCTTCAGTCCATTTCCTACTGCCATAACATAGATTCCCCTCTGCCTTTTCTATAAATACTTTCATAGTAATTGTTCTGATGAAGTTCTGGTTCTTGCATGTCAAACTCTCTTCTAGCTTCTTGCTTTCCAGTCAAGTTTGATCTTCAAATGTTTAAATGCAATGTCAATATTTATCTTCTGTCTTTTTAGTTTTTGTTTTGATGAAGGCTTGTGCAGAACTAGCCATCCTTTTCAGAAAAGTCTTTCAACAGAAAAATGGTGTAAAATGTCTTCCCAAAATGTCCAAGTTCAAATTCGGAGATTTCCGTGTTAAAGGCTGGCTTCCATTCAAATTTGAACTGTTGTTTAATCCATGGCTGGAGGAAGATGGATTTGTGCTTTTTTTCAATGGAATTTTTGGAAAAGTGAATGAAACAGAATTGACCAGAAATTGAACCTGGTATGCTGATTTCACTCACTATACCAATAACCGCTGCACTAGTCATGCATCAAGTTCTTATATAAATTACTTCAGATATCATTACGAAGGAAAATAACAGAAAAAAATATTATCTGAAAAAATAATTAAAAAAACACAATGTGGAATGTTTTAGATGAACGTTTGACAAGCAAATTGCCTAAATTTCATTCATGACAAAATACTGTTTTACTGCAACTTTAATTGTCAAGGAGACATTTCTTGAGAATTCCAAAAGAATCAATAATTAATTTAAAATCAAAATGCATATAATTATCAGCACACAAAAAAGATAATGCCTACACTAACATGATCTTTTTATTTTTGTCCGAAAATTCTTGTAATCTTTCTCTTTAATATTAAATTACAGTTAATGCCTAACAATTTGCAGTGTAATGAAGTTGAAATGAGAAATTCCAATTATTGCATTCACAAAAAACTGGTATAGAAATTGGTACACATTTCCTCCAAAACTAGGAACTTTTGTAAACTTTAAATTAAATATATATGGTTACAAATGTTCTATATTTACAGGGAAGTGTGCCCAGAACAGACACAGAGAAATAGTACATGATAATAGTGTTGACTCTTATGTTGACACTGTCTATATCTATATATAAGGACAATTCAATTATCAGATACAGAAATAAAGTTTTGTTCCTGATCACTGAATGTTCATGAATATAAATTTGCTGTATATATTTGACTTTGCACAGGCTCTATATCTGATACCGTTTTTCAAAAAGCATCCTAAGTTTTATTTAATGCATTTGTTATATA
>OZ038488.1:83904682-83919682 GCA_964036315.1 Acanthosepion esculentum
CATATATATATATATATATATATATATATATATATATATATATATAAAGAAATATAGTCTTAAGGTGTGCTATATTTATGGGATAAAGTGCTCAATATCAGAGATAGAGCATGTGTAAATATAAAAGTGAACATTGAATTCAACACTTAGAGGCGACAGTCTGTTTCATGCTAGACGCAATCGTCTGGCACCCTGAGGACTGCATCTAGCATGTAACAGATTATCGCCTCTAAGTGTTGACTTCAATGTTCACACACACACACACACATATATATATATATATATATATACTGGACTTTACTGTTATTATCGATATATAAAGGTTTAGCAGCAACTCGCTTTTTAGAAGTAAACAGTCAGACTGCTAAACATAATTTAATTATAGTAATGAAGGCTTGTATAGAACCAACCACACATTTTGAAAGTGCTGAATATAGAGAAAAAAATGAAAATGGTTATAACCTATACATATCTGATGCAGAATATTAAGAAGATTGGCTAAAGGCATGAAAACAATTACCTTTAAGTAAATACCACAAAGAAAGAAATTTGGGCAAAGCAGTTCATCAAAAGTGAATACTCAAATATAATTCTCCGTGATAAATATAGTGCTATATTGGTTGACCGGATGGCTGGGCAAGTCAGATCCTAGAACCTTTCTTTTTTGTTAAAGAGTATATTTGAGAGAGATATCACTCCTTCATATTATGACAAGCTGACTATTGACCATCTTACCAAAGGAAATTTCCAAGACACTGAATGAGTGGAATAGCCTCTGGCCTCTCCGGATATTAATTCAACAGAAAACTGTCCATCATTAAATGAGATGTAGATGAGATTGGTAAACAATATTCAAACAAAGATTTTCGGGAAGCAATAAAAACTACTGCAAGTGAATTTAATTTTGAAATAGTAAAAATGGAAATAAAATCAATGAATTAAATATTTATGAAGTATATTGAATGTCAAGCAGATTATAGAAATATGCAGATATCATGTAAAATAATATAATTATTTTAATCAAAATAATTATTTTGCTCTTTGTCTGCATATTAATCCCCGACACCAACAAAAATAGGACTTAATATTTTTAATATTTTTTTTTTTAATATAATATTTTTAATGAGGATAGGTATTAGTTATAAACTTACGTGATCTCATACAAATACGTCTTGAAAATGTTGCCAACATTGGTTGGTTAACAGCAATGGTAAAAACATTGGCTCACATAATAAAATCTGACTCAGTGTATTCAAAAACAATATCTCTGCATATATATTTCTAAAATGTATAATATGATAGAAATTTTTTTAAGGTATGCTATATTTATGGGTCAAAGTTCTCTACATCAAGGATAGGATGTATCTAAATATAAAAGTGGACACTAAGTGGCAAGAGTCTGTTTCCTGTTTAAATGCAATCTTCAGGCCATGTGTGTTGAGTTTTTGTCCAACTACATATATAGGAAATGGTGATGATTAACCATTACAACTGTATGTGTATGCTACAGAGTGCGATGGGTACATGTTCACCATTTTACATTATTAATTTCACACCTACACATTGTTTGGTTTTGATTTTGTGAGAAATGAAAATTCACTCCACCAGAAAATTGGAAACTGCCTGCTGTATGGCTTGGCATTTACACCAGAAGCTCCAATACAAACATTTCAGAGTATTTGGGTGTGAATTTGAGGACAATGCAGAGGAAATGCAAAGAGTTGGATGAGTCTAATGCTAGTGCTGCCCTGGGTCAAGACAGTATTTAGTGTCCTCCCCACAAGGGACAGATGTGGCACAAGGCCGAGTTTAAAGTGGGGTATTCCCGAGCCCGTATGCTCGGCCAAAAATAGCCCGTAGATCCCGTATAAACGGGATCGGGTTGGTCAACCTCCCCGAACGAGGCTCTGCCCTTCGGCAGAACCTTGTCCGGGTTCCTCTCTGCTCAGAGGCAGAGAGTTCGACCGTTAACTCCTCAACCGTAGTCGAGTTGTAAAAGTAATTTACAAACTTAAATTATTAAATATTAAATTATTAATTTATTATTAATTATTATTATTAATTATTAAATAATTACAAATTACCTCGGTCAAGACAGTGGTTGCTGGAAGACCCTATGTCTGGCAACAGGACTCTGCACCATGACACACGAGGAGGCGAACCCAGTCATGGCTGTCAGACAATTTGTGTGGCCACATCACCCTTACATCTGGCCACCTAACTCCCCAGACTGCAACCCCCTTGATTATGTGCAGTGTGCAGTTGAGTAAGATATCAAAAACCTTCTTGTAACACCAAAGATGAACTGAAGGCCGCATTCACCAACTTAAAGAAGACAGTCCAGAAGAGATGCAGGAGGACGTCGTTGAATCCAATGGTGATTTTATTGAATAAATTTACTCTTTAGCATGTCAAGATATTTTTGTATAATTTTGGTAAATATATCTGTTAAAATGAGATATCAGTGTTGTTTTCATCTTTGCGTAATTTAGACAAGAGATTTATCCATGTTTCACTTTTATTAAAGCTTCATCAGAGAATGAAATATGGACCATCAAATTAGACGATTTCTCCCCAAAGTAAATAACAATGATAGTGAACATACAGTCAAAAATAACAAATATTTTCTACAAAAACCAAATGCACATTAACTACAAACAAGATAAATCTTAGAAATATTATAAAGAAATACACTACCACAATTGACCTGAATAAAAAAAATCAGATTAATTATGTACTACAAAAATTTAAAACTGCTAACCTTATCCTCAAACATAACAACCGAACAGCAATGTCCAAAATACAATGAACAATCATTATCTAGGAATTCAAATGCCCCTTAAGGAACTGTGTTCCTGATCAAACTGAATTCATAAATAATTACATTGGTCACATGACAACATGCCTATCCAGATTGCTTATGTTACACCTATATGACCACAACTCTATTAGAACCCATTTAAATACAGACAGACACCATCTGAAACATACTAGTAGAAAATACAAACATAATAACCTCATCCGCATGTAAAAAAAGATTCAAAATAATGGAAGCTTTAATAATAAAAAAGAAAAAGCCAACACTTAATAATATTAACTATGAACATGGCCACACTGTGCTTTGTTCAGAAAATAAAACATCTCTATAACACTAAAAGCCTACACACAATGCACACACCCAATTATATTGAAAAAAAATCATCCTTGATAATGGCTAAAAGTATAGCCAAAAGCATTTGAAATTATAGAACATTTGAACAGTTTCTACACATTCTGTGGCCAAAAAATAAAACATTGTTCGAACACAAGAAAATTTACATAAAAAGATTAATCATAGTACCTTGTCTGTCGTTTGTAATGAAACATGCATAAATGAAGCATTGTTGCCTAAATAATTATGTGGATTTATTTTTAAACTGGCATTTATTATTTCAAACATTATCTTCAGTATTCAAAACAGATACTCCATTCTTATATTAAATTGTTTGTGTTACATCTGTTGTCTACCAGCCAGCACATTTGAGAAATCTTTATAAAGAGTACATTTTCTTTATTAAGATTTAAAGTACTCAGTATGACATAATGTAGACTGATTAAAATAAAAACAAGGCATTTATTTGAAACAGGATTATCCACTAAAAAATAAAATTTTAAGTAATAAAAAAAATCAGTAAATATAAATATAGTCAAAACAGCAACACTATCAAAAACAAAACCTACTTGGCTTAAGAAGGGGCTAAAAGCCCTTAGGACAATGAAAATATTTGTACTCCCTTACTCCTAAAAAACAGAAAATGTAAGGATGATGGAAAAAAACTAAATAAAAAAATTAATTAAATCGCCCTTGTATGCCACTTTTAATTATTTACAAGAAAGATGGTTAGAAAGATATATATATATATATATATATATATATATATATATATATATATATAATAGAGAGATCGAGATTTATATATTTGTGTGTGTATATAGAAGGATTTTATTTTGCTTGATATGTTTACATTTTCCTTGATAAAGTCCACAGAATATGAAATGTATTAGTAAAAAAAGGTTTCCTTTTGTCTTTATCTGGAGATATATATATTATTTATATCTGAATTTTTGCTTACATACTCACATACATGTACATATATATATATATTAAATTTGTGTATTTAGGCAGCCATCCTTCTTTCATGCACATTTTGTTGAATACAATATATATATATATATATATATATATATATATATATATATATATATGACTGAAGAAATAATGGATTTTATTTATTAATCCAACATAATTTTATTACTTCAAAAGTTATTTTTAGTGGGAACTGATATTTGAGTAGATGCTCCATTTATCTTAAACAGTATTTTATTTTGTCTACCAGCTAGAACATTCAAGAAATCTTTCTAAAGAAAATGTCTGAATACTTTGGGCTATCACTATTGTTAACCATTATCAAAGACTTTGGTATTTTGTTATCTCATTGGTTTATATATATATATATATATATATATATATATATATATATATATATATATATATATATATATATATATATATATATGTGTGTGTGTGTGTGCATGAATGCATGTCTATATATATATATTGATAAGTTCATTCATATACACTTATACACACATATATATATATATAAATATATATATATATATATTAGGTGATAACCAATATATATATATATATATAATTCAGCCATGTTCTTTTCATGGGGCTTTGAATAAACACTACACTATCATACAATAGTCATCACCTGGTTACATCTAAAAAAAAAGGCAAACATAAGAATTTAACAACATTTAACCACAAACTCCTTGAAAATGACCAAAGAAGTAGCTGAAAGAGCTTGGGACAAAAGACATTACGGATTTCAGAATACTAGAAAAACATACATACATATATATACATATATATATATATGCTAGTGCAATCGTCAGGCGACTAGTGCTGTTATTTTTCTCGGCTATTTATATAAGGGTCAGTGGTGCATTATGGGTAGTCTATTTTGGCGGTTACTTTTACCGGAAGTCGCTTATTTGTTTATTTATTTATGTCAAATTATTTTGCTTGTTTTTTGTTTGTTTTTTTATTTTTATTTTTATTTTTTATCTTATATATTTATTTATTTATTCTTTTATTTTGATCGGTATTTTTGGTTAACATAGTAAAAATTTATATTTACACACGCTCTATCTCTGATATTGAGCACTTTACCCCATAAATATAGCACACTTTAAGACTATATTTCTGCATATACATATATATATATATATGTGTGTGTGTGAGGGAGTAAAGTTGGATGAGTAATCTGATGGAATGGTAAATTTATAAGAGATTTGGGATACAATATATTTCATATATTTACTAGATCCATACATACATACATACATATATATATATGTGTGTGATTGTGTGCATGTTTGTGCACAGAACTATTACACACACACACACACGGTTCATACCTATATGAGTTGTTTCCTTCCTCTTTTGATTTTACGTTTGTTCATCCCATTTATTTTATATTGACTGAATAACATTTCAAGAAATACAAAAAGAAAGACCCACTGCATCTGATGCCAGTGTCATTCTAAGTTACATGATAGAAAGTGACAGTGTCAAAATGTCATGCCTATACAGGCACATGAGGTGCCATAAACTGACCTTATATTTAACCCACAGAATGTAGCATTACCTGACCCTAGAGGTCAGGCCACCAATTGTGTCAGAAAGTGACCTTTTAGGTCAGCTGACAGGTAG
The DNA here is from genome assembly GCA_964036315.1 of Acanthosepion esculentum. Lineage (NCBI taxonomy): Eukaryota > Metazoa > Mollusca > Cephalopoda > Sepiida > Sepiidae > Acanthosepion > Acanthosepion esculentum. The sequence goes on from OZ038488.1 coordinate 83,910,447, forward strand.
TGCTTAGAACAACCCGGTCAGAAACAGGACTTTGGATAAAAGAATCCAAAAGATCGGAAAGTTTGTATAGCAAGGAAAGTAATTATGTTTTGGTTAGGAAACGGGGGTCATTTGCAGAGTAGGGGGACAGCTGGATGGGTAGTCATCTGTGGTGGGGTATGAAGCCCAGGAAATTTATTTAAACTTTGAGAATTCTGAAGCTGTAGAAATTTGATGTACTCTGAATAATTATAGTTTAACATTATTTACCACTGATTTTAAATCAGCAACACCAAAGGATCTGTCTATATTTCTGAGATGAGGTATTTTGTACATTATTTGGACTATTGTCCTCATATTTGTCACCATGTTTATCACGACGTTTCGGCCGTTGTACGCTCCGGCCTTCTTCAGGTGGTTGGAATGTCAAACTGAACCCTTTATTTCACTTACTGGGGTAGACTGTTCTAGTTCCATGTGCCATGTTTAATGGATGTCAGTTATCAGTTAACTCCTGTTAATTTCCCTCTGAAAGTTCTCCACTGCCTTAACCGGGTATTGAACTCTCACTCTTTGGTTCCTGTCACTGTATCTAACTAATGCCTTTATCCACTGTGCCATGTGTCCTTGGGGAAAGGAGATACCAGCAATTAAGAGGTGGTTCCACTTCAATCAACCATTTCATAGCACCATTGGCATCAGATGTGTGCTTTTAGTGTCTTCATTCAGCATAAAAGATGCAGATCGCAGTTGAAATATATTTTTAAAATAAAATTACACATTGATGGATTAAACAGTGATTTGGATTTACTCAGAGAATATAATTTCCACAGGGAGAACTCAAACCAACAACAACATTCCTCAGAAGAGTAAGTCCCACTTCTTTGTTTATTACTCATATTGAAAAAAGACACAGGTGTGTTTAAAATTTCCGACTTAAAAATCTTTCTCTTCATGCTTCAATTTAGTCAAAAGTTAATATATAATAAATATGACCCATTTTATTACCAATATTTTTTATCATTTTGTTGGCTTTTTATTAACCAGCCAAGTAAATCTCTCTCTGTGTTGTGGGCCCAGAATAGGTCCGAAAGAAAACTCAAACTCAGCAATTTAGTGAAAACATAATATTAACAAAAGAACGAATACAAAAGTGTTGCAGGTCTGACTACAGCAAAGTACAGTAGTCAACTCGTCAACTGTAGACAGCTCTCTTGAGAGGCATAATCTCCCCATATATATAGTAATAGGATGAGTCCATTTAGTCCATCAAGGTAGGTCCCATAACACTATGCACACACACACACACACACATATATATATATATATATATATATATGCAAAACTGAATAAAAAAAAAACTTTTCTTGTCTAGTTCCATAATTTCTAATTCATAACCCAGAGGCAGTTTTCTATTTTCTTTACATAGGGTTAATTTCTTGTATAGTAAAGTATTTTCATAACCAAAATCTCTTCTATTATCCATTGTCACTTTATGGAACAAACTCCCAAGAGGATGCTTCCCTGACCACTACAATTTTAACCTCTTCAAATCTAGAGTCAACCATTATATTACGAGGACCTGTAACATAAATGACCTTTTCCTCTCCTCTTTACACCAACCTCATTCACTGTCCTGGGTATGACGATAAACTACATCTGCATCCTGGGTAAGACAATAAATTGCATCCAACAGCAAGGCCTCTGATCAGGAGGTTTTGAGGAGAGTGGAACCACCTCTTAATTGCTGGTGTTCCCAGGTCCACCCTGACCTGGAGTGGTAGCACCTGTCAGGGTCCCAACTATGGGTAAATAGTTAACCCCCAAACTGTGGTCAAAACACTATGAATGTGAAAAAATAGGTTTTAATACCAGAATACTTTGTAAAAATTTATTACCAGAAATACAATTTTGAAAAAAAAAAAAATGGAATTTTGAAAAAAAAAATTACCAGTAATAAAAATTTTGTCAGTATTAAATAACCCATTGAGGTTGATATGCTGTAAAACAAAACAAACCAAATCAACCTCATTCAATAATCCTCTAGTTTGAGTGACTCTTGGGCCTTGTATTGGAGAATAGTATAAAATATGTGAATCTATTTGAATCATTTATTGACTCTCAACTTGTCTTTCTAACGACAGAAGACACTGAATGGATTTAGATTTTCAAAAGAAATATCTGGTATGTTTGGAAAAGAAAGAAAAGGAAGTCATTGATTTGATTCTATCATCTTGTATATTTTGAGTGTTTGCAATCTCATTGAAAATAAATCTGAAACAAATACTGAAAATTGAGAAGACTTTTTGTCTCTATGGAGAATATTTTATAACCTGAACCCTCATCTTATTCTCTATGTAATGAATATATCAGTGCAAATTTTCATTCTAATTTAAATTTCTGAAATTAAAATTAATTATTTCTGTTTGTCAACTTGTCTAGTTTATGACTATTATTAATGTTTTCAGCCAGGAATGGTATATGAAAAAACAAATTTACTTTTTTTTTTATCGCTATAAAGCATGGATAGAATAAAAAAATATATATATTTAAAAATAATTAAAATATAATTAAATTAATAAAGTTAAAAAATAATTAGAAAGTAATAAAAAAATTAAAAAAGAATTTAAAAAGATTAAATATTTAATTATTAAAAAAAATTAAATTTTAAATAAATAATAATTAAATTTTATTTTATTTTTCAGGTTTTATTTTAATAAAATAATGAAAAATAATTAAAAAATAGATATTAAAATAATTAAAATCTAACAAGATTAAATAATTAAAAATTGGATTAATTAAATAACAGAATAAAATAACAAAAATTAAATTAAATTTGAAATAAAATAATTCAAGGACAAATGACCCAGTGGATAAAAGTGTTGGTTGAATCCAGTGACTTCAATACCTGGCTACAGCAGGGGTGAACAAAATCTTGGAGAATTGAATTAAAGGTAGATAACTGATACTGAGGCATCCAGAAAAGGCATGTCATGTGGAACTAGAACAATCTAATTTGGAGGACAAAATAAAGGGTTCAGTTCATTTTCCCAGCTATATTTACAAAAATAACACAAAATTATCTTGAAATACTAAAGAGTAAATTTATTCAATAAAATCACTATTGGCTTCAAACATGGTTTTTGGAATCTCCTGCATCTCTTCTTGGTGGTCTAAGTTGGTGAATGGTGTCATAATCCTTGGATTCAGTTTATCTTTGGTGTTACAAGGTGTCTCTCACACAATTGTGCTCCACACATAATAATCAAAGGGATTGCAGTCTGGGGAGTTATGTGGCCAGATGTAAGTGTGATGTGATTGTAGAAATTATCTTACAGCCATGACTGGGTTCTCCTGTTTGTGAGTTATGGTGCAGAGTCCTGTTTCCAGACATAGTCTTCCTGCAGTCACCCTCTTGACCCAGGGTGTCACTTCCTCGTCAAGGTCTCAGAGTTGAGTGTGAGGCCCTCACCAAGAAATTCAAGCGTTCTTTTCTTATCAGAGTGAGTTTTACGAGCTGCTGTACATTCATGCCCACCATTAGACCAACCAACTCTTTCCAAATTCTCTGCACTGTCCTCAGATTAACACCCAAACACTTTGAAATGTTTGTATTAGAGCTTCCAGTTGGAATGCCAAGCAGTACAGCATGCCATTTCCAAATTTCTGGCAGAGTGAATTGCATCATGGTGCTCTTTTTCTCACATACTGTGCAGTTGATAAAATCAAAAACAAACATGTTCAAAAATTAAAAATATAAAATGGCAACAATTTAACTATTTTACCTTGTACATCTCATCAGTTAGGAGGAAAGAAAAAAATATCTTCTTAGTTACTAAAAAATTAAGTCCTGAAACTGGAAGCAGAGGCTTTCACTTTTCTTTCAAATGTTTTTTATATTTCCTTTGCAATTAGAATGAAATACTCCACACTCTTCCCTAAGTTCTGACATACAATAAAACAAAAAGTCTCTTCTTAGATTTACCTAAGATTTGTGAAAATAACTGCAGCAGCTGTATCCACTAACTTCCACTACCACTCAAGACTTTTCTTTCGTGTGACATGCTGACTGAAGAACCTGAGCACTGATTACTTACCCAGTCAGTGTAAACAATTTGACTTCATCTCACTCAGGGGATTGCTAAGAGGCTTTCTCACAATGTTCATCTACTTAAAAAAAAACTAAACATATTTACTGTAGTCATTATGGATTTAACCATGATTCTACGAATAAGTTGAGCCGAAATCATAGAGTTAATTAAATAAAAGAGAGAAAGTAAAAAAAATAAAAAAATATCAGTAAAAAGAATGGCTTATAAAATGTCTTAACTGTTGTGTTTAGAATAATGTGTTTTATTTTTGGAGTGATGTAAGAATGATTGATATAAGACAAGCTTGTTGAGAGTGAAATCAAGGGTAACATTCAATGCATTTCTTTTCATATGCCATACACCTTCAGGACATGAATGGTAAGGGCTCTCCATATATAAACTTGTGCACAATTTACTAAAATTAAGTCATACTGCTGATTCTTTAGTAATTTTATTTTCTGTGCACAAATTTATGTGTTTTGTCCTAGATTGAGTTCTGAAGAGCAAGAAATGATAATTTGTTAACTTCTCTTTTGTTGTATTTTTAAAATTTTTGATTTATCACTTTATGGTAAGCTTATATTTATTTTTGTCAATCAGCCTGATTGTTTGATAAATCTTACTAAAGAAAAAATTGAATCCGTGTCTCTCTAGGGAGAAGGTGCTACAATTAAATCCAGTATGCTCAGACCAACTGAGCTATAAAGAATCAATCGGTCAGGTAAGGCCGAAATTATACCTATAAGCAAAACTTTTCTCATTATTGATCTCCCAAAATTTTCATATCTGCACAGTTTCGTATCCAAACATAAATGAAACAAATTTTCTAAAGAAAGTAATGAATTTTTATTAATCCAAAAGATTTTCATCACTTTAAACGTTATTTTTATAATATACTCATATTTGAATAGACACTGTTTATTTATTAAACCTAGAACACTAACCGTGGGTATATACTACCCAGCGCAAATTTTCATATTTTTAATTACAATTTTCAGTACCTGATTTTCTTACCTAAATAATGTTTTTCATTTCCTATTAATGTTAACTTAAAGTACAAAGTTTGAAGTGCCTGCATGTAAAATATTTCAAATAAAGATTTAATTTAATTTTTTTTTTTTTTTTTTTGATATTTTCAAAGTGGAGTATGATATACCCAGGGTTAGTAGTGGTGTAACTTTAATTGATGTTTAGTGTTCAACAGTACATTTATTTATTTTCATCTACTGGCCTGAATGTCCAAGAAATCTTATTAAAGAAAAAAAAAATTTACACTCTCTGTCAAGATTTGAACCTGTATCACTCGAGGCAGAGGGAGCTACCATTAAATCCAGTCCACTCTGACCAACTGAACTACAAAGGACCAATCAGTCACATGTCTATGTTGAATGTCTGTAGCCACATATTTATGTTGTAAGATATTCAAAGCATTTGTAACTTCAGATTTTGTTTCATGTATCATCCTTCATCTATTTGTATATTTGGCAACAGAGCCAATCATGTGTCAAGAAAAATGCTTAAGGACTGGAAATTGGCCCGGGTGTATAAGGAAAGGTCATGTTTATTGGCAAATCAAGTGGTCAGATGAGTAACGCAGACAGAGGTTAAAGGAGAACTCGTCCGGGATTCTAAGTAACAGTTATATCCATCTGGTCACTTAAACATAGTCTTTTATAATAAGCCACATAAATAGAGAAACTTCCCAATGCAAGGATCTGACGTTTAAGTGGATGGACACTCCTCAGAGAATGAAATAGCAGACAGGAATGGCAACAGAATTGGCAGGTGAATGATGCATATTGGTACTTTGATCAATGTCAGATTTTCATTCTGTTTCCATATGCTAACATTTGGTAAATATATTATTATCTAAATATATTAATTTTGGATGTTGTGGACTAAAATTTTCTGTAGATAAAAATATATGTATGTAAACTCGCCATTTAGTATATAAAAACGAAAAGTAGGCAAAGTAATTTTTAGAACAGACTCAAGTTCCTTTCTAAGGAAATCTGAAAATGAAAATCTATGACTTGTTAAATTTATAGTAGCAAATATAATAGCAAATATAGTAGTAAATATAATAGCAAATATAGTAGTAAATAAATATAGTAGTAAATATAGTAGCAAATATAATAGTAAATATAATAGCAAATATAGTAGTAAATAAATATAATAGCAAATATAGTAGCAAATAAATATAGTAGTAAATAAATATAGTAGCAAATAAATATAATAGCAAATATAGTATAATAGTAAATATAGTATAGTAAATATTTCCAACTTAAATCTAAATATCTTGGACAGCTTGTCAGGACATTTATCATGGAAACAGAAATTGAGTAGCAAGAGGTTTGTGACCTTTTGGTTTTGGGAAAGGGATTGAAAGGTAGAAAATAATTCAACACCCACAAGGCTGCATAATCACTTTTGAAATCTAACAAGACAGGCAAGTGGGGACTGGGCAGCTCCAACCCAGATATGACAGCAATACTTGATTCTTGGTCTGATCTGTCTCTAGTAAAGATAGAATATAGCAGTTCAAGTACATTACTATAGGGGTACAATGAGCCAACTATTTTTCCAGCATCTTTAAGCATAGATCGTATATATGAGTTTTCACTTGAGATCTGAGATGAGCTTGAGTCCTGGTATCCAAAGAGCCTCCTTGCAATAACAACCATCCATTATCAAAGTGTCTGTTCAGTAATAGTGGAACATTACTGGTTTGGTTTTTGTCGTATTAAATACTAGAAGCCATTCCTTCCCCCATTAAGCCACCAGGGCGAGGTCAGCAGAGAGATCATCTGCCAGGTTCTGGTCATCTAAATTTTGGAAAGTGCACCTATATATTGGGTGTAACAGCAAAATTGTTCAATTGTTAGATTAAGCTTTGAAACATTTAATCTTAGAAAAGATTAAAGATATCTTACTGGAATTCTCCAGTCCAGATATCACAACAATGCTCGATTCTTGGACTGATCTGGCTCTTGTAAAGATAGAATATAGCAGTGGGAGTCAGATACTTACTAGAGTGGTACAATGAACCAACCATTTTTCCAGCATCTTTAATATATTGTATACATGAGTTTTCACTTGAGGTCTGAGATTAGGATCAAAAGCTCATGAAGGATTGAAATAAAGTTCATATACATACATATATATATATATATATATATATATATATATATATATATAATTGTTTATTTAAAAATTATAACATAAATATGTTATAAAATCACTACAAAAATAGCCATTTTTTTTCAACACCTCCGGTGTCTTATCAAGTGATGATGTTGAATGTAGAATAAAGAGTTTTTTAAACCCTTTATTCTACATTCAACATCATCACTTGATAAGACACCGGAGGTGTTGAAAAAAAATGGCTATTTTTGTAGTGATTTTATAACATATTTATGTTATAATTTTTAAATAAACAATTATATATGCTCTACTCTGTATTGAGCACTCTTTTAAGAATAGTAATTGTTGGTTATTGGAATTCATTCTGTATACATCAATCCTAGACTTGTGTGTATATATATATATATATTATTTCAGGAGCATTTTCCAAACTTATTCAAGATGATCTTTGATCTCTCTACCCTTCTAACTTTCTAAAAAGGTTCCTCCCACATTTCACGTACGATTTCATTCTGAAGTCCTTTTTTCACTGCTCTTTGGACTGTTATAGGTGAAACTCCTTTATCACATGCTAAACATCATATGGATTGAGTTGGATCTTTTCTAATTGATCTCTTTTGCTGCAAGTTTAAATGATGATCCCTCTTCCTGTTACAACCTCTTGATCCAGTTTTTCTCTCTACTGTTCCCACTTTTTTAAAACTTATTCACTGTTCTCTTGATGGTTATTGAATGGACATTGAAGATGGAAGCCAGTGTATGAATGTTGGTACCATTACTGAAGGCCTGAATGATTTTTTTTCTTCTCACCATTTCTCAGTTGAAAAGACAAGTGGGGCTGACACAAAATGATTTTAACCTGCTCTCTTTCTAGCGGAATAACTCAAAGGGCTTTTCAGGGATTCTTACGACAAATGGCTAAATGTCTTATCTGAAAACATGGGAAAAAAGAAACTCAATTAGTTTAGTGGTTTTTTTAAAAAAAATATTAAACATTTTGTGTGATGGACAATTTTGCTGTTACACGATCTGAACAATTTTGCTGTTACACGATCTGAACAATTTTGCTGTTACACTCGTACTGTTACATCAGCTGCATAGATATTCACTGAAGATCTGAGTATATTCGTATGCACCCATTATAAAATGGATGGTGGGACAAAGAAAAGAGACTTGAAGATAGTTACATGCAGAGGTTTGGTGATGCCTGGTGCCAGGTCCTTCATTGCATGTTCCTAAGACTCAAAGAGCGGGGGACTATAGGTCCTAGTACAGAGAAATGTGAGAAAGAAAAACATTTCAAATGTGCAAAAAAATTAAATATAAACTAAATTTTCAGTTCACACTTTCATTGGATGCCCTCCTGATATTGATGTCAGGGCTATCATACCTTCATGATACTGCTTGGGGAATTCTGGCATTGAATATTGATCTGAAATTATCATTATATAATGTTCAGTCTGTATTATAGATAGTATATCCTTGCTCTTTGTGAAATCAACTTGAATTCTTCCATTGCTATCAATGAAGTTTTGGTTCTGGGATATCTTCTCATTTGCCGAAAAGATTCCAGTATCAGGGATAATCTGCTGATGGGCCAAAGAATTATCTCTTGCGGTTGCTGGCTACTCTTTCATGTGCTTCAGTCTTTCGCTACTAACAAACACTGTTAAGAACACTAAGAGCTACAAGGGATAGGAAGTCGTAGAGAGCCATGAATGGCCATGTCCTGAAGAGAGTTCATACAAAGTAGGCTCCAGCTACAGATTTATTGATTTAGCTGAATATATAAGAAGAATCAACACTTTCACTTAAGCAGACAAGATATAGAATAATCTTTCTCTGTGTTTTTACAAGCTGTCATCGTCTTTGTGTGAGTTTATAGCTTATAGATGAAAGATGACAGATTTTAAATCTGGTACTGTTTAGATGCCCTCTCCTCATGTCCAGGAGTGAGGCCTGTTGATTTTTCACTTCAGTTTTATACTAGTAATGATATCTGGCATTAGGTGGACCAAATAC
>OZ038488.1:83924682-83932182 GCA_964036315.1 Acanthosepion esculentum
ATACATGGCAGATTTGTTTTCACACAGTAGGTTGCCATTTCTTTCTTCAGTAGACCAGTTGCCATCCAAGGCTAGAGAACCTGGTCTGTCCTGCTATTTACCAATAGCTGGGGTGAGAAGAGTATTCATACCTTTCCCGGGGGTATTAGCACATAAATGAATGTAATGGATTTGACTGAAATAAAAATAGCATACCTTAAAACTATATATCTTTACATATATAATCTACATGGTGTGATACACACTGTTGCCATTTTATATTTTTGGGGCATATGCATTGTTTGTTTTTTTATTTTGTCAACTGCACAGTATAGTAGGGTTAGTTGGGCACCATAATGCAATTCACTCTGCCAGAAATTTGTAAACAGCATGCTGTAATGCTTAGCATTCCTGCCAGAAGCTCAAATACAAACATTTCAGAGTGTTTGGGTGTCAATCTGAAGACAGTGCAGACGACTCAGAAAGAGTTGGATCAGTATAATGATAATTATGAAGGTACAGTAGCTCAAAAAAACTGACTCTGATCATTTTCATAAGAAAAAACTCACATATTTATTGTTGAGGTCCTCAGACTCAACATGGAGGCCTACATCAAGTGGCTTGAGGAGATAGTGCTGCCCTGGGTCAAAAGGGTGACTGCTGGGAGACCTTGTCTGGCAACAAGACTCTGCACCATGCCACACAAGTTGGAGAACCCAGTCATGGTTGTCAGACAATTTCTGCAATAAACATCACCCTTACATCTGGCCACCTATCTCCCCAGACTGCAACCCTCTTGATTATTATGTGTGAGGCACAGATGAGTGAGGGACCAACTCCTTGTAACATTAAAGATGAACTGAAGGATAAAGATTATGACAGCCTTCATCACCTTAAACAAGGAGACCATCCAGAAGAGTTGCAGGAGATTTTGAAGTTGTCTGGAGGCTGTGGTTGAATCCAATGGCGATTTTATTGAGTAAATTTACTCTTTAACATTTCAAGATAATTTTGTGTCATTTTAGTAAAGATATCTGTTAAAATGAGATGTCACTGTTATTTTCATTTTTGCATAATTTAGATGGCAATTTATCTAACACACTCAGTATATATAAGTAAAACTGATTGAAGACTTACAAATCTATTACTCAATTTTTGTTGTTGTCAATTTTCTCTCTCTCGTGTGTATATATATATATATATATATATATATATATATATATATGAAGAAATATAGTCTTAAAGTGTGCTATATTTATGGGATAAAGTGCTCAATATCAGAGATAGTGTGTGTAAATATAAATGTGTGCCTGACGATTGCACTAGTATGAAACAGACTGTCGCCTCTAAGTGCTGACTTCCATGTCCACTTTTATATTTATATATATATATATATATATAGACATGGCCGAGTGGTTAGAATGTTCACATTCTGACCATGAGACTCGGGTTTGAATCTCACCATGATTGATTTGTCAGTAAGGAGACTTCTTGATGTTATCAGACTGGAGGGGTCGATCCCAGTGTACAGTGACTTTGGAAAGTGCCTGAAAATCAGACCATGGGTTGACCCAAGCCTTGTGAGTGAAATTGGGTAGACAGAACGCTTGGGGGCCGATGATAGATCTGCTAGCACAAAAGTCACAAGTCATCGTAGCCAATGACTTGAGCGTGCTGGCATTGTTCAAATTGTTGATCATGCTAAATAACACACTCTTTCGCAGAAACTGTAACTAAGGTCTGCTCAGCATAGTTGCAGTTTAAACCTCAGGTGGGCTCTGTGGGTGTTGAATAAACACAAATGCACCTGAGCAAGCATCTGCAATAGGGATTGGTTTAGCCACTCTAATAGACATGTATCCTCGAATATGAATGTCCAGCTATACATACACACACACACACACACATATATATATATATATATATATAAAAAAATCTAATTTGAAAATTATAACATAAATATGTTATAAAATCACTACAAAAATAGCCATTTTGTTTCAACGTATCTGGTGTCTTATTTGATGGTGTTGAATCATCACTTAATAATTCACCAGAAGTGTTGAAACAAAATGGGTATTTTTGTAGTGATTTTATAATATATTTGTTATAATTTTTGAATAAATTATATTTGCCCTACTCTGTATTGAGACCTCTTTTAAGAATAGTATCTTTTGGTTATTGGAATTTATTCCGTATACACCAATCCTATACTTAGGTAAGTATATATATATTGCAAAATCATTGCTAAAGTTTGCTTAGAAAATTAAACGTCCTCACAAAATTTTACATACTCACAAAAAAACATTTATTATTCAAGTACATAGTCTTTATTGTCTCTAACAACTGTCTGTCATCATTCTACAAGCTTGTCAGTGTCATTTTCATAGTAATTTGTACTTTTTGTTAGAAGAAGGCTGTGAGGTTTTTTTCAACTGACTGTACAGTGTCAAATTTTTTAACGTTTAAATTGTTCTGTGGAGACCAGATCATTTGTATGGCTGCTGGAATGTTTCCCATTTCAACTCTTTAACCTTCTCCAAGGTCTGTTTTGCAACATGTGGTCTTGCATTGTCACGGTGGAAAATAACACTATTTTGATTTGCAAAAATTAGCCATTTTATTTTTAACTCACATCTCATCAAATAGCTAAAGGCAGTTGAGATATCGATTTTCAAACTCTTAACAATCCATCAAAATCTTCAGTTTATTTTCCATGATGGCAAGCAGAGCATCTTCATTGATGTCTGAATGTTGCCCAGAGTGTGGTTGTTTGTTTAGGTTAAAATCACCCTAAAGAATTCTGCAAAACCACTTTTAAACTATCCAAAAAACTGGAGCACAATCCAAATAAATCTTTTGAAGGGTTTTATCAGTTTTGATATATACTTCTTTCTGAAATTCATAGAGCATAAGATGGTGAAAGTGCAAAGTTTCATCTTCAATATTTAAAGCATTCATTTGTGGACAAAATATCAACATACAACAAAGTCTGACTCACAACTTAATGATGCAAGGTTTCAGTCCAGAACACACCAGAAATCAACATTAAACAAACTTCAGTATCAAGTTGCAATCATTTTATATTATCAAGGAAAATTGTGCACAAACTTTTAAAATTATCTACTATACCATATATATATATATATATATATATATATATATATATATATATATATATAATCTCGGTAAGTAATCAAAGTAGATTCTATCAATATAAAATATCAAAACTGATCCACAAAAGAGAGCTCAATATAATTTTTATTATAGCGCATATAAGTGAATTACAGTTTGTTTCATTGACTGTAACTCACACACACACATATATATATATATATATATATATATATATATATATATATATATATATATATATATATATATATATATACATACATATATGTATATATAAAAGTAATAATGACAAATAACATTTATAGCTTACAAAACATGTTGACTGATTGTGTTTAAGTATGAAGCAGACTGTTACTGCTGGGTGTTGACTTCAATGTCCACTTCATATATATATATATATATATACATACATACATACATAATATGTGGTGACTGTCTGTTTCATGCTATCTCAGTCTGCAATATGCCTGTCACTATTGTATGCATTAATATCTGAAGATTTTGTTCAAGCAGGAAACAGGCTGTTGCCACTCAGTGACTACCACAGTATCTACTTTTATATTTACATACAATGTATTCTTGATTTTGAGCACTTTTACTCATAAATATAGCATAGCTTAAGATATATATATATATATATATATATAAGTATTATACACATATGCATGCACACACACACACAGAAAGATAGATGGTTACATAGAATATATATCATGGTATTTTTCATATTATCTTGAAATAAGAAAATAATGAGCAACTCAACCAATAATCTCTTTTTGGCACTTTCTGAGACATTGATATTTTTATAGAAAATCTCAAAAAATATGAAGTCTTGTTCCTGCCATTTTCTGAAGTTGGTAATGAGCAGGAAAAGGCAATTGCAATCTTCTTGCTAGAGAACTTCACAACATATAAAAAATCCGCACAGCATTTGATGTCCGACAGAATACCATGTCTAACCCAAGTGATTTTATCCACTGCCAAATGTGTTGCTCTGGCTACTTACAAAGGAGATGGCTGTATATTGCCTGTGGCAAAAGAATGGCAATCGAGTGATTGACTCATAGGCGAGGAGAGGAAAAAGAGGAATCCATCGGAATGGTGGGTAGAGACATTGCTCCTGTCAGGTGGTGAGAGAATTGCACATGACACATTTACAGGACATGCAAGCAGATGTAAGAGGAAGCGTGATTTTTATTCCTGCAGAGATGTCTATTTAGTTACATACTAATCTATCCCTTCCTTTCCCAATATGCTGCCATTTATTGATCTACCAGTGAAGTGGCTGTCTACTGATCTGTCTACCTGCCTATGTTGTGCAATATGCCTGTCATCATTGTATGCATTAATCTCTCTATCTTGCATATAGATCGTTTGATTTTGATCTTACTGTATCTCAGTCTGAAAATATTCTGTATATTAATCTTTCTCGGTTCATCTAACTGCATATATGTGTGTGGATAGTGTAACAGTTATTGGTCTATTCTACTTTTTTTTCCTTTTTATACTCAATACAAGGCCCAAGAGCCACTCATGGTAGAGTGTTGCTGCATATGTTGTGTGATATTATTTTAAGAGGAAGTAGAAGGAAGTGAAGATTATAAGGATTGATTTGAAGAGGTTAAGCTTGTCATGTTCATGGGAACCTGTTTCACAAAATGGCAGTTGTTAGGAAAAACTAAATGGAAATTTTTACTTACGTTTTAGACAAGGAGTAAATGCAGATGATTTGACTCCATGGACAGATCATATCAAGTCCTAGCTATAAATGTTTGAACTGGAAGACCTAAAGAGTATAGCTCATCAGATCATTTGCCATGGAAATAGTGACAGATTAGCAATAGGTTTGTCATATTGCAATATAATACTGCACTGTGGGAAAATATGTCAATTTTTACAAGAAGAGGTAGAGGGTTGCAGAGTAAGTGGCATTGTCTGTGGGGATATGAGCTTTTACATGACAGACACTGCAACTTCATAGCCATAACCATGAAGGTTAGAACTGGACACTTTCCATGGAAATAGCAATAGAATTGCGAGGAATTTGCAATATTTTATCTGTACAAAAGGGGTGAAAGAGTGGAAAATAGTTTATCATTCACAAGCTGCAGAGATGCTGTTGGACTCTATCGAGACTGGAAAATGAAGACTGGGCAGCTCATACATGCCTGATTTGGCTCTTGTAAAGACAGAGTATAGCAGTGATTTCCCAAGCGTAGTGAAGGCATTATATTTCAGTATGCCTGAAGAGATCTTTTTATATCACTGTTCACCAAATACAAGGCCTAAGAGCCAATCAATGTAGAGGGCCACTGAATAGGGTTGGTGTAAGGGCATAAAGGTCAGGGGAGTAAGAAGTGCGTATTATAAGGATATGTGGGAAAGATAATGGTTGACTCTAGACTTGAAGAGCTTAACATTATAGTTTTTTTTGTTTGTTTTCTTTTACAATAATGTTTACCCTGTACAAAGCCCAAGAGCCACTCGAGGTAGAGGGTTCCAGAGTAAGAGGCATTGTTTATGGGGATATGAGCTTTTACATGACAGACACTTGTAACTTCATATCAAATATTACTGGTGATTATTGACAATGTATCTAAATGCATATCTCCTTTTTTTTTAATGATGTTCACAATGTACAAGCACAAGAGCCACTTGAGCTAGAGGAGTACAGAGTAAGAGGTACAGATTATGGGTATATGTGGGGAAGAGAACACTTAACTCTAGACTTGAACAGCCCAAGATTGTAGTGATCTAATCTAAATATATATCTTCTTTTTGTTTTTTTACAATGATGTTCATCCTATACAAAGCCCTAGAGCCATTCATGGTAGAGGGTTACAGAGCAAGAGGCATTGTTTATGGGGATATGAGCTTTTACATGACAGATACTGTAACTTCATATCAATTATTACTGGTGATTATTGATAATATATCTAAATATATATCTCCTTTTATTAACAATGATCTTCATCCTGTACAAGGTCCAAGAGCCACTCAAGGTATAAGGTTACTGAGTAAGTGGCCTTGTTTATAGGGATATGTAGGGAAGATAACAGTTAACCCTAGACATGAACAGATTAAAATTGTAGTGATTAGGAAAGCATCATCTTTGGAGTTGGTTCCACAAAGCAGTGGTTCGTAGGAGCAAGCTGATCAAGTGGAACTTGCATCTCATCATGGGAATATGAAAGGAATGTGGGTGGTTCACTACAGTGTGTGTAGCATGGTGGGTCTTAGCCATGAAGGTTAGAACTGGTGGAACTAAGAAGGAAAAAAAGAGTGGAAAATAGTTTATCATTCACAAGCTGCAGAGATGCTGTTGGACTCAATCGAGACTGTAAAATGAAGACAGGGCAGCTCCTGCTCATATATCACAGCAGTACTTAGGCCTGATTTGGTTCTTGTAAAGGTAGAGGATATTGGAGGAGTCAGGTAATTACTAGATTAGTACAGGGAACCAACCATTTTTACAGCATCTTTGGTGACAACCCAGCCTAAATAGATGGGGAGCAGGAAAGTGGCTGATAAATTAGGCTAGCCTTCTGCCATGGAGTTGAATTGATGGTGCTTTATATAATGTCGATGTGGGTTGAAAGTAAAGACTTGCTTGAAGTGTAGCTCTTTTCTGATTGGTCAGAAAAAAATTATTATGACTTCTTAATTTTACATTTTATTTTCCTCTTGTGTGAGTACAGAACTGATCTAAAATTAAACCAGTTTATGTCATTTGAACAGTGGCTGTGAAGAGTAAGTGTTCAGGAGAGGCTATGACATTTTCATTCAGTTAGTCAAGAAAATCAAATCAGTCACATTCAGTATGCCTCAGTTAGCAGTAGGGGAATGAGTCTAAGAGAAAGATCATTTTTTTTTTCTAACAGTCAACTTAGAATTAAAAAATAGTGACAATATTAGCCATTTCTCTGTAAGAAACATTTGGCATTCATTGACAAAGCAGCCAGTATTTTTTTTTTTAGTTGAAGCTTATAAAATATTTCTCTTAAAACAAATTTTTCAGGAAAATAGGTTTGTCAAATCCAGAAGCTGCTATTGCTCTTTCCAGTATTGAAGGAGGTTTCCTTCCTACCCTTTTATTTGAAGTAGTGTGGAATGTCAGCATCTTGATTATGTCATTATTTTCTCTTCGAGTTACATGTGCTATCCATTTTAGTTGTTGCTGCTGTTGGTAGTTCTCAAGTGACATTGTTTCTGTTATTTCGCACAGTTCTTTCTTAGTGATTCTGTAATGCCAGTCCCCGACATTTAAAGGAGGATGATCTTTTCCCAAATCCTCAGGCTTCACTTACTCAAAGCCTTTTTCAACCATTGATCTTAGAAAACAGCTGTAGAGAGATGACAGTTTAGATATTTCTGATCGGGTTTCACCCC
>OZ038488.1:83937182-83979682 GCA_964036315.1 Acanthosepion esculentum
TTTGATGGATGTCAGTTATCAGTTATCTCCTGCTAATTTTCCCTCTGAAAGTTCTCCACTGCCTGAACTGGGTATTGAACTCACACTCTTTGGGTCTGTCACTGGATCTAACCAACGCCTTTATCCACTGTGCCATGTGTCTTTATCCACTGTGCCATGTGTCTATCCCAGTGATCGAAATAAAGGGTTCGGTTCGAAATTCCAATCACCTGAAGAAGGCCGGAGCATACAACGGCCGAAACGTTGTGACAAAAATGGCGACAAAGATGAGGACAATAGTCCGACTAATGTAAATACTGTACATAATACCTCATCTCAGAAATATAGACAGACCCAAAAACATTAATAATGAGCAGGAAGAGAGACAAGTATTCAGGAGGACAATAGATAGCAACTGACATGGTACTTGAATTTTTGCTCATTGAAGTTGGTTGGAAAAACATGGAGCCAGAAGGGAGTTTCAAAAAAGAGTTTCAACTACTCAGTTTCATTCACAAGGCTTGGATCAACCTTCAGTATGATATTCTTTAAAATTATAATTGCAAGAATTACCCAACACCAACTTGGCTAGAGGAAGAAAACCAGCTTGTATTAAAAACTCCCCAAGTCCAAAGTAGGTTTGGAATTTTTTTTTTTTCTTTTTAATCAAATTCACCAGCAAATAAGGCACTAAAGCCACTAAAATACAAGTGGTTATTGACTGTGAAATAATTAAAAAAAAAAAATTATTAAGAAGAGAGAACAACAGAAGAGTAATCAAGAAGAAGATGATTGATATTGCCTTTAAATTTTTTTAAATCAGAGTTAACTGGAAAGTAACAAGCTGGATGAGAGTTCTATAAGTGAGAAAAAAATGTTAGCTTAGAATTTACAGCTATATTTAGCCAGTTCAACAGTAAATTGATAAGATCTTGATGTCAATCTGGTACTGCACTTAAATTCAAAACATTTAGGTACTATAGTGAAGAGCTCATCTGAACAATTACCACAAAAGTATTTATAGAAAAGGCACAGAGAGGCAACCTTATGGTGGTGGGAAAGTGATTGAAGCGGAGCCACCAGATCAGGTTCGATAATATTGCTGATACTTCTTTGGACTTTATCAAGGAACTCAAGGTAAATAGCAAGGGCACTGAACCATATGTGGCAGCAATATTCTAAGCATGGATGACTAGTAGACTTATAGATATATATGATAGTGTCTGAAGAGAAAAATTGACTTGCATGATACAATGAACCAACTTTCTTAGCAGCAATAGATTCAATATAGTTTTTTCCACTTCATGTCAGCTGAGAATATTAGCCCAAGAAGGCATCACTTTCCTAGAGGTTAGCATCAGTCATACTGATGGAAGGTAGAGGAGTCTCTCTCAAATGATTAATGGAGAGAAGTTTAGTTTTGGAGATGTTGAAATTAACAAGTCATCTTTTGCCCCGGTTAACAATGACAAAATCACAAATAGAGTGCTTCACTAAATAACAAAACTCTAGTCTTTTGAACAGGAGTAGAGGTTTATCCTTGGTTTCCAGTTCATTCTAAAGTCTATTGCAATACTATACTTCTAACATCTCTGACTGAATGCTGAAATGTTATTCAATAATTGAATTTTGTGGTCTAGAGTTAGCTGTTATCTTTCCTGCATAGCCCCAAGAACTTCACTTTTTGCCCTTTATTATGCTAATAAAACATCACACCATAACCTTATGAATGGCTCTTGGGTCTTTTATTGGGTGAACATTAGTAAAAAATAAAATAAAATAAATCTTCCAACAGCAGCAATATTGATACAATCAACTTTCCTAACTACCAAAATTAAAAGGTTTGAATAGAAACTTCTGTTTGTATTAGAATGATCTATAAGATTTAATGAACTTCAGAAATCTTATTTACCTAAACAATTTTTTAACAAAAATCTTTAACAAATTTCAATTGACAGTAACACAAACTTTGTATTCTCTGTATATAACAGGAATAAGAAGACTGTGTTATGCCAATCAGCATTTGAAGATCTGTCTTTTGTCAGAACCCAATCTTTGATCATCAGCTTTAGATGATACATTTTGCAAGTCAAAATAAACTCTTAATATAACCATAGTCTTACTATTTGAATAAATTGGTTATGAAAATTTAACAAGCAACTCAGATTAAAATATTTATATATATTATAAATTGATTTAAAATGTTTTTTTTCGCTGCACAGTGATAATCATGTTTCAGAAATGGAAGCTAAAGCCCCTGAATTTAATTTTGTTATTAAACCAGACATTAGTTCCATTTCCTGAAACATGGTTATCACTGTGTAGCGAAAAAAACATATTTTAAATCAATTAATTTATAATATTAATGCTCTGTAAATTTACATTGAGCACTATTGTGTAAAAATAAAAATATCTATAAGAACACCGGATTTTATATCTTACTGTTCTTTCTTTTTATTTATTTATATATATATATATATATATATATATATATATATATATATATATATATAGACATGCATTGCAACAAATTCTTTCTTTCTTTTAATATTGAGAAAATGGAACTCATTAAATAATAAAAATAGAATTAATATTTATTTGCCCACCCCCTTGAAATTTTATATAGCCTAAATTTTTCGAGCATAAATTTCACTAATTTAAAGCAATATTTTTCTTTATTAAAATGGTTCCAACTTTCCCAAATGGCTGTTAATAGATCTTTGGTGGATAAAGCCTACCTATGTAACAATTTTTTAAAATTTCCATCATAAAGTTTCAATTGGATTTAGATTTAGACAGTTCACTGATCATGTCATTTTAGTAGGAGTAGATGGGTTCACCTGTTGTTTGGTTTACCCTCCACCCTGTTCTTTTGATCCAGAGTAGAGGTTTCATCCCCTGATTCCTGTTTCAGATTTGGGCCTCCAATTCCTTTTAAAGTCTACTTCAACTCTATACTTCTGATCTCTCCACCTAAACTCTGAAACTTTATATACTATTTGTTATTTTTTTTTCCTCAAATGGAGTAGATAGGTTTGCCTATCATTTCGTTCATCCCACCATTCTGGTCTTTTGAACAGTAGAAGTTTATCAACTTATTTTCATGTTTAGGATTTGGTTTCTGGTTACTTCTAAAGTCTTCTCGTTCGCTTTCACTCTGGTAGCCACTTGCATGTGAGTGGCATTATCACCTTGCTTGGGGTAAAGTGATTAAAAAAAAAATAAAATAAAAACATGCCTTTCCTGAAGAAACACTTCAATCGCCTATACACTGTGACAAGATGCATTATTGTCCTGAAAAATGACTTCATCATCACCAAACAAATTTTGTATAAGATGGAATGAAGCAATTATCTAGCCCTTCAATGTACATATGTGCATTGATTGTCGAGGTAAATGATTGCCATCTCCCCAGGTCCATTAAATATCATGCAATCCTATATCATGATTGACTCGGAAAATTTACAGGTTTTCTTCTGGCAGTCATCTTAATGTTTCATTTAAATGACACCAGACAAGTTCCAGCATCATCACCTTGGCCAATGCAGATTCTTGATTCAGCATTGAATATCACACTTATCCAATTGTCCGCATGTCATCATTGGTTCTATTTAACGTTTGTAAGAATATTATTTTAAAATCAGAATAAATCTGATATCAGTGAAATAAAAGCAACCAACAAAACTCATTTCTTAAAAGCAAAGGATATGCAGAGGCTAAATTCTTTGAATAAAAGCCGATCACATGAAAAATAAACCTTATTGTTTCAAATAAGTGAACTTTAGAAAAGCACTGATATTTCCCTTATAAGTGGTTAACAAAATAACTAACAAGAAACTTATTTTCTCTGGAGCAGGTGAGATATCTTGTGAGATATTTTCCCTAAAGTGACTGATGTAATAACATTGTATGAGATTTTTGTGAAAAATGTCTTTTTTGCTAGAATCACTGCAGAGAGATCTTACAAGAAAATCCTTTGTTTATTAAATGGATGATAAAATATTTCATGGGGAATTTATTTTGCTTGCAGCAGCTGATGAAATATCTCACAAGAAATCTTTTTGGATGAGATATCTTGTGGGAAATTATTTGCCACGGACAAGTGGGTATGATATCATGCAAAAACTGGTTTACTCTGCATCAGCTGATGAGGTATCTTGCAAGAAATCCTTTGCCCTAGACCAGCAGATATGATAATTTGCAAGAAATTATTTGCCCTGAACCAGCTGATATCTCATTGGAAAATCTGTTTGTCAGAGAATGACTGATAACTCATAAGAATTTTCTTTGTTCTAGATAGGATATCTCAAAAAATTTTCTCTTGAAATAGCTGATGAGATATTGCATGATAATTTTTTTTCATCCTGAAGAAGCTAAGAATATTTCACTAATATGATATCACACATTGACAATGTCTTGAATTGTTTATGCAGTGAATAAAATATTACAATTTAATTTTCCAACTTTAGTAATGAAATCTAATTCAATATATTTTCACAAACTGGCAAAATTTCTCTCCTGCTGATAAATTTGATTTAAACAGTATCTAGTAAACAATATAATCTAGAATTTAAAATTGGAGATACTCATGAAATAACAATATGCATATATTTTTGAACTTTATAATATATTTGCAAGATTTGGGTTTTCTTAATTTGGTAGTGAATTGGATACTGATTCAAGTTAGAGATTTGTAATGAGAACAGCTCAAGCATCTATTGTCCTGGAACAGATGATGAAATGTACTGAGATCATCCCAGATGACACCAAAATAGACTTTGCACACAGTGTCACACCAGATCCTCAGAAAAGCAGGTGCATCAGTGGCCTAACCTGGGAAGTAACCTCATAGTTGACCGGTGCAGATTTATACAATGTTAGTGGCTGGCATTGACATGTAAACAAGTAGTTGACCCAGCTGTATTTAGGATGTGCACACATGACAACAAGATGAGAGGAAGATATATAAATGTCCTACCCAAAAAGGAAAAGTGAAGAAGAATACATATTTTGGAGAAATCTCCAGAAACCACACACTCACATACTGATATTAATTGACAAAATCTAGAGGTGAAGAAACAATAAATTTATGTATCAGAAATTTACCAGCGTTAATATTGCATACAGATAAAAAAAAAAGAACTATTAAACATAAATAATCTGCTTAAGAATATACTCCAATCATTTGTGGATATCTATGCTGATGATACAACGGTATATGCGCGTACCTCTCAAACTTGTGATAACCAGAGATTGGCAACTGATCTCTCCTTTGATCTAAAGTACACACTGCTCTGTACAGTGTGATGTTGGTCTAACAAGTGAGATATTTGTTCAGGAAGACATGTCTAAAAATTTTCTGCATCATTTGTACGCCTTTTCTCAATCTGTTCTCCTGAACTGGAATCTCACTTGGGTACATTATAGATATCATAGCAGATATTCTGAAGAAATCTTCAGTCATCAGACATTCAGTGGAAGAGTCCTCTCAATAATAAAATCTTTTTTAACTGGTAGGTCCTTGAAGGGTAACGTCCAGTTATCCGGGCCCTTAGCAATCGATGTAGGCATCAACAGTGGTCGTTTCTTGAACCAAGCCTCTTTTTACTTTATATAAATGATCTGCCTAAGAATATACTCTGGTCATTTGTGAATATCTATGCTGATAATATGATATATAGGTGCACCTTCAAAAGTGTTGAAACTTGACTAATGCATGGAATAATAATGTAGAACAAAATGTATTGAAACAAGAAAGTGTACACAATATTTACATATAGTCTTTTGTATATTCCTGGGAAGACCATTCCTGGAGAATGTGTTGACTGAGTCACAGTCGGGCAGAGTCTCTGGTTGAATCTCCTCTTTTCCCGGTACCAACCATATTTATATGGTCGGTACTCCACTATGCAAATTAGGTGGATCCTACCACAACAAAAAGCCATTGATGACCAAAGCCTGGCAGGTGATTTCTCCTCTGATCTAGTTCTATCAGCTCAATGGGGGAAAACCTGGCTGGTCACATTCATTGCCTCAAAAGTCAAACTAGTGACATTTCATTATCACTGACTGAACCCTAAATTTTTGCCTATTACAATAAATACATATTAGCACCTATTGGGACTTAAGTTCAACTGTAGTGGAACTCATACATTTCATCCATCACTAAAGATGCTGGGAAAATGGTCAAAAGCATCTCTGTGTCCTTGTGAGGGATGAATTGTTTTCCACCCTACAACCCCTTTCCCACAGACAAAATGTAGCAAACTTCCCGCTGCTCTGTCGCTATATCCGTGGAAAGTGTTCAAATTATATTGCTTAATTTCAACCCTCCAGTTCTAACCTTCACGGCTAAGATAAACCATGCCATACACATTGTAGCAAACCACCCTTATTCCCTTCATATCTCATGGGTGAGATCTAAGTTATACTTGAACAGCAGCTTCTCATGAGCTGCTACTTTGTGGAACTGACTCCCAAGCACTAAATCTTAACCTGTTCAAGTCTATGTTTAACTGTTAATTTCCCCATTTATCCCCATAAATTGTTCCCCTTACTCTGTAAACCTCTACCAGTAGTGGCTTTTGGGTCTTGTACACAATGAACATTATTGTAGAAAAAACAACTAGATTTTGTTTATCATCCATGTCCTGGGTAAGACGATAAACTACATCTGACAGCAAGGCCTCTGATTTGAGTGTGAAAAAAAATATGAACAAACGAAAAACGTTAATGAAAGAGAACAATAAAAGAACAGGAATTAAAAAGACAGAAGATAATGATTGACATTGCATTTAAATTCCTGAAGCTCAAAGTTTACTGGAAAACAACAAGCCATTGAAGAGCTCCACAAATAAGAAATGTGAGAGAAGAAACTTAATGTAGAACTGATGATTACATCAAGAAATTTTAACTATAAAATGATGAGGCATATCTACCAAACTAGTTCGTCAATTAAGTGCGATATATGATACTCACTTGGGCAATCATGTCTCTCTTGATTCATGGCTGACTAAACAATATTTGCCTGCAAGAGGAGGCTGCTCTTTCTTTCTGTGGCAGACCAGTTGCCAACCAAGGCTATAGTACCAAGTTTGTCTTGCTATTCAGCCCAGAGATGAGGGAAGAAGTAGATTCATACCTTTCCCAAGGGTATTTTATGTGTAAATTAATGCAACAAACATGTTAGCAACGGCAAAGTCTTAGAGTAAATGGAAAGGACATCAAAAAGAGAGAGTTGAAATTTCTACGGCACAATCATGAAAGTAGGCTTGGAAAATTGGATACACTCAGGAAATATTGAAGGCAAAATAAATAGAGGAAAACAGTGCATAACCTCCCTAACAAGCTTGTGCGAATGGATAGCAGAACAGGGATGAGGAGATATATAAAAAAAAAGGACAGGAAATCGTGGAGAGCCATGATTGCCAACGTCCTGAAGGGACATGACACACAGAAGAAAATCAATGTAAAAAATTATAATTTTGACAACTATGAACCAGAATAACATTTGACTAATGAATTTTTTTAAATGTCAAATAAAAAGTTTTGATAACATTTCTTTTGATATGAGAAAAATAGTAAGTAATTAACTATGAGTGACCAAAAGGGGCTAAAAAAGAAATAATCTCTGACTATTTCAAATTTTAGGAAAGTCAGAAAATTGGAAGTATTCTGTGATCATTTAGACATATTTTTTGGCAGTTTTCTTCCTTACAAAACTAAAAGCCAACAAAAAGAAATGAAGAAAAGAACAAGAAGCATATATTTGATTTAAAGAGAAAGCATGGCCAATTAGTTTACTTCTACCCTGACATTAGTTTGGACATCGGCTGTGCTAGCCAGACATTTCAACTACTTATGATAAGTTGGCATGCTTCTATTTTATGTCCCCAAAACTCTTCCTTGATGATCATTTGGTATTCTGTAATTTCCATCCAAAACTTAAAAAAAAAAAAAAAGAAAATAATCACAATAAATGATACTTACGTATTTCATCAAAATAGTAGGGATACTGGCCTGGCAGAGAGCAATTGATTCTGGCTTTCAAGTAGGTGGACCACTCATTGATCAGCAGACGAGCACCGCCTTTGTCATTCTGAACAGGAAGAAAAGAAAAACAATTATTTACTGATATATATAATCCTTAATTTTCTTATTTTTTTATGTTCATTCTCATTAAAAGTTACTCTGTGAACTGTGCGATGTAAGTACTAACCTATCTTACTAACATGTATGTTATACAGTTTCTAATCTATTACCAATCCTATCCATTCACTGATCTATTCCTCCTGGGATAATTTGTTACTTTAAAAAAAAAAAAAAATCTTTTCACCCCAAGCAAGGTGATAATGCCACTAAGATGCAAAGGGTTACTGGGAGTGAAAGAGAATGAAAAGACTTTAGAAGGAACTGGAAATCTGTTATGGTGACCTATCTACATTAGAATGAATTCTTCCTTCATAAATACTAACCTGTGAGACTTCCTAAGGAAGCAGTTGGGATGCAATGTAACCTGATAGCAGATAGAAGTGCCTGTATGAACTGACTAATAGCACTCTTATTTTGTATATATGTTCTGTTATTTTAATACACTTGTTCAACCTACCTTCTTCATTTCATATTTTTCTTTCTGGCCCCTAACAGTCCACAAAAAAATCCAGTCCTAAACAAGGGATAAACCTCGACTACTGTTGTGCCAAAGACCAAGAAAGAACGTTGACTATATATGTGTTATGAAGTGGAGGGGGAATATACAAAATGCAAATGTCGGCTCTAAGTATGTTCAGATTGGTAAGCACTGAAATTCTAAATTTAAAACTTCCTTTTTAGATGTGAGAATCAGGGGAAGGCGGCAGGCCAGCTACCTGATGAGCTTGTTTGAATAGATGGGAGAACACATGCAGTGTAGGAGGGATCTTGGTAAGGGGAGAAATGCTACTAAGTGCCATGAGCGATAGGATGTTATGGAGAGCCATACAGAAGAAAAAGAATATAAATAAGACACAAAGATAACAAAAGAAATGTAATACTTATTCCTGCATGTTTCATTAAAGATGATGGGCAAGGAATATCTTGTGATTTTCTTAGACTGCATCAGGACAATAATCACCACAAACAGTTTCTAAACACACTTAGATGTCATAAAAGAAAAAAACTGAATAAAAATCTTACAAAATGTGCTTGCTTGTCATATTCAACAAAACACGTAAAAAAAAAAAAAAAATAAAAGATGGTGAGATAGACCCAGCATTCACTGCCATATGGGAGAACTGATATTACATAACAGTTCAGTACTCTTTTCACTGATCTACAAAAAATTTTTAATTCTGTCTCCTTTCAAGGCCTAAGCAATCATGGCTCTTTACTGCTACCATCTCTTTATAATCTCCAAATTTCTATAACTTCTTTGGAAAGATAGTCAAATGATTTCGCATTGCTTTCACCATGGTTTTGAATACAATGTGTTAATTCTTCTAGACTGTTTGATAGCTGGGATTACAGAGTCTAGTCTACTCTTCTATTTAACCCATAGCTGGGGAGAGTAGAGAAAGTGCTAGGCCTTTCTAAATCACATTACCAAGATGAGTGTATAAACTTGCATATAAAAGAATTCAAATTTTCTCAAACACTTCAATAGAACTACTGCTCTACAAAACAATTTTAATGTCATCTTCCTTTGGGTCCAAAGTGATATATTACAATTCTCCATAGCTTCCATTTCTTTATTATCAGGGAATTTCCATCACCTTAAAAATCACAATCTCCTGTGTCATGTTTTGTACTTAGATTTGTGGAGATAATAGAAAAAAAAAATGGAGAAGCTTTTTAACAATGTCTCGGTCCAATAGTTGCTCTGCATGGTAGAATCAACAGCAAAGCTTACCTGAACATCCTCTAAGACGATAATGCTCCAATACATTCCGCTCGAGTGGTTAAAAATTGGCATGAAGAGCATGAAAGTGAGCTAGAACACATAGAGTGGCCTCCCCAATCTCCAGATATCAATATTATTGAACATTTGTGGTGCATTTTGGAGCGATGAGTTAGGAGCCGCTATCCTCCTCCGTCGCGTCGTAAAGAGCT
The DNA here is from genome assembly GCA_964036315.1 of Acanthosepion esculentum. Lineage (NCBI taxonomy): Eukaryota > Metazoa > Mollusca > Cephalopoda > Sepiida > Sepiidae > Acanthosepion > Acanthosepion esculentum. Next base: position 83,947,248 of record OZ038488.1, read on the forward strand.
GGAGAAGGTGTTTATGGAAGCATGACTGAAAATTCCACTGGATGAAGTCAGGAAGCTGTATGATTCCATTCCTAGACATATTAAAGCTGTCTGTGAGGCTAAAGGAGGACCAACTCCATATTCAATAAATTTTCTTTGAATTTAACAAGTGTTTCAATTATTTTGTTCAACTCCTGTATATTTGCATTTATCTTCTGTTATTTTTGTAGGCTTTGCATCTGCTGTTGTGCAAACGGATTCAAATAATATAAGCCACATCACTTGACGACTTTCAACAGAAGCAACAGCTAAAATGGATATCACATGTAAGTCGAAGAAAAAATAATGACAATCAGGATGTTGACATTGTACACTACTTCAAATAATATCTTACAAAGAAACCCCCATCAATACTGGAAAGAGCAATTAGAGCCACTGGATTTGAGAAAACTTTCTCCTGATAAATTGTTTGAAGAAAAATATTTTCTAAATTTTAACTGTCTGTCTATATTTCTGATATGAGGTATTGTAACTATTTACTTTGGCCCAGTAGATAAAAGCATTACTGAAGTAATCCAGTGACTTGCACATTTAATACCTGGCCAGAGCACAGGTGAAAAAAAAAAAATTGGAAAGTTGAATTACTAAAGACAGGTGGCTGAAACTGAGGTGTCCAGAAAAGGCATGGCATGTGGAACTGGAGCAATCTGCCCCAATGGATGGAATGAGGGGTTATGTTTGAAATTCCAATGTATATCACCTGAAGAAAGCTGAAACGTTGTGAATATGACACTAAAGATGAGGACAACAGTCCAAACAATGTAAATAGAGTAAAAAAAAAAAATTAAAATAATAGTGTTGTAACCTAGGGATGGTTACTGAATAGAATAATCACATGAAGGCTGGTAATGAATGATAATACTTAGGACAGGAACAACACATATAGGATTCACCAGTGGCACATAGTAGTATTAATCAACTGATAGAAGTGAGTCAAGTGAATTCCACAATGAATCTCTAACTGCAGGATATCCTACCTACCATCTCATGCAGTCTGCAGTGGCACAAAGTCAAATTTAATGTGGGGTATCTAAGCCCATAGACTTAGTCAAAAATTTCCCGTATAAAACAGGGTTGAGTAGCTGTTTCTCAAGACGAGACTCAACCATTCAACATAGTCTCATCTGAAAATCCTCTCTGCCTGGAGGCAGACAGTTTGACCAGCACAGCTGGAGACGGATCTCCAACTGCAGACCAAAATACAGTATTTATGTGAATGGGGATATAGCCATTATTATCCATAGGTATCTTACAACAGATAGCAATACTAGATACCTGGTCAATGAATGCCAAATTTTTCTTTATAAGGAGGCAGTTATTATTACCATTATATTATCCATGAGAGGTGTATTGATGTGTGGATAAAATAATGGTTATTGACTGAGAGAATGGAATTTCTATGCTGAGTTTAAACTCAACTTGTTTTGTTCATTTTGCATTAATGCTCTTGGGAATGGTAAGAATCCATCTCTTCTACTTCCAGCTATGGCTTAAGTATCAGGGTAGAGTATGTTTTGTACCCGCAGCCATTCTCGAAAAAGGACTACTCCAAGTTTCAAACTGTGATGAAATTACTCCATTATCTTTCCCAAGAATGTATGACAACAGATATTAAAGAAAAGAAGCTGTCAAAATATATGATCATCCATCTTAAAGGGAGATATTTTAAAAAAGGAACAAGTTTTTATTTCATTGAACATATCAAAAGAAGACATGGAGAATCTTGAAAGCCAAGAGAAGCAGCAAATAATATGGCCTTGTGTAAATAGATGGCATAATGGGGTGGGATAGATTGAAAGTGGGGGTCAAACATTACTTAATACTACAAAGGTATCAAATTCATAGAAAGCCATAATCATCCACATCAGACAATTATGTGCTATGCGTGATACACACTTAGGTGATCATGTATTTTTCGATACATGATAGTAGGTTGTCATTTCTTTCTGTGGTAGACCAGTTGCCATCCAAGGTTATAGAACTCAGTCTGTCTTGCTATTTATCCATAGCAGGGGGGGGGGTAAAAAGGATTCATACCTTTCTCAAGAGTATTACCATGTAAATGAATGTAATGGATTTGACTGGAATTTGAACTCGGCTCTCTGATTCCTCAATCCAAGCAACTATAAACTACTCCTATGTGCCTCCATATACCGAAGGGAATTGGTGTATAAAAAAAAATGGAAGTGACCAGGTACCGATGACATTATTCCCTGATTATATATGCAGGGTAGCCATTGATATTATTCTTCTTTTATGTGCCATCTCTCTTCAGGACATAGAAAACATGGTTCTCCACAACCTCCTGCTCTTTCAAGCTCTTAGCAATATTTGTGTTTTTATTGCCTCACCCACTCTCTGTTCTATCATCCATTTATACACACTTGTTAGGTAGGTTACTCAAAGATTCCCTCTACCCATCTTGCCTTCAAGTATATCCAGGGTTGGATTTAGGCCTTAAGAGGCCGCAGGGCTAATAGAATTTTTTTGGTGGGAGGGCATCATTACCTAGGGCACATAATGAGGAAAGAGGGCTTGGAAAATTTATCACTCACAGGACATGAAGGCAAGATGTACAGAGGAATTCAGCAATTAACCTACTTAATGAGCTTGTGTAAATGGTTGACAGGACACGGACTGGGTGGGATACTAAGAAGTTAAAGGTTACTTAGAGCTATAATTGCTAGGAAGTTGTGGACAGCCACAATCGCCCATGTCCTAGAAGAAGAAGAAGAATGACTGTTTAAAATGCATGCTTAAATTTTCACATATTTTTAAAGTAGGATATAAGATAGGTAATAAATAGATAATCAAATGGATCCACCAAGGGTCTGCATTTTGTTTCTTTGTCTTGGTTTGCTTGTCTCTTCAATAAAGGTTTCAAAGAAGGGCGTGCTAAAGGAGAAGCCAACAAGCCAAGTAGATAGTTGGACAAGGAATTGATAATAGAGTAGTTTCTGAGATGAAGAAAAGTCAAGGAAGGAATAGCATAGCACAGATAGAGCATCCCTAGAAGTGAAGAATGAAGGGATAATGGTCTTGGTGTGGCGTTAACTACTGAGGCTAACCAATTAGCATGCCTGATTAGAAAGATAATAAATTATGTGTCCCTTGCAAAGTAAAAATGATTTACAGATGCAATGTCGGCAACCAGAGAGATGGGAAGGATGTGGTTAATGAGGTGGCATTTAAGAAGAAATGGTAACAGGGCAGTTCTAGGAATGGACAAAGAATGTGGGTGAGGATTGTTTTCAGGTGCAGGTTGTCAGTTTTGTCTCTTATTAGAAGTGGTGGTCTGTGGTTGCTATGGAAATCTTATATGGTATTGGTGCTTTTTTTTTTTAAATGTCTCCCTATTTGTTCCTTCTTATCAAAAGACAAAATGTGGGGAAAATAACATAAGAATTGACATTAGTAAAGGGGAGGATGCAATTTTTAAGAGCGGCTGCAAAAAGAAAGAAAAGGCAGAGAAATAAGAAATTAAAGAAGCTAAAACAAAAAAGAACAGAATGAAAGTGAAAAAGAAAGAACTAAAAAAAAAAGAAGGCAAGAAAAAAGGTAGAGCTACAACCAAGAAGAAGCAAAGAACTAAAAAGAAAGAAGGAATGACACAAGGAAAATAGTGCAAAATATATATAAAAAATAAGAAGGGAAACAAAAAAGGCTTAAAATGTAAAGGGAAAAAATGGACTAAACAACAAAATTTAAAGACAAAAGGAAGAACTAAAAACAAGTAAATTAAAAAAAAAAGAAGATCCAAATGGAAAACAAAAGAAAGATCCAGAAAAATATGAAGGAAAGACAAAATAAAAAGAAAAAAAGGCTAAAGAAGAAGAAGAATGAAAAGATAAAAAGAGCTAAGAAGCATGAAATAATGACAAAAGAAAGAAAGGGCTAAAAAGCAAGACAGAAAGGAAGAGCAAAAAAGAAAGAAGGAAGGAAAGACAAAAGAAAAGAAGGAAGAGCAAAAAAGAAAGAAGGAAGGAAAGACAAAAGAAAAGAAGGAAGAGCAAAAAAGAAAGAAGGAAGGAAAGACAAAAGAAAAGAAGGAAGAGCAAAAAAGAAAGAAGGAAGGAAAGACAAAAGAAAAGAAGGAAGAGCAAAAAAGAAAGAAGGAAGGAAAGACAAAAGAAAAGAAGGAAGAGCAAAAAAGAAAGAAGGAAGGAAAGACAAAAGAAAAGAAGGAAGAGCAAAAAAGAAAGAAGGAAGGAAAGACAAAAGAAAAGAAGGAAGAGCAAAAAAGAAAGAAGGAAGGAAAGACAAAAGAAAAGAAGGAAGAGCAAAAAAGAAAGAAGGAAGGAAAGACAAAAGAAAAGAAGGAAGAGCAAAAAAGAAAGAAGGAAGGAAAGACAAAAGAAAGGAAGAGGAAAGAAGGAAGGAAAGACAAAAGAAAGGAAGAGCAAAAAAGAGAGGAAGGAAGGAAAGACAAAAGAAAGGAAGGAAAGACAAAAGAAAGGAAGGAAAGACAAAAGAAAGGAAGAGCAAAAAAGAAAGGAAGGAAGGAAGGAAAGAAAGACAAAAGAAAGGAAGGAAAGACAAAAGAAAGGAAGAGCAAAAAAGAAAGGAAGGAAAGACAAAAGAAAGGAAGAGCAAAAAAGAAAGGAAGGAAGGAAAGACAAAAGAAAGGAAGAGCAAAAAAGAAGGAAGGAAAGACAAAAAGGAAGAGCAAAAAAGAAGGAAGGAAAGACAAAAGAAAGGAAGAGCAAAAAAGAAAGGAAGGAAGGAAAGACAAAAGAAAGGAAGGAAAGACAAAAGAAAGGAAGAGCAAAAAAGAAAGGAAGGAAGGAAAGACAAAAGAAAGGAAGGAAAGACGAAAGGAAGGAAGAGCAAAAAAGAAAGAAGGAAGGAAAGACAAAAGAAAGGAAGGAAAGACGAAAGGAAGGAAAGACAAAAGAAAGGAAGGAAAGACAAAAGAAAGGAAGGAAAGACAAAAGAAAGGAAGGAAAGACAAAAGAAAGGAAGGAAAGACAAAAGAAAGGAAGAGCAAAAAAGAAAGGAAGGAAAGGCAAAAGAAAGGAAGAGCAAAAAAGAAAGGAAGGAAGGAAAGGCAAAAGAAAGGAAGAGCAAAAAAGAAAGGAAGGAAGGAAAGACAAAAGAAAGGAAGGAGAGACAAAAGAAAGGAAGAGCAATAAAGAAATAGACAAGAAAAAAGAAAGAGCTAAGAACAAAAAAAGAGAAAAGAAAAATCTTTTCTGCAAAACTGAAAAACAAAAAAGAAAGAAGGAAATAAAAAAGGAAGAGCAAAAAAAAGAAAGATAGAAAAAGACAAAAAAAGAACTTACAAGCAAAATACATAGGTATGAAAACAGTAATAGAAAATAACTATAAACCAGTAAAGAAAAAAATGATAAAAAAAACACAATAAATGCAAAAATGAAAGCAGTAAACTGATGTAAAAAGATGAAATAAAAGATACAGACATCTTTTACGTCATTTGAATTGCAAGATTTAAAAAGATTTAGTCAATTGAAAATGAAAGACTTGAAGCCAGACAAGCTGATAATGTCTTTTATCAACCAGCACACATAGATCTTGTATTCTTTAAAGAGAAATCAACAGACAGATTATTATAAATAATGGGAAACTTACCTTACAAACGCGGGCAACTCGTGAATATATTTTCTTGCCGCAATTGCTATACTCAACAGCTAATTCCCTGAGGAAGAAGAAGACTTGTTCCCCGGCATCAAAAGAAGCTACAAACTGTGGTTCTAGAAAAAATAATATAGAACAAAAATAGCAATAAGTTATTAAAAACAGTTTTTATTTCTGAGAATTTATAAAGGATTTGATAACAGTATTTTTGAAATTTCAAATTGAAGATGTCAACAAAAGATGCATTCCAAAAGCTTTGCAACATACTAAGAAATAGGAACATTTCATTACAAACAAAGAAAAGACTGTTATATAACATATATATATATATATATATATATATATATATATATATATATGAGTGAATGCTGGACAATCTCCTCCCAGATGAAGAGAAGAATGGGGTTAGCAGAAATATGGTTCTCTAGAATGATTCTGAGAATACCATGAATGGAGAGAGTTAGCAACAAAGAAATCTTAAAGAACTCTGTAACAGAAAGAGATAGTTGAAAATTCTTTGACACCTGATGCAGAATGAGGACCAAGAGACTTTAACTCTTACAGAACGTATCAATGATCTAAGAGTCAATGAAAGGGAGTGAGCCACTTACTCAACGAGCTTGCGTGAATAGATAGCTGAATGAAGGGATGGGAGTTAGATAAATGTTAATGAGAACAACAAGGGATAGGAAGCTATGGAGAACCATGATCACCCACATCCTGAAGAGACATGACACATAGAAGTAGAGTTTTTAAATTTTAAATATATTCCTCCTTTTTTATGACCATGATAATTTGACAGGTTTACTCACCAGCCTTCATTATAATTGGTTTAGCACTTTGAACAGAACCCTTTATTTACACTATTTACATTGTTGTCCTTATCTTTGTTGCTATATTTATGCCATTTCAGCTATTGTAGGCTCCAGCCTTCTTCAGATGATTGGAATTTCAAATTGAACCCTTTATTTCATCCACTGGGGTAGTTTATTCTAGTTCCTCATGCCACACCTCTTCAGGATATGTGCTCAAGGACACATGGCCCAGTGGATAAAAGTATTGGTTGAATCTAGTGACTTGATCCAAAGAGTTGTGAGTTTAATACCTGGCTACAGCAGAGGTGAACAATCACTTGGAGAGTTGAGTTAAAAGGGAGATAACTGATACTGAGATATCAGAAAGAGGCATGCCATGTAGAACTGGGACAATCTACCCTGGTGGATGAAATAAAAAGGTCAGGTTGAAATTCCAATCACCTGAAAAAGTCCAGAGCGTACAATGGTCGAAATGTTGTGAATATGGCAACAAAGATGAGGAGAACGGTTTGAACAATGTAAATAGGGTAAATAATTACAATACATCATCTCAGAAACATAGTCAGGTATAGAACACTTTATTTCATGTTGGTTGTGAATGTTCTCTGCATTTGTTTTGCATCATAATCAACATCTATCAATTTGAGATGATGTGTTTTTCTCACTCAAGGATCTGAACTCTTTACTTCAGAAAACAAGATAAATTTAGCACCAGAACCCTGAATACCATGGATAAAATATGTAAGCATTAAGGAAGTTTGAATGAAAATAGAAACTGCAAGAAAACGTATACTTACAATAAGAAAGAGACAGATGAAAGAAGCCTTGGAGAACTTAACTAACACAGAACATACTTATGGCTGAATAAGTCAGGAGAAAGAGTGAGTAACCTAATTAATGAGTTTCTATGAATGGTAGAACAGGGACCAAATGAGATATTAAAAACTGAAAGATTACTTAGAGGATATGGAGAGTTATAACAGTTTTTAACCTGAAAAGACTTAGCACCTGAAAGAAGAAAATAGTAATGATTTCTAAGATTTCATTTTTTCCAATCTTGTAATTTTCCTTAAATTTAAGTTGGTCATGAAGTCATTTAAGATTCTATTTTCAGCAGAATGTTCTATCAAATTTGGAATTATCTCAACAGAAGAAATAATCTGCAGCCAGTGAAAGGGAGAAGGGAAAAATCTCCAATGAAAATGTCCAAGGAAGCAATTTGAGGTTTCCTAAGTGTACTTCTCATTTTCCAATTATGCCATGAAGAATTACATGTCAAGAGATTGTATAGCTTCAGAAACAGTTTCTTTCTAATAATTAAAATATTATTTCTTTTTAAACATGTGAAATTGTTTAATTTCATATTTGTTTCATCTCACATCACAGAGATGTGATTAATTTTTTTTTCAGTGTTGATCAGTTTTAACATATAACTTGAAAAAGAAAAGAAAAAAGGTCCTTTTAGCAAAATCAAGATTGACTGTGTTTAAACAAAAATTCTACCTTAACTTTGCAGATCTTATTGACACTTTTTAAACCCTTTGCAGGTTATTTAATGCCAGAAAATATTTTTAGAAAGTAAGAATTATTTCTGAGATAATAATGATTTAGTGATACAAGTCTTACTATTTAACCCATAGCTGCGGGGGGAGAAGAGGTGGATTCATACCTTTCCGGAGGTTATTCGAGCATAAGTGAATATAACAACCACAACTGGAATTGGAACTCAGCACTCCAATTAACAATTCCAAGTCATCATACATTACACCACCCACATATCCAAACCAAGGACCTGATATTCCCAAGCAGTCAACCATCTACACACGGGTGAGGCTTAACATCAGTGATCATACAGGCTTCATCAGGGTTTCAACGTGATATGGCCATCAATTTTTGGTTTTTGCTTTAATTTTGTTTTGCAGTGCTCAAAATTCTGATGGTAAAAATGAGAAGTTCTGACATTTTGAAGCATCACTTATTGTCGCTAGGGGGTGTGCCTTAATCATTAAGGTGCTATCAAGGTTGGTATATATTCATTTGTCACTAAATATTGAGCATTAGTTGTCTCCTATTAATAACAATGCTTTTGGAGTTAGTCTAGGTAGATGATATGTGGTTGGTGAATCAAGGCCAACCTCACTGGTAATTAAGTTTGGTTGCTTTATATAAAGTGAATGTTAATTATGTGCAGATCTCCATGTTGAAATTACAATTCACATCAGACAATCTTCCATTGATGTGTTTCAACAATTTAAAAAAATTACTAATTTATTTCAGATCATATTGACTTACTTAACAGTTAAAATATGTAAAAGATATTATGGACATTCAATGACAAGCAACACTACTAATAAGAAAGACATACTGTGGCTGAGTAGTCTAATATACATCAAATCAAAATGTGCTTTCTCTTACAAAGGGGGAGGCAGATTCGTACCCTACCAGCAATCAAAAATACAGATGAAAAAATATAAACATCCTGGACTCAACTGAAAAACAATACCGTATGATATTGAAAATGACTGGAATTATGAAAAAAAATTGTTTGCATCTTTAAAAGTAGTCTGTTTTGAATAATGTATAATCACAGATTATCGACATATACAAACATTCAACGTTAAAAAGAAACTATAAAATATTTTTGACATATCTGCGTGTCATCAGTTGGTGATTTACAATAGGATTTTGGCCCTTCATCATTCAATATCCACTACCATTTAATATCTTTATAGAGCCTTAATTCCAGACCATAGATAATTCCTTCCTAAATTTCAATGAATTTGTGTCAGAACAAAATGCACTATCCAAAGAACAAAACAGCAATAAACAGAAAACAGTTTCCTAAGAACAAAATATAATATCTTAAGAACACAGAGTGATACCCTAAGAACAAAGTGAAGCATCCTGAGAACAATGGGTAGTATCCAAAGAACAATATGCTAATAACAAACTGCAATACCCTAAGAAAAAAGTGTGGTGTCTCGAGAAGTAATGTGATACCCGAAGAACAAAATGTAATATCCTACTAACAAAGAACGATACCCTAAGAACAAAATGTGATTACAACAATAGTAAACTAATAACAAACAGATAATACCCTAAGAAGAAAGTGTGGTATTCTAAAAACAAAGTGTGATATCCTAAGAACAAAATGTGGTATCATGAGAACAAAGTATGATATTCAAAGATCAGAATGTGATATGCTGTGGGAAATATGGTTTAAACTCAAATACATGAATGTGTCAAGATGCAAGTAAGTAAATCTATGCTTGTGTGTGAGAAAACAATGACTTGCATTAAGTCACACTCGTTTCAAAAAGGGAAGACAAAAAAGAATCTAAAAAGAAGAAAAACACCAAAACTAAAAATTGCATAAATAAAAATGAAATGTAATATTCCCAGAAAGAGATTGCTTAAGAAATGTTCCAAAATTATGTGGAATAAAAAAATAAAAAAAAAAAATAAGTGAAGATATAAATCAAATATGGCTCAGAAAAGCAGAAATGTGATAAATGACAAAATAATTCATGAAAAAAAAAAAGTATGAATGAAAACTTGGGAAAAACTGACATTGGCAAACGAGGATTATTAAAAGAATAAGGAATTGAATTTTCGGAATAATAAGAGAAAAACAGAGAAGAATGGGAAAAAGATAAAAACAAAACAGTTCATGATGTTATTAACTGCAGAATACAAAGACAAATAAAACTGAAAGATTAACACGAACAAAAAAAAAAATAATACCCATTCATCTCTCACAAAAAATATTTAGATTTTATATCGTGTTATATAAATAATGTAAATTTGTTTGCACAGTGAAGTATATAAAATGAAATTTATAAAAAGGACATAGAATGAAAGTTTTCATCTGTAAAAATGTCAAATATTTCAAAACAAGTTAAAATAATTCTGTTATGAACTTTAAAAAAATTGTGATTTTATATATATAGTCCAGTCATCTATTAAGAAACAATTGAATCAAATTTATAATCGTAATTATATTATTTATTTTCTATATTATACAAAACATATTTCTATTAATGTTGTAAATCCAGAACACATTTTTCATACTTAAACTTACGTCTTTTCTTACTATGTTTAATCCGATACGATAAAGAACAAATAGGAAACGTTTATCATTCTAACATGTTTCACTTTTATTAAAGCTTAATCTGAGAATAAGATATGGAGAAAAAGAAGAAAGAAATTCTGGTATTTTTATTTTTGTGTTGTTTGGTTTTTATAAGTTAGTCAGGTTTCACTTGTATTTGACTTGTTACCATTTGTATAATTGATAGCATTCCAAATTCAAGGAGAGTCAATGTGTACTTTGGAAGTTCCACAAAATGAACGGATTCCAAGCCTAACAAAAAGCATGTAAATATTGCTTTATATACACATACAAAAATATACATTATCATCTGAATCCAACACAGTAAAAGTAAAATTATTATACACTTACATACATAAACAATATTTACATTTTCCCAGTTAGGCTTGGAATCTGTTAATTTTGATGGAGCTTTGAATTTGCAATGACATAAATTATACTAACATTGTGTAACAAATCAAATGCATGTGAAGCCTGATTAACCAGTTTATATTTATATATATATATATATATATATATATATATATTCATACATGTTTCATTAAATAATATAGATAAGTGTTGTCTATATATTTTATGTAAGTTCTTTTCATATCATCTGATAAGCTTAATAACATTATCATTAAACGTTTAATGATAATGTTATTAAGCTTATCAGATGATATGAAAAGAACTTACATAAAATATATAGACAACACTTATCTATATTATTTAATGAAACATGTATGAATGAAAAAATGCTGCCTAAATACACACACTATATATATATATATATATATATATATATATATATATATAACTGGTTAATCAGGCTTCACATGCATTTGATCCTTATTCCCCCATAGCTGAACACTTTAATCAATCAAGACACTCATTAGACAACTGTAAATGTTTATTGATAGATTCAGGTTTTAGTTCCACATACACACGAAGAAAAAAAGAGAAATACTGGATTTTAAAATTAGACACATATAAACTAGAGTTAAACAAAGACTTGGGTATTTTAAATCTGTATAAATATTTCAATAGTTAAAAAATTTCTTTAGATATAGTTAAAAAAACCTTTTTAAACAACATCTAAAATACTATCATTAGATTTACGTTAGAAATATTCAAACACAGTTGCATTCCACATCACGTGACGTCCGCGTCTCGCGATGGACGCTACTTGTAAACAAACTTCCAAACACAGTTATTCAATTAATTTCTGAGGAAGGACCGAGGCGGTCTGAAATATCAAATATATAAAAACATATAAGTAAATACTTTCTAAAAAACACCCAATTTTTTCTTTTAATTTGCAACTTTCCAGTTGTTTTATCCATATTATATATATATATATATATATATATATATATACCCCATTTCCAAGGCTAGCTAATCCTTGTTGCTCACACCTATATGAACACATTTGTATTTGTCCAACACACAGAAAGCCTGCCTGTGGTTTTATACTGTAATTATTTAGTTACACTTTCTGGAAGACACTAATAATCTGGGATAATCAGCAATTTTAAAAATGCCTGGATGATCAAACCCTCAGTCACTATGACTTTCAACTTTATTCCAAACAGTTCTGTCTACCCATTTACAATTAATATAATTTTCAGTCACTCTGCTAATGAATTGCCTCCCAAGACGTGATAACATCAAAAAAAATAGCCTTCCTGATAAATTAACCACGGTTTGATTTGAACCCAGTTATCATAGTTAGAAAGTGATTATTCTAACCACCTGACAATATATATATAAAGAATTAATATAAGTAATAGGTTTGTCACTTAGCTGATTGATGTTACCTTCAGCATCCAGACTTTCTTAGTTTTGTGTGTGCATGTGTATATGGAATAAATTCCAATAGCCAAAAAATCCTATTCTTCAAAGAGTGCTCAATACAGAGTAGAGCAAATATAATTTATCCAAAAATTATAACATAAATATGTTATAAAATCACTACAAATATAGCCATTTTGTTTCAACATTTCAGGTGACTTATCAAGTGATGGTGTTGAATGTAGATTCTACATTCAACACCTTCACTTCATAAGACACCAGAAGTGTTGAAACAGAATGGCTATTTTTGTAGTGATTTTATAACATATTTATGTTATAATTTTCAAATAAATTATGTATATATATATATATATATTTGTGTGTGTATGCATAACACTTCTTTTCTGTCTCACTGGAAATGTTCCCTATATAAAATGTGCAAATTGCTGAAAATTAACTCTTCTGATGATATAGTGGAAATAGAATTTTCTGTTAAAGTTGAAAAATAAAATTTTATAATTTATTTAAATCTTAAGTTACTTTTCCTGCCGTATTATTTTTAATTCAGACGCAAATGAAGAATAATTTTTCATTAGCGTCTAACTTATAAAATATGAATACATCATCATCATTGTCATCAATTTATGATAAGATGATACACTTTGGGAAATTATTTCTGATAAGTTTGTGTTTGTAGTTGGACAAGTTCATTTGCTAACTGTATGCACACATTTAAATACACAAATAAATTCATCTTTTTCTTGATTTGCCCAGTTTTAGACTGATTTTGAAAATGGAAAACTATTAAAGTATAATACAATGCCAAAAATGGGATTGTCATTAGCACAAGTCAGAATTCTATGTTCATATAAAGCAAACTGTTAACTACGGATGTTTGTGAATATTGCATTGACAGCTGGCAAGAATTGATGATTATCTATGAAAAGAAAATTGTTTAGAGATGAAACCGTTGGAAAGGTATATTAACAAGCAAGAAAACTGGTGGCGGGTGGAGAAAATCTTCTAAGCTTTTAGAAGCACTTCCCAAATAAACATCTCTCTGTTGTCCAAAGTATCCAAGATAATTTTCAGTTTTCAACAGGTGGAACATAAATTGAAATTCAAATATTCTTTAATTATTGTGAATTTGAAACAAATTAATAAGGCCATAATTATTCATAATAATGCACGCTCTAACAGCAGAACTACAGAGAATCCAAGCTTAAAAAATGAAATACTACAAAACCATCCGAGGAATCATCTATGTAGACTACATCACAAACAAGTAGGCTATGGTAGTCTATCTCCAAGGTATTAAAAAACCCCAGAACCTCATTTCCAAATGCGGACATGAAAACAAATTCCTATGATGCTACCTAAAACCTCATGATAACCCCAAAAACTAAAAAAAAAATCCTGAACCAAATTCACACAAACTCTATTCAAAATACCAAATTTAGAACTTCTAATAATGGTTTTTTTAATTTTTACCCTGTAAAAGGCCTAAGAACCACTTGATGTAGTTTATGGGGTAGTGGGGAAGATAGCAGTTGATCCTAGATTTGAACAGCATGAAAGAAAACAAATATACAAAAAAAAAGTAAATATATAAATGAATAAAATAATAAATAATTAAATAAACAATTCAGAGGTCAGACCCATAAATAACCCTAATTTATTTTCTGATGGTCAGGACATGTAACAAGAATGGAGGAGTCAAGGTTTCCAGATCACATCTTAATCAGTGAGCCCACTTCAGGGAAAAGACTACTGGGTTGCCATTGTTGAAGATACAAGGACCAACTCAAAACAACAATGAAAGCCACTGGAATTGGGACTAAATTGTTTGAAACAAAAACTTTGAAACCACCAGAAAAAAAAACAACAGAAGATGTCAAATGACAAGAGAGACAAAATCGACCTCATCCTCCACCAACATTACTATGCAGTCAATGCCATTGACTCTTCCATGAGACAATTGGTCTACTTAGTCATCAATGGCATCATCATAAAGGAAGCAGTCAGAAACAAAGAAATTAAATTCTTGGATATGAGATAAAGGCGATGATGACGATTCACATATGAACTTTCTCCAATAACCCAACCAGCATAAAAAACAAATCTGGAGGAATTGGCCATAAATAAATCTGAACCTTTGCCCTTAACAAAAAAATAAAGAACTGAGAAAGGTGGGTTTCTTCATTTCTCTACTCCCTTATTTCTCTAATGTTCTTTATAACCTTAGTGGCCTGAAAATTGTATAGAGTCACCATGCATTACTGATTCCTGTATCCAATCTATCTCTATATAAATGCTCCATCTCTAATATTGAGCACTCTTCCTCTATAAATATAATTTACAATACACAAACACACTCATATATATATATATATATATATATATGTTTTAAGGTATGCTACATTTATGGAGGAAAATGCTCAATATCAGAGATAGAACATATGTAAATATAAAAGTGGAGAACTGAGGTCAACCCCCAAAAGTGACAGTCTGTTTCATGCTTCGACACAATCTTCAGGCTATGCTGTGTCCACTTATATATCAAATCAATTACCAATATCAGATATACTACCACCTCCTTGAGAAGATGCCTCATGTGTCACTTATCAGATCAAAGTGCTATAAAAAACATCTCTCTACCCACAATTTTCAAAAACCCTTAAGAAAAATTCTGGTCAAAAACACTAAAATTGAATATAAATTACATTACCGAAAACATCTCGCTATAAGAGAGGCACTGTATATTAAAAATCTCTCTCCTACTATCAACCTCACCTTATTTAACAGTGGGAATGGAGTGTTAAAAGTTTAAAAAAAAAATAGAAAGCTATCACTTAAATTCCAATTGTGCTCAACACATGAAGGTTTGAAATAAATGCTACTAACACAAAAAAAATAAAATATAACTTAAACGATCAGGACATGAAGAGAAACTAACAACACCTAAAACAAAATCCCCTTGAAAATTGCTAAATAAGTGGCCTAAAGTGATTAGGACAAAGGATAATAGGGAAGATTTTTGTACCTTACCAAACAGAAAAACATAAGAACAGTGGAAAAACTAAATGTTTGGTTCTTTTGTTTAATGGCATTCCAACCTTAGTGGTCATTTTATGCCGAAAATGATTTTGAGTGACTTACATTTGGTTTTCAAAAATGTATTGCTGGAAACATTTGGTTTTCAAAAATGTATTGCTGGAAACATTTGGTTTTCAAAAATGTATTGTTCGAAAATGTATAGCTGGTAATACTATTTTTCCAAAAATGTATAGCCGACAACCGTATTTTTTCAAAAACAGCCTTTCTGTTGGACATAGTTTATTGCCGTACCCAGTATGCATATGCAGTTTACCGTCATACCCATGTACGTGGATGCAGTTTACCGTCATACCCATGTACGCGGAGGCAGTTTACCGTCATAAGCAGGACGGGAAAAACTAAATAAAAAATTAATTGAATTTTCTTTTTCTGACATATTTAATGAAAGATGTTTAAAAGAAAGGTTGCAATCCAAATATACATTAATATATAAAGATTGTAATGATCAGGTGAGCATCCTCTTGGGAGTCTGTTCCACATTGTAGTATATAGATATATATATATATATTTAGATACAGTATATATGCACAAACTTATTATTAAATTGCCATTTTATGTAGCCTTGTCTGAGCTCTGCAAGTTGGCCAACAGGACTTTGCTTTTATCATTTCACCCCCCCAAGCCGCTAGTATGCAGGGTTACAGGGAGTGGAAATGAGATAAAAGCCTGGGTATAGGGAGATTGAGGAAAGGATAAAAGATGAAGAGGATTCATAACAGAAGATGGCGATTGACATAGCATTTAAATTTTTGAAGACTAGTTTTCAGGGAAGCAAGTAAACGGAAGAGAATTCCACAGAGGGGAAGTACAAGAAAAGAAACTGTTGGAGAAGAAATGGCAAAGGTACATTTAACTATTCCAAGAGTAAAAGGGGCGGATGTAGACTATAAATATATATATACATCAGTGAGTTATGTGCCATGTGTGATACATGCTTAGGCGATGATCGCCTAAGCATGTATCTTTCGATACATGACTGACGAGGCAGATTTTTTTCCGTCAGTAGGTTGCCATTTCTTTGTGCAGTAGACCAGTTGCCATAGAACCAGTATTTACCCATAGCTGTGGGTGGGGAAAGAAAATGATTTATACCTTTTCCAAGGGTATTAGCATGTAAGTGAATGTAATAGATACAATTTGAACTCAGCTCATCCAATTCCTCTGTCCGAGCTGCTATCCAGTGCACCACTGTGCCTTCTTTATATACATAAATAAGATATAAACAGGAATCTTATGTCAATCAAATATTAGAAAAAGAATATTTAAAAGAGAAAAAAATTAATTCTACAGTTCTGCAATAAATATTCTTAAAAAACTTACTCAACATTGTGGTAAATTTGCATGAAAACATGAAAAAGAGAAAGAATGTTCTAGAACAAAAACTGTTTACTACAAGATAAAAGTGAAGTATTGAAATATTAGAGAACAAATATTTTCATCTATTTAGGGTGATTTCTAAAAACAAGAAAAATGTAAAATTTCCCAATGAAATATGGCAACTTGCTATGTAAACAAATATTCATTGTTTCCAAAGTTATGATGACAGACCATTGCAAAATTGATAAACCCCTCAGGCATTGGGTTAACATGTTAAATACAGAAGGGATTACAATTTCTGCTACTGTTATGGTTATCTATTAATAACTTCAAGAGTGTAATTCCAAAGATATCAAAAGTTTTATGCTGGTTCCTAAAAAATCACTAAAACACCATGATGTACGTGATGCATGATAATCCAATTGATTCCCCACTGGAGAATTAGACCACAGCCTTGCTATGCCAGGTGTTTCTGCCTGTTATGGTTTCTATAATAAGTATATTTTTATAGAGTAATATTACTAGTGCCATGTCGAACTGGTCTGGTCATGAATTCTGTGAAATATATGTGAAAAAAGAGTGAGAGTGATGCAAAAGATATTCTGATTTTATATATATATATATAACACCACACATTCCCAGTAAATACAGCATCATATCAACTCTAGAATTAATTCAAATACTAAAAACTCAATAATGAATACATAGCCTGTTGACAATTTATTCACCAATATCCCAGTTAAATAAAGAAACAATTGATAAAATTAAAAGATATATATACAATAATCCATCTCTCTCTGTGTTAAAAATTAATATTACAGAAACTACTTTTAACTTGTACTAGTGAAGTTCTATTGGGTTCAGTTCTGGGTCCAACTTTTAGTAACTTTTATATGGCTAACCTTGAAAATAATATACTTAATATTTTTAAAAAAAACCTCCATTTACCTAAGATATGTTGATGACATACTCAGCTTAATAAAAAAAAAAAAAACATTGACAAAATACACAAACTACAAAAAGAATTAAGACACTCTTAAATTCATATATGAACTTAAAAATAATAACAAAATTCTTTTCCTTGATATATTGATAGACACCAATAATAATACATTCACCATTTTCCCATATAAAAAACCTACTAGCATAAACTTGTGCACTCTTAGTTATAAGAGCAAATGTGTTAACTACTACAAAATAGCAATTATACAAAACTTAATAAACCATGCAAAAGTTAACTTATCCACAAAAAAGATTTTCCACACTGAACTAAAAAACATCAAACAAAGTCTCATTAATAATGACTTTCTTAACTACATTATTGATTAACAAATAAGGCACTCTATTAGTAATTTTAATATAAATCAAATAGAGCATAATACTTCCTCAAATAACCCTAAAATATATATATCTTTTATATTGTAACCGGATGCATTCTAAATATAAACAAGATGAAAAAAGCTTAAAAAACTCATAAATATTAATATATCACCCACAGATTTGATCCCAAAAAAAATTATTATTTATATACTAAATTCAATTCTACTAACTTAATCATCCACAATAAATCCTCCCCACCAATTAACATATTACAAAAAAACAACATAAAATATCAGTTTAAATTACCCGTGGGAGATTGCATCGCCAACAAATAAACTAATATATACGTTGGTTATACCACAATTGTGTTATCAAGAAGGCTTACTCTACACATAAAGGATTAATCCTCCAGTGATCAACATCTACAAAAACATTCCTGTCTACATTCACAATTTAGAAAAATATTACTGGAAAATACCTGTATACTCTGCAAAGAAAATAATAAGCAGAAACTACAAATTCTTGAAGCTATCTTTATTAAAAAATTAAAACCAATACTTGAGAAAATTAATTGTGAATATAGTACTAATGTTCTAAAATGCTTATATAGTTTTTAAAAAAATATCTAAGTTACAACAGTTTAAAAACAAGTAAATTATAATCTGTCATCTCGTCTGCAGTCTCTCTCTCACAGACGAGACATTGCCTCGCTCTGTCTTTTTTATAAATACTTTCACGGTAATTGCTCTGACGAGCTGCTTTCACTGGTTCCTAGGCCTCATGAATTTAAACGTCCCATGAAGCTGGCATCCTGTTCCCACCCCTTCACCGTTGAAACTGTTAGATGTAGACATCTCTTCTACTCCAATAGCTTCATGTCTCGCACATCTCGCCTATGGAACGCCCTTCCTTATTCCTGTTTCCCTGACAAATACAATCTCCAACTATTTAAGTGTAACGTCAATCGACATCTCCAGCTGCCTTGATCTATCCTCTTCCCTTCTCCACATCCTTTCACCTTTCATTCCCATCTGCTCTCGCTCCAAATCTTCTGTAACCCCCTAGCCTTGATCGATCCACTATCTTTCTCCATATCCTCTCCTTTACTACTCCTATCTGCTCTTCCTCCAAACCTTCTGTAACCCCCTGCGTACTAGTGGCTTCCAGCCTTGCTTGGGGTGATATGCTTAAAAAAAAAACCTTATATTAATATTTCAATTATTACCGCCATTACATTAAAATTATGTCTGTAATAATTCAACCACAAAGAATTTCTTTTACAACATAATTTTTTTTAAAAATCAGCATTTGTGACTTTGCACTCGACTTGAATTATTAATGGTTTAACCACTTATATCCGGCCACCTAACTCCCCAGACTGCAAGTCCCTTGATTATTATGTGTGGGGTGCAGTTGCGCAGGAGACCAAAAAAATATTTTTAACGCCAAAGATGACCTGCAGGCCAGGATTATGGTAGCATTCACCAACTTAAGATCATCCAGAAGAGTTGCAGGAGATTCCAAAGTCATCTGGATGCTATGGTTGAAGCCAATGGGGATTTTATTGAATAAATTTATTTCAAGATGATTTTGTGAAATTTTAGCAAATATATCTGTTAAAACAAGATGCCAGCATTATTTTCATTTTAATTTAGACAATAATTTATTCATTGCACTCTCTCTCTCTATATATATATATATATACACACACATACATGTATGTCAGAAAGAGAGAGATATAGAGAGATATCTGCTGTGTATGTGGATGCACACACACATATATACATATATTTCAAACTTTATTTTTAGTGGTATAAATATAATGCATACTGTTTAAAATAAAAACAAGGTCTCTATTTCAAATATGGGCATCCACTAAAAATAATGTTTGACGCAATAAAAATACTATATTAAAAATAAATTCATATATATATATATATATATGTATATATATATATATATATATATATATATATATATATATTTATATATATTCTGTGTATTTTGGTATCAAATGTTCTTTGAGGCAAATATTGACATATTGTGTCAATTAATTTTAATGATCGACTTTTCAAAATTTGCAAACAAGGAGGAAATTCTGTCAAAAATTATCAGAACTTCATTTCTTGTACTTTTCTTGTGAAATGAACTTTGGACAATTTCTGACAAAATGTTTTCCTTGCCTGAGAAGAATTATTCATAATTTGTAAAAGTCAATCATTAAAATTAATCAACTCAAAATGCCTATTGCTTTTAATTATATATATATATATATATATATATATATATATATATATCTATCATAATTATTATTTAAAAATATGTATTCATCATGACACAGAAGTTACCATGTTTCAAAACCAAAACCTAAATTAAACTTAAAATTTAAAGTTTTTATTTCATTTTCAAGCAATGTTGAATAACTTAAAAAAAAAAATGAAACAAAAACTTTAAATTTTAAGTTTAATTTAAGATTTAGGTTTCGGTTTTGAAACATGGTAATATCTGTGTCGCGATGAATACATATTTTTAAATAATAATTATAATAATATGCTCTACTGTGTATTGAGCACTGTTTTTAAAAATAAATGCTAAAGAACTCTGGATTATAAATCTGACTCTTCTTTCTTTCTTTCTTTCTTTCTTTCTTTATATATATATATATATATAAATACATATACATATATATATATATATATATATATATATATATATATATATATATATATATATATAATCTGAGAGAATATGATATATAAATTTCTATACATCAGAACAATGTTAGGCAAATGAATGATAAAGTGAAAAAAAAATCTGTTTAACCTATTTCGTCCTCCAGAAGGTCATTATTGTTCTAACGTAATTTTTTCGTTGATAGAATTACATTTGTATAGGAGAATGAGGGTGTGATATAAAAATGCAAATGTTGCTTATAATTATGTAATGACAGGAAATGCTAAAGATATTGAAATGTTAAAATTTAGATTTTTAAACAAATAGCTTTCGAAAGAGGAAATCATGCTTTTTTTTTAAACCTATATATACCATTGAATTACATTTTAATAGTCTTCTCATCTTCTTTATAATTAGGATGCATCTGAGTACAATAAAATAATTTATTGGAGTATTTAGTTTTGTTTATATCAAGATGATTTTTATATTATTTTTATCTAAATTTCTTTTAAGCCATCATGATATAAACAAACATAAAGACGCCATTAAATTATTTTATTCTAACCAGATGCATCCTACTTATAAACAAGATGAAAAGGCCATTAAAAATATAATTCTCTAGTGTGTGTGTGTGTGTGTATATATATATATATATTGTGTATTTCAGCAGTAATCCCTCTTTTATACATGTTTCATTAAAAATGACTGACAAGATACTGCAGTGAAAGTTTTAAATTAATTTTTCATGTCTTCTTATAATTTCTTTTCTTTTCTGTATGTAAATTATACAGAAATTGTCCAGATATTTTGTATGTCCAGGCTCTTTTGGCTATACTTTTAGTTATGATCAAGGATAAATTTTACTTTTAATTCTAACTGAATGTATGGATTGTTTTAGTAATGCTTTATTTTACAAACACGGTCAGTATTTACTGAAACTTTTTTGTGTGCCAATCTAGTACTGTGCTTAAATTCTAGGTACCATAGAGGAAAGTGATATTTATTCTGTATAAATTACAGAAATGTGGCACAAGGCCAAAGCTGGGATTGGACGGTCGTCTTCTGTCTTAACTCTAACTTAGCTAGCCGCAAACACTGACCCAATCGTACGAACAATATTCCTTACACCTAAACACCACATTCATACGTACCTTTCTTACTACATCCACCAGAATACCTCACTGTCTCTATGAAAATACTAACTAGTCCCCATATGTACAATTCAGTGTCTGTGGGGGGAGGGGAATAAAATAACAATTCTAAAACTAACC
Source organism: Acanthosepion esculentum (assembly GCA_964036315.1). Classification (NCBI taxonomy): domain Eukaryota; kingdom Metazoa; phylum Mollusca; class Cephalopoda; order Sepiida; family Sepiidae; genus Acanthosepion; species Acanthosepion esculentum. Next base: position 83,969,279 of record OZ038488.1, read on the forward strand.
ACAATGAGTATTTACAATATGAATACAAAATATTTACAAGAAACTAAACAAAATAATAATAGTAATTAAGCCCCCCACAATCACTAAATGTGGTACCAGAGAGGAAAGTACACCAGAACAATTAACAAGAAAGTATTTATAGAAAAGACACAGAAAAGCTACATTATTTTTATTTTATTTATGTTACTTAAAAATCAAAAACTGAAAAGAATAAATAAAATAAATGAGCAAAAACAAGTAAAATAAATGAATCCAAATAAAGTAAATAATAATCAAATTAACAAACCACTCCCGCCAAAATAACCAATAGAACAGACTACCCACAATGCATCACCAATCCATATATATAAATAGTAAAAAAAAAACACAAGACATGTGGCTTGAGGATTGTGTTTAGCATGAAACAGCCTGTTGCCTCTGAGTGTTGGCTTCAATATTCACTTATATGTATATATATAGGGTGACCCCAAAAAAATGGGAATTTTTGAAGTGCACATTGCCAGACATGAGCAAATGGCAACACTGCGAGACAGTGACCGTGAGCAAGTAAACATTTCGCCATTTTAGTAACGAGAATGAAATTCACAGTATCCCAGCTGAGATGTTGCAGCAGTCAATGAGGATTCTCAACAGCAGATTTCAAGAATGCATTCGTACAGGAGGACGCCATCTACAGGACGTAATTCTTAAAAAAATGAAAATTCCATCATTGTTTCTTAAATGGCATGTTTTAAGGTTTCAATTACCATGAATTAAATATTTTTCTTCCATCACTCTTGGTTTTATTGGATTGTTAAAAAGTTTACATTTTTTTGGGTCTCCCTGTAGATATATATATGTGTGTGTGTGTGTATATGATGTGAGGAGGGGAGGGAATCTCCTATTCAAAAGATGTTAGATATTTCTTATCTGATACTTGATCCTAAAAACACCAACATAAAAAAGTACATGGTGTGCAACAGGATGTAAACGTAAATGCATCAATTCTTTGTGCATGTGCACCTCTTAAAAATGCATCTAAGAAATACTATTTACAACAAGTAGATGCTGACAGATCATCACTGCTTTGTCACCAACCATATGAATAAATATTCATAAGACTAAGATAGATCAACGAGAGCTTTTTAATGTTTCCATTATTTTTCTTAAAGGTTTTTCTTGCATCCCACATAAGCTATGCCAATTATATTCATCTGTAAAAGGTTTTATGCAGCTTTGCTGTCTTTAAAAAAAATGGGGAAAAGCAGACCCCACAGATATGTACTTAGATAGATTCTCAGTAATAACCAGTAACATTAGATACATTAAAGGATGTTTCTCTGATCACTACAATCTTGGGCTGTTCAAGTCTAGAGTTAAGTGTTCTTTTCCCTACATATCCCCATAAACTGTACCTTTTACTCTGTACTCCTCTACCTAGAGTAGCTCTTGAGCCTTGTGAATATCATTGTAAAACAAAAGAAGATATATATATTTAAATATACTGTCAATAATCGCCACTAACATTTGATATGAAGTTATAGCATTTGTCATGTAAAAGTTAACATCCCCATAAACAATGCCTCTTACTCAGTAACTCTCTACCGTGAGTTGCTCTTAGGCCTTGTACAGGATGAATATCATTGTGAAAAAAAGATATATGTTTAGATTAGATCACTCCAATCTTGGGCTGTTTATGTCTAGAGTTAAGTGTTCTTCTTCCCCACATATCCCCATAAAATCTACCTCTTACTCTGTACTCCTCTACCTCGAGTGGCTCTCGGGACTTGTAAATTGTGAACATCATTAAAAAAAAAAAAAAAGAGATATGCATTTAGATATATTCTTAATAATCACCAGTTGATATGTTTTTATATGTCATGTAAAAGCTCATACCCCTATAAACAATGCCACTTACTCTGAAACCCTCTACCTCAAGTGGCTCTTGGGTATTGTACAGGATGAACATCAGTGTAAAAAAATAAGATATATATTTAGATATATTGTCAATAATCACTGGTAACATTTAATAGGAAGCTACAGCATTTGTCAAGTAAAAGCTCATATTCCCATAAACAATTGAAGTTAGAACATTTCTTATATAAAAGATGTGCCTCAAGTGCCTTGTTCTATTAACTCTAATTTTCTGTTTAGTTTTTCTAGTGAATATTCTATTAAATTTTTCAAATTTGGTGCCTATTTTTCCATATCAAGTAGAGGGAAAATTATAGAATCATTGCTAAAAAAAAAAAAAACAAAATCCCAAATAGATTGCTACTCCTCAAACAGCTTAAACTATTTGAGGCATCGACTTAACTAATAAAAAAACAATATTCTCCATCACACTACTTTCAGATTTCTTGAACAGCAATTGAATAACAAATGTATCGACATCAAGACTGATGTTTATGTCATTGACTTGATTGCCTTTCTTGAAAAAAAAGCTTTAAAATTTACGAAATATTTTAAAACTCTTTTCATTGAGAACATTAACACATTCCATATGGCATCACACAAGAATCTACTAAGAGGAAAACAGCATTCTTGCTTTCCTGCCTGTGGTCAGTGTACTGATGAGGGGGTACTATGTTGATGATATAGATGTTCAGAGTTGGTGTAAGAATGATTTTGAACAAAAAAAGTTCAGTTAATGTATCAAGTCATCCAAGAAATAGGACTTAAGATATAAACCTATTTAAAACAGACACTATGACATACAATTGAAATGAGAGTGACGGCACATTTTTTTTTAAGTAAATCACTCCAAGCAAGACAGGAGTGCCACTAGCACGCAAGGGGTTACAGAGGAAAGTAAAGAGGAAAAAGGATAAAGAGAAGGAGAGGGATCAAGGTCAAGGCATCAGAAGATGTCGATTGACATTGCATTTGAATATTATAGCTATCGGGAAAGCAAGTGATAGGAAAGAAGTTCCACTGACAGAAGGTGAAAGATAAGAAGCTGTTAGAGTAGAAGAGATGGCTACATTTAGTCGTTTCAACAGTGAAAGGGTCAGACTGAGATGCCAACCTAGTAGCACGCTTAAATTCATGCAATTTGGGAACCAATCAAAGTAGCTCATTGGAGTAGTTGCCATGAAAGTATTTGTAGAAAAGACAGAGGGCAGCCACAGCACGTCTGTGAGATAGCAACTGCAGATGGGATGCCAGATCAGGAAGAACCCAACCTGAATCGATCATAAAAATTCAGGATAAAAAATTGTTAAATTTAACCACTTCAGATACCTCAATCTATGGATCAGTTATAACAAACTGAATATAGAAGGTTAAGAAATTGTTCCTTTTTTATTTATGATTTACACCTTTATGTTAATAATTCATATTTTATATCAGGTGTAAAAAGTGGTCAACTCCTGTTTTAGGAGTAACATTTTTCCGTTTCAAAATGTTGACTCAGTTTATAGTATAGATAATTTACATAAAAGCTCCAGAAATTTCCTTTACTAATAACTTAGTAATTCAATCAGTCTGTTTCATTAGATCGTGAATTATTGTTCCATAGACATCTGTCTCCACAACATTCTATCTTACATAGTGCTAAGCAGTATCTGTCTCATATATATATATATATATATATATATATATATATATATATCTACCTTCCCCTGTTCAAAACTCTGAACATAAAATAAGCTGCACTAGGAGTGTTTTTTTCCCTACACTGCAAAATACTACAAAGCCAAAATAATAACCTCAATACTCAAGTTGTATTCTTAAATAATTTCATCAGATCAAGACTTTGATACCGATGTCATGCCTGGTAACAAATACATTCAGAAATATCTAAACTGTCAGCTGTATACTATCACTTATTCAGATCAAGGATTAAAAATTGCTTCAAATGAATAAATCCTTTCAATCTTAAAAACAACTATCTTTCATCAGTCCCTATGGACTGTCATTAAAAATCAGAAAGAGCTTTACCAAAACTTGCATTATTTACATTATTCGGTTTGTTATCCTCATCTTCATTGCCATATTCAAATTATTAAAGATTGTAGTTATCAAGGAGGCAAGTAATAGAAAGGGAGTTCCACTGTCGAGAAGTGTGAGAAAAAAATCTGTCAGAGTAGAAGTGATAGTTACATTTAAATATTTCAACAGTAACAAGGTGGAACCTAGATACCAATCCAGTAGCACGCTTAGATCAGATATTCAGGGCACCAGGGAAATTAAATTTTTGCAGATTAAAGTTGGCTAGAAAGCATGGAGCCAGGAGAGAGTTCCACAAGTGAGAAGTGCAAGCTAAGAAAGTGTTAGTTATGGAAAGTTACGGCTACATCTAGCTAGCTCAACTGCAAATGATGAGATCTTGTGGCCAGTCTAGTATTGTGATTATATTCAGTCTAGGTATCATAGCGAAGAGCTCATCTGAACAATTACCATGAAGGTATTTATAAAAAAAAAGGAACAGATAGGTAACCTTATAGCAGTGGACAAATGACTGAAGCCAAGCTGCCAAATCAGGACCAATAATATTGCTGATTATTTTTTGGATCTTATCAAGGAGCTCTAGATAATCAGCATGGGGAACCAAACCATAAATTCTAACCAACACTAACTGATCAGTTGATGAATGTCAAATGTTTTCTGCATGGAAATTGCTATTCTCACCAATACCAATTACTCTGTAACAAAATGTATTAATTCCTAAAAATGAGTTTATCATCACCAAGCTTATTTGATATTTTGGTGTGTTGTCTACTTCTACAATTAATGTATAAGGTTTCTTCCAAGAATATTTTACAATACATGAAATAATGGTGGTGAAAAAGGTACATGCACAAAATAACAAGGACTGATTGATTTGCAATGCAAGATAGAATTTATTAAACAAAATAAGAAAAGGAAAGTTTAAGAGTTTTTCCTAGAAATAAATTGAATAGACAACAAAAATATTTAATGAGTGGATTTGAGTGTGATTTGCTTGTGTAGGTGTGTTTGTGTGTGAAGCACTCGCAGCTCTTTTTGCTTCAGTGTGAAAAGTTGATGGCACACACTTCGAAATGAGGGAAACAGGATGAGAGAGCTACTTCAGGGTTCACTTGTTTTTATACTCTCAGAGCTGCTGTTGATACTATGTTTATTAAGGGCTGCTGCTGATAGTATGCTTATTAAGAGACTACAACCTCAAGTAAAGAGATAATGCCACTAGATGCAGAGTTACAGGGCATGAAAGAGAATAAGAAGACGTTAGGGGACGTAAGAAAACGACAATAAAGGAACAAGATTCAGGAAGACGGAAGATGTGATTGAAGTTGCATTCATATGCTAATACTATTTTAGTGTGTTAAATGCTTCTATAATTAATGTATAAGGTTTCTTGCAAGAATATTTTACAATGCATGAAATAATTGTGGTTCAAAGGTACATGCACAAAATAACAGAGAACTACTGATTTGCAATGCAAGATAACATTTATTAAACGAAATAACAAAAGAAAAGCTTAAGAGTTTCTTTTCCAAGAAATAAACTGAATATACAACGAAAATGTTAATGAATGTATTTGAGTGTAACTTGCCTGTGTAGTTATGTTTGTGTTTGAATTGTGCACAGCCCTTTTGCTTAAGTGTGAAAAGTTGATGACACACACTTCGAAAGGAGGAAAAACAGGAAAAGAGTTACTTTAAGGATTCGCGTTGTTTTTACACCCCCAGGGCTGCTGCTGATACTATATTTATTAAGGCACTATAATATTCACAGAATGAGAAAAGTGCCCAAAATAAAATATTGGCCAATAGCAGTTTATGCAAAATCTTAGCTTAATATCTTGACAGAATATGATCTCATGCAAGATGAGGAATCCATATTTGCATTGTTTATTTGGTATCAATTTTAAGAAAAACTGGCTTGTGATGGATTCATTTACATTGCAATTTTATTTTTTATTTTTTTTATTATAATCTCTTGTCAAATAATTTAAAACGTTTCACTAAAAAAGGTTTTAGATGGAAATATTTATGGTGGCCATCTGGAGTTTTCCCATAATTTTTTTTATACACTTTGTCTTTCTCATTTCTTTATTATTTTTCTTCAGCCACATAATTTGTGGGGTGAAAATGATATCTTAAAGATTTTTAATGCAAAATTCATATTTTGGTCAAGGATTATTCATGCCCAGCAAACTGAACTTCTCATTTTTATTACGGCCAGATCTGATGCCGTCCCAAAATTATTTACCGACTCCAGTGAAAATGAAGTAAACAAATTGTTTGTGTGCTAATTCTTACAACATAAACCATTTATCAAACTTGACATTATTTAATTTTCTATTTTATGCAACAGTAAAAAAAAAAAAAAAAAAGAAGTTATTACTTTTTTTTTATTTATGACTTACATTTTTATGTTAATAGTTCATATTTTATATCTGGTGTAGAATGCGGTCAACTCCTGGTTTAGCAGAGATATTTTTAAGTTTCAAAATGTTGACTCAGTTTAGAGTATAGATAATTTACATAAGAGCTCCAGAAATTTCCTTCAGTGATAATCTAGTAATTCTGTTATTAGATTATTATTATTATTATTACTATTATTCCACAGACACAACTTCCTACTCTTCATAGTTCTGAGACCTATTTGTCACATTACTATCTTTCCCAGCCTTGGTTCTGCCAGCCATTTGTACAAGCTTGTTTGGCAAGTTACTCACTTCTTCCCTCTCTCTCTCTTGCCTTTGATGTGTCCTGTGAGTGTCAAATCTCCAAGCCCCCTTACCTCATTATACATCCCAGAAATTTCAACTAGCTCTTTCTGATTTTATGTATATTTTTTGTTTTAATTTTCTTTATAACTTCCTCATGTGTTATGTGTTCTGTCTCTGGTATTCTCAGCATCCTTCTTCATAATGATATCTCTATTGTTTCAAGTCTCCTTTTCATCTGGGAGGAAATTACCCAGTATTCACTGGAATATAGACAGATTGATATTACATAGAAGCTCAGCACTATTTTTTTTTTTTTTTGTTTCTAGCAAGATTTTCCTGTTTCTTATTACTTTGTTCAGCTTTTGGAAATCATCTTTTGTTATTCCAATGCACCTTTGGACTTTGGATTTCTGTGTAACAATTTTTCTTGTCGTTTAGTTAAATTTCTGTATTTGCTCTATTCTTCTTGTATCCTGGGCTTTCCTCTGACTAACATCCACACATTCTATCTTCTTCTAACTGAGAGTCTTTCCTTTTTACTTTCCTTTACTCCAACACTCTTCTTCTTTGCTTTATTGGTAAAGTCATTTTACGCAAGTTTTGTTCAGTTATAGCATCAAATACTAAAAAAAAAACAAGACAAATATCTAAAGCAAATGTTGAACCACAGGCCAAACTAATAAAAAAAATTAATGGCTTGATAGTCAAAGAGAAATAGCTTTCAAATATGCCAATATTTGAAGGACTTGAACTGTCTTCAGATGGTCAGGTTTCAGAAAGTATTAGATGCTGAGCTGAACCTTTCCAGGTTATTCAGAAGCCAAAGAGTTCAAGATGATTAACTCACACATATACCACCAAGAAAAGCCTCTGGGTTAATCCTCGGATGCTGCTGCCATGGAAAAGCTTTGGCTTTCGATTCCACCAGGACAAAACCATAGCAATGCAAAGAGAATAATAAAAAGACTGTTTTTTTCCCCCCATTTTGAAGTAATTCAACAATAATATCTTTATCAAACAGTTAGGTAACTCAACATTTATCTTTGATGCCATTTACTGATTTATTGGTTCCATGTCAATTTCCTTTTCAAATTCAATCTAAAACTTATTTACTCAACCATATCAGATTTAGAAAAGACTGTATAAAAAGATTCTGAAAATATAGATGGCTGCTAATAGAATTATAATTATTAACTCAAGATGGAAGAATGCAGGATTCTATATATAAAGTAAGAAACAGTTGGTCTGTTTGGTATATACAGCCAAACTACTTAATGAGGAGCTCTCAAATTTAGTATATATACTTAGTGGTTCCAGTGTAAGATATTTTTTTTGTAAAGACCACTACTTAATTTGTTGGTTTAATAAAGACCAGAATGTGTGTTGGGAGTTTAGGCACCACTTCATCTTTTCTATGTGTCGTGTACCTTCAGGACATTGGGGATCTTGGTTCTCCACAATTAGAAAAAAAAGCAATTTTACAGAATTTTCCCTCAGAAATATTTTTTCTATTTTACATTAGAAACATATCAGTCGATACACATGCCCTTGAGGGTGGTGAATTATTCCCCATCCTGCAACCCTTATCCCACAGATCACACACTGCTAGCCTCTTGATTCACTATAGTAATAAGGGCAGTGTATGTTTAACCAAATTCCATTCCTTAGTCCTACCAGCTTAGACATTCACAGCTCGGAGCCACCATGACATGTGGAAAATCATACCAATTCTCATTGGGTCCCTTTTATAATGAACTAGTTCCACCGAAACAGTTTCTTTCACAGATTGTTACTTTGGGGAATGGATTCCAGATAAAATGCTTCCTTGATAATTACAATCTTCATCTTTCATCTTCCCTTTCAACAATTTACCTCAGTATTCTTATACCTTGAGTAGACTTCTGGCTTTGTATTTCATTAATTAGTAGTAAAAGAAAAAAGAAAAAGTATTTATTAAATAAATGTTTTTAATGAAAAATCATATTCAAATGACTTTTAGTAAATAAAGAAATTAAACTTTGTGATTAATTACTGTTTTTTTTTTTTTTACTGTAAGGTTTACCCAGTACAATGACAGAGCATTTATGTTAGGAGGCAGTTTCTATGGATAGGAAGGGAAGATAACGGTTAACCCTAGACTTGAACAGGTTAAGATTTTAGCAATCAGGGAAATATCCTCTTGGGAGTCAGTTCCAAAGAACTGGTCTGTGGGAAGAAGCTGTTTTTACTTACTTTTCACCAATAGAATATGGAGGGAATGTGATTGGTTTGCTACAATGGCAGGTATTAGTCATGAAGTTTAGAACTGGTGGAACTAAGGAATGTAGTTTGTCCAGTCCGATCACTATCTGTGAAAATAGCAATAGAGCAGTGAGAGGTTTGCCACATCCTGCCTGTGAGAGAGGTTGGAAGGTGGAAAATAATTTGTTATAATAATTTGTTACCCACAAGGAGTCAGAGACACTTTTGGCAGTTCCCATGCATATATGACAGCAGTACTCCATTTTTGGCTTTGATCTGACTCTTGTAAAGGTAGAGGATAGCACAGAGAGTCAAGTACTTACTGGAGAAATACAAGGAGCCAACCATTTTACCTGCATCTTTAGTGATGGCACATTTAAAGTTACATTTTAGATTCTTTAGAAGTCAGTTGATAAAGCAAGTTAAGAGGGTGTTTAAAAATGTCTCCAAAACAAAAACTGCTCTTTATTAATCATCTGAGAGACTACCTTCTGCAATGGCTGATGCTAACTTCAAGGAGAGTGATTGTTGCACCTTCTCAGGCTAACATTCTTGGCTTGAAATGGAGTTGAAAGACAATATTGAATCCATTGATTGGTCAGTGGCTAAGAAATTTGGTTCACTGTGTTGCGCAAAACAAATTTCTCTCTCTCCAGAATCTATCTTACATATCTATAAGTCTACAATTCTCCCATGCTAAGAATATTGCAGCCACTGCTATGGTCTGATGCTCCTCCTATATGTTTAAAGATTCTTGATAAAATACAAAGAGGAATCAGCAATATTATTGGTCCTGATTTGGCATCTCAGCGTCAGTCACTTTCCACTGGTGTAAAGTTTCTTCCTGTGCTTTTTGTATAAATGTTCATGGTAATTGTTCGGATGAGCTCTTCATATCTGGTACCTAGACGTTATGAATTTATGAATCAAAGTTTAAATGCAATTTCAATTGTGATCTATTGTCTTCCTGATTACTCATCAATTGTTCTCACTCCTTAGTAATGTTTCTGTTTTCTAGTACTTCCACACCCAGTAACCCCTTGCATTTTCACTGCCATCCTTGGGATGAACTTGATTAAAAAAAAGAAGATCTTTTGACATTGTAGAAGTAGTGATCACTTACCGTTTAGCCATTTAGAGCTTGAGAGAGCACTTCTCAAGTATTTATTCAATAGTGTGCCATTCTTTGAATATACGCTCGGTCTGTAGATCTGTGGTTGAGCCTTCGAGAAGTCAGCAAAAGCCCCAGAATAAATGGATACCAGGTCATTTTGTTGGTTCTTGCTTTCTGTAAACAAAACAAAAAAAAAATCAAATATGAAACACGAGAGTCCAATAAGAATCAATGTAACCTGTTTGGCTCAAATTGTTGGAGCCCTACAAGCCAGCGATTTCATCTCAAGCTTGGTTAAGCTTCATACGACATATTCACCAGGACGGAGAAATCCGATATCAAACCAAGGTAAGATGCCCTTTTCTGACACAAGTTAGGGCAAGATGCCCTACCCCGGAAGAAATATATA
>OZ038488.1:83992182-84069682 GCA_964036315.1 Acanthosepion esculentum
TGCTCAATGTTATTATAACAGAGCTAGAAAGTATATATATTAATAAATATACATATTATCCCACACTGTTCGTACTTGTTTTGGCATGAAACCATAGCAGTTTTCACTTTGCAAGTCAAAATTTAATTTTCAAATGAACACAACAATTTTTTGTCTTATAAAAAAACATGACCCTGATGACGATATTAAGCTTATGTCAAAAGTACTCAGAATAAAATGATATGCACCAATATTTCTTCCTTTAATAAGGCTAATAAGAAACTTGTCCATAATTAAGAGAAGATCCTATTAAAAATAAGTAAACAAAACTTGTCTAAATTATTTAATGAGACATGTCTTAATAAAAACATGCTGCCAAAATATGCTCTCTCTCTATACATATGATATAATGAATGATATATAATTTTGTATAATTTTATATATCAACAAACAGTATTTAGAAAAAAAAATAGGACAAACTGGAAAAGTTTTTGTGATGCATCCTATCCAATGAAATTATTCTAATGGATGTAAAACTTTTTCGTGTTTGTCATATTTTTATATATATATATATATATATATATAAAAATATAAATGATGTTATACTCATATTTGCACGTATCTATGAGGGAGGGTTAAAAACTTACGAGTCCAACACAATTCTCAAAATCTGACCAACAATCAAAATTCTAGAAACCTATTATTATTGAGGATTTTACAGCACTCCTTGTCTATAAATCTTCCCTCCTTGAGATGTGTTTCTAAATACTTATTTTTCTCTGCACTTACTTTATGGATATGTGTTGGGGGAGAGAGGGAGTTTTGGCTTCAGATAAATAAGTGAAAAACAGTTTAAATGAGTTTAGGGTATTATTTACAATGGTGCCTTCCAAAAGCTAAGCAAAGTATTAAGAAATGGGAAATTTCAACAGAAACAAAGAGAGGTAAACTGTTATGAAATGTTGGTGTTCCTATAATGGTTGTGAATGGTGGACAATCTCCTTACTGATGAAGGAGAGTCTTGAGGCAACAAAAATGTGAATTCTGTAGAAGGATGTTGCAAATACTATAGACTGAACATGTGAGTAATGAGGAAGTTTTAAAGAAAATGGAAGCAAAAAGGGTAATTCAGAATTAGAAAGAGAAAATTGAAATTTCAAGGCTTCATAATGAGAAAAGTGGGCTTGAAGAATTTTATACTGACAGGACATACAGAAGTCAAGAGAGACCAAGGAAAGCAGTAACTAACTTACCTAACAAGCTTGTGTAAATTGTTTGTAGAAAAGCAACTGGGGGGGGGATCACAAAAAGACAAACCTTACTCAGAGCTACAAAGACAGAAAGTTGTGGAGAGTCATGATCGACCACATCATGAGGAGACATGGCACAAAGAAGAAGAAAGCTGTTGTATGTGCATTAGAATCATGGGTTTTCACAGATACTGTAGTCATAACGAGAGTTGTGTGTCCAGGGCAAAATAGCCTGACGAAGCCCTTCACTCTCCAGGCTGGTTTTGAATTCAGAGTTGTTCTCCTAGACTGGAAACCACCTCAAAGCAAGAGTACTCAGTTTGCACAACTATTTAACCCATAGCTGGAAGGAGAAAAGATGGATATATACCTTTTCCAAGAACAAATGCCCCATACCTGGCTGGAATTGGAACTTGGTTCCACAATTTCATTTACCAGTATATTTGTTAACTGTTACGCAATCCACACATTCAATATGTGCTTGTATATCTATATAAAAAGGTGGGTAATATTTATATAGATATATTTACACATATATCTGTATAAATATACCCCTCTATTTGTGTTTATATGAATCTCTATTACTGCCTGTTTGTCCTTCTCTCTCTCTCTCTCTATATATATATATATGTGTGTGTGTGTGTGTGTGTGTGTGTGTGTGTGTGTGTACTTATGCAAAGGAGAGCAAAAGAGGGAGAATAAGGATCATGTGTATGAAGTACGTGGAAAAAAAAAATTAAATGAGGTTAGTGTATATCCAAGTAGATCTTTAGAACTGTTAGTAATTCTTCCAATTATATAGACCTATAAATACAATTTAAAAAAAAAAATGTTGACATATTAAACAGAACTTCAAAAAGAAAATATCTTTCCACATTTCCAAAGTCTTTCTAATTGCTTGACATCTTCCTCACAGAGATTTGCCTCCATATAAAATTCTCTATGGGAGATCTCTCCAACTTTGTGGCTCATGGAAAATGTAAACCTATTAAATTTTACGTAACTTTATTCTTTTTTTTTTTCAAGATTTCTTGGTTGCAATTCATTGTGCAAGGCAGCCTCCTTACTAGCTTCATTAATTCTCTAAGCCTATTATCTGGTCCTGAACACCAGCTCATGGGGACTCTCTCTGCAGTCAAACTTTCCAAATTGGGCTAAACAGGTTGAGCCAGATTTTAGAGAGGAACAAAAGCTGCTTGTCCTTCCTGTGTATTCTGGGGGACTTTCTATAGAAAATAATTAGTTTTTGAAAAAATATAAATTCTCTTTGGAGTCTTGGAATATGGAAAAGGCACCAATCTCTTGCTGGATGCAAATCTAAAGCAAGATCAATTTTAAACATGCTTCCATGCAGAAGAAAACAAAACTACCCACCCTCACACCACAAAAAAAGTAAATAGACTAGAATTTCAAGAAGAAAATATTCATGTAAATGGATGCATGATGTTTGCTTGAGAATTTTGAAAGATTGCAATAATTGGCTGCTGACTTTTAAAAGATTTCTCAAAATAAGTAAATATATTTAACCATAGAAGCTATGACAGAAAAAAAATAATTTTTCAGGTTTTGTTAAGGATTTTTCACTTGTCAAAGAAAAATGAACATGTTGTCACAAAAAGAAAAGTTGGGTTACGGGAAATTATTTAACCACACTGTGTATATCTGTAACTGTATGGATTGATAATATTGTATTGTTGATAATGATACATGTTATATCTGCCTTATATATATATATATATATGTATGTTATATATGCCTTATATATGTTATATGCTTCAGATTTTATGTCAAATATAAAATATATATTTGCTATATATATAAGATTATATATATATATATATATCTTTTATTATAAAATTTTATCTTACATATAAATATATATTTATATATACATCTTATATATATTTTATATACATAACATTTTAGAGAACCTGAACATTCTATTCAACCATGAAACAGACTTTCATGAGTCAGTTTTAACCTCTCTCTCTCTCTCTCTATATATATATATATATATATATATATATAAAGAAAACAGTTAAAGTTTATTCATATTGTCTTTTTACAGATATACTCTATCTTAAATTTTTACAGACATATATTTTTTTCATGATGCAGATTTATTGGTAAAACCTCTCCAAATAAAAACTTTATATATATATATATATATATATATATATATATATATATATATATATATATATATATAAGTAGTGGACAGTGAATTAAACACACACTAACAACAGTCTGTTTCACATTCATACACAATCATCATGCCTGACAATTATATATAAGCATGAAGGAGATTGTTGCAATGGGGGAGTTGACACCAATGTCTACTTTTAACCCATAAATATAGCTTACCATAAAACTATATCTTATCACATTATATATATATATATATATATATATATATATTATCTTATCACATTATATATATATATATATATATATATAAAAGTGAACATTGAAGTCAACACTCAGAGGCGACAGGCTGTTTCATGCTAGACGCAATCATCAGGCCGCGAATCTTTATATTTTACATACGCTCTATTTCTGATATTAAGCACTTTATCCCATAAATATAGCACACCTTAAAACTATATTTCTCTCTTTCCCTATATATATATATATATATATATATATATATATAATGTGTGAGAGTGGTAAATAGTAATATAGATATATTATTAAAGAGGAACATAAATGAAAGATTAAATGTTGCACCATTCCTGGAAAGATCATATGAAAAGATGATGTTACTTTGAAAGAAGTCTATGATCAGTTCTACTTATGACAAGTGATAACATTAAGGAAAGATGATGAAAATTAAAGAAAACAATGTATAATGACTGGTTGGTAATCATTTAATAAAACTGTATGCATACTAAAAAGCACTTTCCAATATGTTTCTAACATAAATTACATAATGAATATATAATGCCAGACAAAGTGTGAAATGAACAAAATTTCTGGAAAACTAAGTTACAAAAGACTAAAACTGATGAAAATAAAAATGCTAGAGATATTACATAATGAATATATAATGCCAGACAAAGTGTGAAATGAACAAAATTTCTGGAAAACTAAGTTACAAAAGTCTAAAACTGATGAAAATAAAAATGCTAGAGATATTACATAATGAATATATAATGCCAGACAAAGTGTGAAATGAACAAAATTTCTGGAAAACTAAGTTACAAAAGACTAAAACTGATGAAAATAAAAATGCTAGAGATAACTTTAATGAACAGAAAGAGGTCAACATGGATCTTAGAACAGACCAAGAGATATAGAATTAAAGATAAAAACAGTATAATATATATTTTTATTGAATGTTGGCACATGTTTCAGGATTTCTATTTCCTTCATAAATGAAAGCTTTAAATTGTTGTACATTTAAATGTCACAGTACACGACAGGTATGATCAAAATTTTGAACAAGACCAATATTTTCAAACTATCAGTCATATTCTGTGACTTTCTGCTAGCATAACCATCATCAAATTCTAACAGTTCTCTCTATCCAATTCTTATAAAGCTGGTATGGTTTTCAGGCACTACCAAATAGTTCCATATGCTGTGGTTGCCAACCTAAGCCGATAATATCAAGAAGTCTCCTCCTTGAAAAAATTGACCATAGTGAGATTCAAACCTTGATCGCATAGTCTCATAATGTGTATGTATCTGTGCGTGTGTTTGTGTAAAAAATTCAGATATAAATAAAATATATCTGTAAATAGACAATATGAATAAAGACAAAAGGCAAACTTTTCTTTACCAAAAGGTTCCATCCTTAGCAAGTTAAATGTAAGGATTTTATTTTCATGTAATAATAAATAGTGAGTAAATGTTGTTATTAGGCATTAAATTATATCACTTAACTTCCTCAATAATTTACTTTAACCTTCACAGTTCACCTTGAGAATATATTGTGGTGTTCTTACATTTAAATAATTTGAAAATCTAATGATATTTTTACTTCTATTTGCAAATATGTTTTAAAATAGAGGACAAAACAAATTGGTAATGAAAAGTTTTGTATTCATGTATATCACAATTTTTATTGTTATATGGTGTGGTGAGATAAAGTGTTTTGCTGGTAAGTCATGGTATAAAATAACACAGTCATGGACATCATGGAAGGATTTGTAAAAGGCCTTTGTCCAGCCGTGATGATAGATAGATAGATAGATAGATAGATAGATAGATGAAGGCTTCCTGTCAAATTCTTATTGAAAAAAAGTGGCTGAAGATGTTTTGTACCTTAAGCAATATGGTGAATATTATTTTCCCCAATAGGTAGATCTATAATATGGTATTTACTGTAATGGTCATTTGAAGAGCTCTTCCCTGTGACAAAATGTTTTGAGGCTATTCCTTATATAGCCATTCATGTCCTTGCAAGGATCTGAACACATTATCAAGCTAGTCAGGAAGATCTACAAGTTTGTGGACAGCCTTCAGCTAGAGATAACTGTAATATCTTTCTGAGAAACAAATCAATAATGGCTATCCAGTAAAAGAAATGCCTTCTGGAATATAAAACATAAGTGGCTTTGTTGCAAAGGCATATTTCTGAAGAGAAATTTAGTTTACAGTCATAGACTGGCTTTCAAGTACATAGAAGGTAATTAGCTAGAAATTTATTGGGAATAGTTCATGGCCAGTGACTGATGCATTGGTGTGATTGCAGATAAAACAAAATATCTTGCTTGTGTCAATTATAATTAGTATTATTAGCATTATCTTATTCTACATGGTTTTTGTTTTCCAGTGAATCTTGCATTATGCGTATTCTTCATCAAGTTGTATGACACAAGACAGAGGGCACTTTTTATAGAAGATTTGCAATGCCAAGCAACGCAGACTTCTAAAGTGATGGGGTAATAAGCTTTATTCTGATTTTCTCAATGGAGGACTTTAATTTTTGTGGTACAGACCCCAATACCTCAATTATAACTGGAACACTAGTGATCTGAACATCTCACATTTCATTCTGGCAGTCAGTGTATTTCTTAATCTTTTAATTTTTTTACCTTGAGGTCAAGTTCACCAGAGAAGAAGAAGAAGAAATAATAATAATGATAATAATAAAAATAATAATAATAATAATAATTATTATTATTAATACTACTACTACCACTGATGCTACTACTACAACAACAGCAGCAGCAGCAGATGGGAAGGGAATGTTAAAAAGTATGCAGCAACTATGTCCCTATCCTCAGAGACCCCAACAACAATAGCCCAACCATTTCTCAGAAAAAACTTAAAATTCATTCCAATGATTTTGGGACAGCTCCATATGCACAGACTCTTATGGGTATATATATATATATTTTGGTTGAAATTATTATGCAAATTCATGAGCTCAATGTGTCCATTTCCACCACTGATAAAATCTCCAACTCAATATTTACCCAATTTTAACAGTTATTATTTGAGATATCTGGAATTTTACAAAATGGCCTATCTGAAGTTGTTACGCAGAATAAAATAATATTGGTTCAAGGTCTCTGGAGCCTAATAAATACAATCTTTCGCATTTTTTTTCAGAATATATAAATTGAAACATGGGTAATGAAAAGGATCTAACAGGAAATAAAAAGTTATTAAATGAGGGGATGCCCTCTTTAAAGATATCAAAGAAGTTATAGTGAAGCAACTGCTCTTAACCAGCATTCATATCTTTGAACAGGCTTGAATTGAGTGAGTAAGAGGGACAAAAGGTGTAGAATACTTTGGAAATTCAAATCTCTCAAGAAATTCTCTGAGTTAATCTCCTTTCTGTAAAATAAATACAGTGGAACCTCGATTCACAAATTTAATTTGTTCCTGTAGGCTGTTCATAAACCAAAACTATTTTTCCAACAGGAAACAATGTAGAAAGAAAAGTCACAGTACAATAAAATTGGGGAAAAAAAAGTATGCCACAACACACAAATGTATACAACATGGCAGTCAACTCAGAAATTATTCCGTTTGGGCTAACTCGGTTCGGCAATGTTGTTTGAGAACCAAAATTTTGTTCAGTAACCGAGGAATTTTCATCTCTATTTTTCTGTTCGAAAACTGATATTTTTGACATGTGAGACATTTGAGAACCAAGTTTGCACTGTACTTTAAAAATTGGGCCTTGAGATGCATGAAAATTAACTTTTCTGAAGTAATTTCCACAAATTTTGGGTGATGCTCAATGGACCGGACAGGTGACTAAATAATGGATTTTATCCCATACAAAATTATTTGGGGCTAAAAGAGGCTATTAGGAGTTAGCAGTGAGATGATATGGATTGGAATTGTTAACCATATAATTATTGGCCTATTAAGATTAATGAAATAGTGAAATTGAACTGTACTAACTATTGCAATTTCATGGACAAAACTTTCTTAAAATTAGTACAAGTCCCAGCTTTGCAGTTCCAAGGGGAGGTGTATAGTTATGCATGACAAGACTCATTTTCATGTATCTAAGCTTACCCATAAATTTCTTGAACATAAAAGATTTACAGGAGACAAGATAATGAAATGGCTGCCGTCAAGTCCTGATCTGAATTCAATTGAAAACCTATGATCAATTGGGAAAATGAAATTATATAAAAGTGGCAAACAATCTGACAAGAAAGCTGACCTCTGAGAAGCAATTAAAACCACTATGTCAGAAAATGACCTTGCTGAAGTCAAGAACAAAAATCAATGGATAATAGATTGGTGACATTGATTGAGAATGATTTCTACATTAACATATGAATGCTCCACAGATTAATCATATGTGTTTGTTATTTGTTCTATTAGAGATGTTGATTGATTGTAGATGATTTTATTAACCTTTTATAGAAGTAAAAACGGATTCTCTGGTTTCATATAATAACTTCAGCCTGCAGTTTTTCAAGTAAATCACATAAGTTCAATAAAACTTTTTGAAGGTACCTACAAATTTAACTTGGAATTTGTTTTCATATCTAAAATGATCATTTAAAATTTTTTTTTTTTTTAAAGCAAATTCAAGTTATTCAAGATCTGCATAATAATTTCAAACAGAATGTATATGTTGGGTTGCAAAAAGTTTTTAGTCCAGCCAAGGAGGAATTTCAGAAATAAATTCTGATGATTGGTCATTTTGGTAGCTCGTTTGAGCTGAGAAATTTTCAACACACCATTGTATATATACTACAGTTCAAAAGTTTGAAGTCTCCCCCAGAATTAGCATGGGATGAATTTGACAGATGAGTGAAAAAAAAAAAATAAAAAAGAGCTCTTGGAGTCACTGAAAAAAGAATCAAACCAATTATCAAACTTGTACTTTCAGAAACTTTTGCAATGACTGCTAAAGATTTGTACCATAGTAATCAAGACTAAGGGAGGATATTTTGATGAGTACAAAATTTAATCATAAAATGCTCTTTTTCTTGTTGTCATAATAGAGTTTCTAATAAAAATTTAATAATAATTTTCTCTTATTTAAAGTACAAAACAACTACTTTTGGGGCCAATTAAAAAAAAAGTATCCTCAAACTTTTGAACTGTAGTGTATAAGTAAAATATTATATGCTTATACTCTAAGATACAAAATACAGTCTGGAACTTACACATGTCTAAATAATATTTATCTAAGTCAGTCTGTTCATATATATATATATATATATATGTATTGTAGCATACCTACGAACGATAATGGGTATGTCCCCATTTACATAAACACAGTAGTAAATACTGTATGTTGGTCTGCAGTTGGAGATTCATTGTGGAATTCACTTGACTCACTTTGAGCAGTTGACTACTTCTTCTATGTCCTGCTGGTGAATCTTATATGTGTTATTCTTGTCCTAAGTATTATCGTTCATTACCAAACTTTGTGTGATTATTCCATTCAGTAACCTTCAACAATATATATCAAGCTATTCGTGTTTATCTATATCCTTGTCTGTCATTCTATTAATCAGTTTCTCCCATATATCTCTCAGTTTGTCCGTCTGTCTTTCTTTTTTCCCAATTGTTTCAGCCCCAAGCAAGGTGATAATGACACTACAATGCAGGGGGGTCACAGAGAGTGAATGAGAAAGAGAAAACTTTACTGGGGAGGATTTAGAAAAGGACAAAAAATGACAGGGTTCTAAATACAGAAGATGGCAATTGCTGTTGCATTTAATTTTTTCAGAGTTTTGCTATCAGGGAAGCAAGAAATTGGAAGGATGTTCCACAAGTGAGAAGTGTGAAAAAAGAAACTCTTAGTATAGAAGTGGTGGTTGCATCTAGCTAGTTCAACAGTAAAATAGTGAGATATAGTTAACAATCTAGTAGTACACTTAAATTCATGTAGTCAGAGCAACAAGGAAAAGAGAACTTGCCATGAAAATATTTGTAGAAAAGACAGAGGGAAGACATGTCACATCAGTGAGACAGTGACTGAAGTCAAGATGCCTGACCAGGAACAATTAGAATACAGACAGTTCTTTGAGTTTTGTCAAGAATCTTGAAATGTACAGCAGGTCTACTCAGTTCATTAATCTCTATCGCCCTGTATTACTCTATTCTTTATATCTATCTTTTCATATTTATCACAGTCTGTTTATCTATCTATTTATCCATTTGCTTATGTGTATGTATGTGTAAACCAAAACTAGGATGTAAGCATATATATGTGCACACACAGAGTTGAAACTCAACCAAAGCCTCTCTGTGTCTGTGTGTGGTTTTAAATTTACAATTAAAACCATTTTTCACCCTTGGAAATGTGATCTGATGAACCAGGAAAAAACCACCTACCTGGGGAAATAAAATATAATCAATGGACCCTTAAGGTTGTCTGTTTTTTAATTAAATTAAATTAATAATTGCTCTGGTTTGACATCGAGCTCTCTGGATTACATCCTCCATGGGATTATCCATATGGATTACCAAACTTTTCATTACCTAATATATATATATATATGTATGTATACACGAAAACACACAGTGGGTGCGACGGGTAAATTGTTGCTATTTTATATTTTTAATCTAGTGCATATGTGTTGTGTTTTGGGGTTTTGTCAACTGCACAGTTTAGCAGGGTCAGTTGGGCAGTGTCTGTGAGAAAACGAGTACTATAATGTGATTCACTCCACCAGAAATTTGCAAATGACATGCTATACTGCTTGGCATTCACACTAGAGGCTCCAATACAAACATTTCAGGGTGTTAATCTTAGGACAATGCAGAGGATTCGGAAGGAGTTCGATGAGTTTAATGGTGATTACAAGGGTATGGCAGCTTAGAAAAATCACTGATTATTCTGATAAGAACTCCTAAATTTGTTGGTGAGGGCCTCAAACTCAGCACAGAGAGCTCCATCACGTGCCTTGCGTAGTCAGTGCTGTCCTGGGTCAAGAGAGTGGCTGCTGGAAGATCTTATGTATGGTAACAGGACTCTGCACCATGTCACACAAGCAGGAGAATCCAGTCATGGCTGTCAGACAATTTCTGTATCCACAACACCCATTACATCTGGACACCTAACTCCCAGACTGCAACCCCCCTTGATTATTATGGGTGGGGTGCAGTTGAGCAAGAGACCAACAAAACTCCTTGTAACACCAAAGATGAACTAAAAGCAAGGATTTTAGAAGTATTCCAGAGGAGATACGGGATATTCCAAGGTGGAATAGGCTTGACGTCAAAAGTGAAGTGAAAAGCAATTTTATTGAATAAAATTACTCTTTAATATTCCAAGATGTTTTTGTGTAATTTTGGTAAATATATCTGTTAAAATGAGATGTCAATGTTATTTTCATTTGTCCATAGTTTAGACTACAATTTTATATATATATATATATACACACACACACACACACACAAATATATATATATATATATATATATATACACACATACATACACCCTGGCAAAGTGTAAGTCAAAACCTATAAATCTATATATATTTCCTCCTAGGAAATAATATATTAAATTTCAATCTATGAATTGAAATATTAAATATTTCCAATAAATAACAAATAAAATATAAACCTGCCTAATATCGTAAGGGAACTTCTGTCTGTCATAATCTTCTCACAAATGACTCCACTGAAACATCGTAAATTTCATAAATTGAAATCAAAACAATTTAAATTTATAATGTTTTCAAACCCAACGTGAACGCAGTAAAAAGAATACATAAAAGTCCCTTGAACTTTAAAATTAGAACATTCTATTCTTGATGTTATGATATTAACCAATGATTGTCAAAAATACCTGAACATATAGACAATTCTTATACATATTTGAGTCAAATATCTCTTAGCTTATATGAAGACAAGAAAAAATAAACACCTACTGGAATGCAATCTTTGTCAAGCTGACAACTTTTTGGCACATGATGGCATATATATGTGTGTGTGTGTGTGAGAAGGTTGACATTGATACTGAGTGGCAACAGTTTGTTTCATGCCTGAACTCAATCTTCAGGCTATCCTTATATATATATATATATATATATATATATATATATATATATATATATATATATATAAGGGAACACAGAAGTCAACACTTAGAGGCGACAGTCTGTTTCAAGCTAGATGCAATCGTATTGCATCTAGCATGAAACAGACTGTCGCCTCTAAGTGTTGACTTCTATGTTCACTTTTATATTTACACATGCTCTATCTCTGATATTGAACACTTTATCCCATAAATATAGCACACTTTAAGACTATATTTCTTCATATATATATATAGATAGATAGATAGATAGATAGATGGTGTCCAAAAAGTCATGATAAAAAATGATAGAAACTAAATTTTTGTTGCATATTAATGTTATCATTAATGCTCTTTTAATGATATTAATAATTTTATTAATGCCCTGATTTTTTTACGTTTCAGACCACACTTTAAGGTTTACACACAGTTACCACTCCCTAATGACTACTCTAGTAGTAAAGGTGCAATATGTCAGTTGGCTTACTGAAACAAATTAAGATATTCAAAGACAAGGAAATTAGACAGTAATGATCACCCTATATATATATATATATATATATATATATATATATATATATATATATATATATGATGTATATTTGGGGCAGTAACATTTTTTCCTAACATGTTTTGTTGAAAATAATAAACAAGAAAAATTTGATGATTTTTTTTTTTATTTAGTTTTTTAAAATAGTCTAATAATAGTAAGGGCAAGGAAGTGTAAAACTTTTCTGTAGTGTCTATTGTTCCAAGTGCTTTCAGACACTTCTTTAACTATTTTCAAGGGTTTTGTTGTAATTTCTTTTCATGGCTGTCTGTTTAAGATGTAGTTGTGTGATGCCTATATAGTAGTAGCGCACACACACACACATATATATGCAGGTATGCAGAAAAATAGGAAAGCACACATTAGGTAAATAATCCAGAGTTCCTTAGTATTTTTGCTTTTATTTCAAAAATTATATTGAGGGTCTCGGCTCTCGCTTTTGAAACTTGAGAACTCTTATGTACCGAAGGAATCATATTTTTAAAAAAATATTATTATCATATATATATATATATATATATATATATATATATATTGATAAATAACAAAATTTAGTACAATTCACAAACATATATATATATATATATATATATATATATATGTGTATATATGCATTTTTATATATACATATATATATATATTGTGTATTTGGGCTGCAACCTTTCTGTTATATGTGTTTCATTGAATATGAAAATAAAATCTTTTTTTTTTAATTAAGTTTTTTAATGTTCTTACAGTTTCCATTTTGGAGCATCTAAGCCTTATCCTATTTGGTAATGGCAGTAAAGTGATGACGATCTTTTAAAAGTCATCCCAATATGGAATTAAAAACATAAGCATATTAAAAATGAATCCCATGAAAATGGCTGAAATTGTTTAGGACAAACCATTACAGAGTGTTTCTACACTCTCTTACTCCCTTCTAAATTTAAAAATGTGATAACATTGGATAAAACTAAGAAAAAAATTTGCTGCTTTCCTGTGTATCTCTTGCTTTCAATATATCTTCTGAATGTCAAATTCTCTAAGCCCTCTTTACCTTTATGTACCCTAGAAATTTCAACTCTTTCTGATTTTATATATAATTCTCTTTTTTGTTTCCATTTTCTTTAAAACTTACTTGTTGTTTACATGCTCTATGTATCGTATTCTCAGCATCCTTCTGTAGAACCATATTTCTGTTGCTTCAATTGGCCTCATCATCCCTGTGGAAATAATCCAGCATTCACTGCCATAGATGGGACTGATATTACATTGTGGTCCAGCATTCTTTTCTTTGTTTGTAATGAAATTTTCCTGTTTTTAAATTCTTTGTTTCGCTTTTGGAAGGCAACATTTGATTGTAGGAAATAAGCCCTATTTCCAACACAATTATATACCCATATACATACCATATTAAAACATAACCAAACTTTCCTTTCTATACAATAACAGACAATATTAAAAACATGCCAAAAAGATTCCACAATGCAGCACACACCATTTAAATCAAAGTGTCTATTATTTAGAAATTAACATCAGCATGTAAAATATTTGATTAACCAGCAAAAACCTAAATCCTATTTTTCTAGATTACTGTTGGGAAAATATTCTTATGAAAACTGCAGATTTTTTCTTTCACAAGCAGAGATGTGGCTGTGTCCAAGCCAAACACAAGAGAAGATGTAGCTACATAGTTTTTTTCCTCCCTAGCATGTGGTGAAAGAAACATGCATCAGTGACTTCAAATGAATCAACAACAAAGACAATCAATGAGTCTTTGTTAATGATAACAGTCTTTTCACAACCGTAGCTTTTTCTGTGGACCAACTAATTAAAGTGTTTACTAAACTACAGTTCTTTCTGTGAACCAACTTTTCATAGACTTACCTGCTGGCTCTCTTGCCCGCAATATGCCCATGTGTGTCAAATTTTCTAAGCCTTCTTTTTTTTTCTTTCTTATGTGCCCTAGAAATTTCAACTACTCCTTTGTCAACACTGAATCATTTGCATATTGTGGGTTTGTGATGTTACATTCTCCTTTTAATTTAGATTCCATTCTTATATTGACAGAGAATCTGTTTGAATTTTGTAGATGAAGAAAAAAATCAGAAAGTTGACACTTACTCACTAGAACTGCCGTGGAATTATCAAATGGGTCAAAGGCACACAGACCCATACCTCGCTCACTTCTCCCAATTTGTCGTAGAGTGTGAATCTGTAACAGACACCAAGACAATATATATATAAAATTATAATATATAAAAAAAAATATATAAATCTGTAGAAAATATAAGAAAACTGGCAAGACAATAAAAACAAATTATCAAATAAAAAAGTGCAATGAAGTTTCAAATAATAGACAAGACAGATCAATTTAAATTTCATCTAAAATATAAACAGTAAAGGAATATATATACACTTTATTGTTACTGCAAATCTATCAATAGACCCTGTTCTTTATATTGTGCATTCTCCTCAGTAACATATTCTTTGTGTATTTCACTCTCAGTAAGCTCTTGTGTCTTAGCAGCTTCATCACTCAAAAGTTGGGTCAAAAGGATTTTTAAAATATCTTCAAGCAGCAACAGGCCTACTATTGCCTGAAAATCCATAGCTGAAACTATGGTAGCAGTAAGATGAAATTTTTTTTAATGCTTTTGCTTTAAACAAATTTCCAAAGTCTATATATATATGTGTGTGTGTGTGTGTGTGTGTGTGTGTGTGTGTGTGTGTGTGTGTATATATATATATATATATGTATGTATATGAAGAAATATAGTCTTAAGATGTGCTATATTTATAGGATAAAGTGATCAATATCAGAGATAGAGCGTGTGTAAATATAAAAGTGAACATAGAAGTCAACACTTAGAGGCGACAGTCTGTTTCATGCTAGATGCAATCGTCAGGCCACCCTGACGATTGCATCTAGCATGAAACAGACTGTCGCCTCTAAGTGTTGACTTCTATGTTCACTTTTATATTTACATATATATATATATACACACACACACACACACACTTAGTTGAAACAAATTTTTTAAGGACACACACACACACACACACATACATACATACACACATATATATATATATATATATATATATATATATATATATATATATATATATATATATATAGTCATCCACAGAGAAACTGTTTCACTGTATCACAGCTCATCAGTGTGGCTAGACATCCGATCACTTCAAGCTGGGAGCGAAACCCAACCGATTTGGCATCTGTCAGAGATACTAACCCCTAGGCTATCAGCACCTGGCAGAGAGAAAGGCTAATTCTTTTTGCATATTTATATTTTCATAAACACGCCAGTGACCTAGAGGACACAATCCGTTGGGAGAGTCTTGAATCTTGATTTATAGGAGTGCATGCATATATGTGTGTGTGTGTGAACATTGGTCAACATTTGCTAGACAACCTGGAGTGTCCTGCCAGATGCAGTGACGATTTGTTTACAGTTCTGTGCAGAGCTCCATCCACTCAGGATTTATGCATATCAGAACTGGTTTTTATTAAATTGTATCAACCGTCTGTGCAGACAGAGAGTGTTTTGTTCGCTCTTTTAGCCTTTCAAGAGGTATGTTAGTGAATTTTTCCATTTTATACTCACTAGGAACCTTTAACTTTGGCTCTTTTGAAAGTATATTCTTTCCTTCCCCCTTGATTTTATTAATAAATTTGTATTTTATATATATCACATTTTTCTATTCTCACAGAGCAAATTGTTTTTCTGTCAATTTAATATTTACCAATGTATTCTGTGGACAAAGTGTTGGTTGAAATGGATCCATGAAGAAGAATGCTTTCATGTGTTTTCATATATATATATATATATATATAATATAATATAAAAATATATGTAATGATCATAATTTTCTGTCCCTTTGAATCCTGTCTCAATTAATCTTCTTGAATTCTGTTCTTTTAATGTTTTATTTTTACTCGGTATGAATTGATTAAAGAATATATAAACATATATGTAAGTATATATAATTAATATGAAAAATATATATATATATATATATATATGGGAAAATATGATATACAAATTTATATATATGTCAACAACAATTTTTGTCACAGATTTCCCAAAAACATATGTGTATACACACAAGATTTATAGAAGTGCATATATATATATATATACCAAACAATAAAATCTTTAAAGAAGAAATTGTTTGCAATAAGTTAATCAAATCTGATGGCCAATATCTTGGTAAAAAATATTTGATTTCACAAAGGACATTAAGTTATATATCTGAGACCACTTCAAAGGCTTGTTGAGAGTTTATTATTAAACTTCTAAATGATTCTTCTGCTATGTAAGGAAGATTCATTTTCTTTGTTGAAACAAAAATAGAACATTTTGGCCTGATTTCAAACAAGTATTTTTAGTACGACTGACAATCTAGCCCTTATTATACTGACTGTAAACATGGAGGAGATAGCATAATGCTATGGGGCTTTTTCTCTTTCTCTGGTCCTGGATAAATTGTGCAAAATATAATGGCTGGTGCCAAATACAAGAATCCAGAAGCTTGGGAAGAAATTCCTATTTCAACAAGACAACAATCTGATGCATACATCTTCAGCAAATCAAGAATGGTTTCAGAAGAAAACATGAAGGTTTTAAACTGGTCAAATTAAAACTTAGATCTGAATTCCATAGAAAAATTCTGGAGCAATCTGAAAATTGTTGTCCAATAAATTTCCAACCAGTCTACAAATCTGTATAAATTTTGTCATATAATTTAATAAAAATAGTAATTTTGACAATGAAAGTATATATATATATATATATATATATATATATATATATGAAGTAATATAGTCATAAAGTGTGCTATATTTATGGGATAAAGTGCTCAATATCAGAGATAGAGCGTGTGTAAATATAAAAGTGAATATAGAAATCAACACTTAGAGGCAACAGGCTGTTTCATGCTAGATGCAATCGTTAGGCCATGAGTGCTGTTATTTTTCTCGGCTATTTATATATACAGGTCAGTGGTGCATTGTGGGTAGTCTATTTTGGTGGTTATTTTACTGGAAGTCATTTATTTGTTTATTTATTTATTTGGGTTAAATTATTTTGCTTGTTTTTATTTATAGCCGAGAAAAATAACTGCACTCATGGCCTGACGATTGCATCTAGCATGAAAGACTGTCGCCTCTAAGTGTTGACTTCTATATTCACTTTTATATATATATATATATATATATATATATATATATATATATATTTTACTTTATTTCACCAAATACAAAGCTCAAGAATAACTCAAGGTAGAGAGTTACTCAGGGGAATTAATTTAAGGAATTGGAAAGAAGGAAGCAAAAAGTGCACATGATGTAGGATTCATATCAGTTGGCCTGGGATTTGAAGGGTTTAAGAAGGTTGTAGTAGCCAGAGGAACATCCTCACGTGAATCTGTTTTACAAAGTTCTGGGGAAGATGCTGTCTGAGTGGAACTTATTCCTCATCAAAAAATGGGATGGGGATGACCTGCCACCACTATTTCCTGTGCACAAAGGGGAGGTATCACTGAAATTTTAAACATCATTTTTTTTTAATTATGTGTTTCGGTATATAGTCCAGCCAATTTCATTTAGTTTATTTGGTTATGTTTTTATCACTTTTGTTATTAAGTATCCCACATTGTGATAATAGAAGATCTGCCAATATAAAATCATATTAAAAAGTTACAGTTGCTAAATATTGTTATGTATTCTTAACTATTATTAAAGAATGCTACCTATTCTTAACTAGCATTAATTATTGTTACCTATTTTCAACTATTATTAAATGTTACCAATTCTTAACTATTATTAAATATTGTGACCTATTCTCAACTAGTATTAATTATTGCTACCTATAATTAACTATTATTTAAAAAGGTTATCTCTTCTCATCTAGTATTAATTACTGTGACCTATTATTTGATAAAGGTACCTATTCTCAGCTATTATTAAATAATGTAACCTATTCTTAAATATTATTAATGTTACATATTTTTAACTATTATTAAATAGCATTACATTTTATTATCTAGTATTAATTATTATTAACTATTATTAAATAATATTACCTGTTCTCACCTACTGTTAACTGTTATTAAATAATGTTACGTTTTATTATCTAGTATTAATTAACTATTATTAAATAAAGTTACCTGTTCTTAACTAGTATTAATTATTTTCACCTACTCTTAAATGTTATTAAATAATGTTTCCTATTCTTAACTAGTATTAGTGTTAGCTAATGTTTACTATCATTAAAAAGTGTTATTTATTCTTGTCTATTATTAAATATTGTTACCTATTCTTAACTATTATTAAATATTGTTACCTATTCTTAACTAGTATTATTGTTATTTATTCTTGACTATTATTAAATATTGTTACCTATTCTTAACTAAAATTATTGTTATTTATTCTTGACTATTATTAAATATTGTTACCTATTCTTAACTAGAATTATTGTTATTTATTCTTGACTATTATTAAATATTGTTACCTATTCTTAACTAGAATTATTGTTATTTATTCTTGACTATTATTAAATATTGTTACCTATTCTTAACTAGAATTATTATTATGTATTCTTGACTATTATTAAATATGGTTACCTATTCTTAACTATTATTATTATGTATTCTTGACTATTATTAAATATTGTTACTTGTTGTTAACTATTATTATTATGTATTCTTGACTATTATTAAATATTGTTACTTGTTGTTAACTATTATTAACTATTCTAAACTTTTTCTAAATATTAACTATTTTTGACTTAATCAATTACTGTCAATTATTATTAACATGTTGTTATTAACATTTATGACTTATTGTCATCAATTATTAAATATTGTTAACTACTTGAAAATATTATTTCATCATGTTTCTCCCTCAAGATGGCCACAAAATAAAAGGCTGTCCATTAAATGTTCAAAAGAAGAATTTTCCTTGTAATGATTACATTTTGTCCATCAAACAACTCAAGTGAAATATGATGGGAGAATCATAAAAGTCTTTAGAAAATATATTTACTTTTATCTGGACTGAAAGAAAAAAAAATATTCCCAAGAAAGGGAGGAACGTGAACAAGGCAAAACAATGTACATAACAAACATTACCAGAAAAATGTTAAAAAAAATAATTGCCATCAAGGCACTGGGTGCAGCATTAAAGTTAGACAGAATGTAATCAGTAGAGATAACGTAAAAATATATATATATATATATCTGAATGAAAAAATAAATAAGCACATATGTAGTCATCTCGTAAAATTACCTAGAAATTCTACATCAGATAGTTAACAAAACAAAGAAAAACATAGATGAAAAAGCAATTAAATCCAAACATCAAAAACCTTGAAAAGTGCAAAAAGAATAAGTACTGACATCAGAGACTTGATAAGATTAGTTATATATACAGTGTAACCCGGATATAAGAGACCCGGATATAAGAGAGGTTTTCTGTGGTCCCAAATTAGAGCCTGTGTTAATTTATATATAATAGACCAAACCAGGATATAAGAGAAACCCAGATATAAGATACATTTGCTCCGGTCCCAACAACTCTCTTATATTCGGGTTACACTGTATATATATAATGCTAGATGTTAGAATATCAGCAATCAAGGTTCAATCCATCACCAGGGCAGCACTCCAGGTTCCTTTACACTGTTCTCAACTTTCAAATTTCTAGCACAGTCATAGAAAACCCTCTGAAACCTTTTCAAAGTAATGAAAAGGTAATCCTGGTGTAGTGGAATAACCAGTCATCCCTATGAATGATTATACTATAGGTAGCAAGTACCTATAAAGTCAACCGTCTACGAGAGACTCAGTGACAAGAGAGAGAGATGATGTAAGCATGTCTGACATTCAAATTAGTGGCACTCACTACTAGATTGACCTGTGTGTATAACTGTACTGTATTTCAAATTGTACTCGTTGTGTACAATAAACCTTTCTTCTAGTATCCACCTGGTGTTATGTGTTTATTCCATAATACGGAATATAACAAATCCTTAACTAGCTTGCTTATAACTAGGGGTACAGAATTCCGTTACCATTAAACTATACTAAATCAGAGAATACAAACAAACCTCTGGGTGACTTGATAATATTATGAGTTCAGTGTTCACACTTAACTGAAAAAGACCATTTTTCAAAGGAGCCAAAACATTTGATTGTAGTAATTGTACTTATTGTGGCATTCACCCGGGATTAGTTGACTCGGACCTGTCAAATGAATCTGCCACATATGGAAGGACATGCAAATTCATAGTAGGAGTCTAAGTAGAAATTTTAATTCATACGTGACCACCACCTGCATGTATACACACACATTAGTATAGTGCAATCCAAGCAGTTCCAGGCTGATTTGAATTCAGAGATTTCATTCACCTAGACTGGTTGTCAACCAAGGCTAAAGGGTTTAATTCGTCCTGCTATTTACCCATAGCTGGGGAGAAGAGACAGATTCATACCTTTCCCAAGAGTATTAGCATGTAAGTGAATGTAACAGACTCAAATGGAAGTCGAACTTGGCTCGCTGATTCCTCAATCCGAGCCACTATCCATTACTCCACTAAAACATTTGATTGTAGTCAGACACAAGGAATTAAGCTACACATAAAATCTGCTAACTTGAAGAATGCAATGAAATGTAAACTGAGGGCAACTGGCAACTGATTGACAATATTGTAGCAAACTGCTCCCTATTAATCATCTGAGAGAGTCTTTACTGCCTTCCATTAGCATGGCTGATGCTAACCTCCAGGAGAGTGACCCGTTAACATTCTCAGTGGACATGAAGGGGGACAACTATATTGAATCCATTGCTAAGTCAGTGGCTAAGAAAGTTCACTGTGTTGTCTTAGACAATTTTTCTCTCCAGAATCTATCTTACATATCTATAAGTCTACCATTTGTCCATACTTAGAATACTGCGGCCACATATGATCCAGTGTTCCTGCTATATATTTAGAGATTCTTGATAAAATCCAAAGAAGAATCAGCAATATTATTGATCTCAGCTTCAGTCACTTTCTCACCACCATAAAGTTGCTTCCCTGTGCCAGTTCTATAAATAAGTTTATGGTAATTGTTCAGACAAAGTCTTCACTATGGTACCTAGACTTTATGAATTATTAGCACAGTACAAGACTGGCAATTAGGTCTCATCCCTTTACAGTTGAATTGGCTAGACATAACCATAAGTTCTATTTTAATAGTTTCTTTTCTCAAACTTTTTATTTGCGGAACTCTCTTCCAGTTCCATGCCTTCTAGCCAACTTTGATCTTCAAAAATTTAAATGCAATGTCATTTGTTATCTACTGTCTTCTTGATTCCTCTTCTTTTGTTCTTGCTCCTTAATAATGTTTCTGTTTCCTAATTCTTTCACACCCAGTAACCACTTGTGTCTTAGTGGCTTTAGTGCCTTGCATGAAGTAATTTCAATTAAAAAAAAAATGCATTCGCACTTAAAGGGATTAAATAAGAAAATTTCATTTGTGTCTTAGTGGCTTTAGTGCTTTGCATGAAGTAATTTCAATTTTTTTAAAAATGCATTCGCACTTAAAGGTATTAAGTAAGAAAATTTCAACAGTGAGAACTAGTAAATAGCAACTACAAAAACTGATCATTGATTGTTTGATATCTGAGGCTTCATAAGTGGTGAGGTAAATTGTTGAGCAATCATATATAGCAGTGAATGCTGGATAACTTCCTGACAGATGAAGAGAAAATGAGATAAGAGATTCTACAGAAGGATATTGAGAATACCATGGACAGAACATGAGAGCAACAGGGAATTTTAAGGAAAATGGAAACAAAACGAATAATTGTACTTTGAATCAGAAAGCAGCAGCTGAAATTTCTGGGACACATAATAAGGATATAGGATTTAAAGTGTAATTAACACACACAGGACATATGAAAGGAATATAAAGAAATAAAGAAAGAAAGTAACCTGGAAAAATAAAAGATAGAAAGAAAGAGAAGACACTAATAGGGAAAAATTAAGAAAGGAAGGAAGGGAGGGAGGAGAAATTGGGAAATAAGAAAGTGGGAAAAATTATGAACTCTGGGAAAGAAAGCAAGAAATTAGGAGCTCAGAGAACGAAAGCAAGAATTTAGGAGCTCGGAGAACGAAAGCAAGAATTTAGGAAACTCGGAGAACGAAAGCAAGAAATTAGGAGCTCGGAGAACGAAAGCAAGAAATTAGGAACTCGGAGAAAGAAAGACAACACTTTGCAAATAAAAAAGAAAATGAAAAAGAGGGAAAATGGTGAAACTGAAATGGAGATATAAAAATGGGGAGCAGAAAAGACAACATTAGCTGAATATAATTGGATTTATATATATATATATATATATATATATATATATCCTTTCTTTTGCTGACTTATTACCTAATAACAAATAGGGAGACAATTTTGCTATTAAGAGATCCCTAATTGATGTTGAACTATTGTCAGTCTCCTTTAGACCCTAATTATCTTTGGTGCATATGGGGTCTTAAAACATATTTAATGCATTGGGTTTTTCCTTTTGATACATTGTTTTGGGGGAGGGGGCTTTCATTTTATTTCTTCCAGGTTTCTCCGTTCTCCTGAATTATTCATTACTTTTTCATCTTCCCTTACAGATCCCATAAAAATAGCATAATAAACAGCCATTAGAAATGGTACAATGCTTACTAGTTGACTGTAATAACAAATAATAGATAAAAACATTTTCTTTCTTGCCCACTTGATTCTCCAAAAGAAACATGAGAAAACATAAAAATTAATTTACTGTCAAAATGTTTTTTCATGAAGATGAATGCAATTATTTACCCGTCTAAGATTATCTGAAATATGTGTGCAGATAACTGAGAGTGTAAGTTTTACATCTTCAGCTTATTATAGAAGTATTTTTTCTGCTTTAGACATACTTTCTTGACATTGTAAGAGAATGTAAGAAATATTACATGAACTCTGCTAACTTATACAAAGAGATGCTGAACAGTTCTTTGACCAAGAAAGGATTTTTCTGATATTTGTAGGGATTTTAAAAAGTGGGCTGAGACAAGAATTATTTTTCTAGCACCTCCACATATTAAGATAGCAATTAAATGTAATAAGAATTCAGATCAAATTTTTTTTTGTTTTGAGACCAGGACTGGGTTCATTAGATTAAGCGTCTCGATAGAATGAATGTCAAAAATGAAAAAAGTAAAAATCTAAATTTATACATTCATTTGTCTTCAGTGTTTGTCTCCATTATTAATCTAAAGAAGTCTCCTTTATGGATAAAATCATATGATCGATTTATTTGTTTAATGACATATCGACTCATTTATGGGTCATTTAATGCTGAAATTTCATTTTCTTGGAAGATTTGAAGTAATAAAATATATGTTATTCTGCTTTCACAATTGAATACGTAGATGATATTCGTCTTTTGTGAATATATATGTTTGTGTAGACATGATTACTTGAGTTAGTGATATGTGTGTTTTATGCTGTAGTTTTGTTGAAGTTATATTTTGGAATAAAGTTTGATTTTAAAAGTTGTAGGAGATTATATGAATTAATGTTGTGAAAGTGTTCTTTCATGATAGTAATTCCACTAGAATAGTATTGTTGATAATTTTTTTTATATATATATATATATATATAAAAGAGTATTACTGGTATTTTTACTATAAAATGTATTTTTATACTTTCATAGTATACTTGGTCAGAGTGAACCTGGGAACAACCACAATTAAGAGGGCAAAATCGTATAACATATGATATCTTCCATTTTGCTATTCAATTGCCTATATATATATATTGAGTCTGATTTGCTACCTCTTCGTCACTGAGGCCCGTTAGAACATTTGGTTTGGTGTTTGTTTGACAACCTAACTGTCAGGGTTTCAATTCTCGGTAGTGGATGCGTACTGCTGATGAGTCACAAATATAGGACGAAACAGCCGTCCAGTCTGCATTCTGTTGAGGTTTCAGACTCGATGAATCACTTAAATATAATTATCAAATTCTCCTAATAATTTCAAATGTATATCATTGCTTGAACCAACTTCTAATGCTCTGGAGAGAGTGGCTCCAGGGGACACAGTCCTATGGTTAAAGTGAATCTGAGTAGAGTTCCACCACGGAATATGTGAGTGAGCGACGCTATATTGAGTCAGATTTGCTACCTCTTCGTCACCGAGGCCCATTGGAACAGTTGGTATGGTGTTTGTTTGATAACCTAACTGTCAGGGTTTCAATTCTCGGTAGTGGATGCGCACTGCTGACGAGTCCCAAATATAGGACGAAACAGCCGTCCAATGCTTTCTGCATTCTGTTGAGGTTTCAGACTCAATGAATCACTTAAATATAATTATCAAATTCTCCTAATAATTTCAAATATATATATATATATATATATATATATATATATATATATATATATGGATGGATTCGTCCATCGAGAATAACATAAGGGTTCAATAAATTCTAAGGTTTTAGTAAAACAACCTGCAAAAGTGGATTGTTTAGAGTGGTCAATTACCTTCACACACTTCATCATAGAACCATGTTCTGCATGAGTGCATCATGTCACATGTCAGATGACGCTAGAAATGCCATCTTTGTTGTTCTTTTGGTATAGTTGGTTTTCCATCTCCTAGCTGGCCATTGACTCCTATGAGAAGCTCATCTAACCTTTGCCAAACTTCTCGAGACTGGAGAGAGTTTTCCTTTTCCTAAACGGTTTGTCAATCAAGGCTTACAGTCATATCATGTTGAAACGCTTGTTGTCATCCACTCTTTGAATTTAAGCAACAATGAGCCTAGTCAGTACCTAGATGGGTAATCACTTGGGAATACCAGGTGTTATAATCTTTGAAGTAATCTATGGGTAAATAACAGGACTATATATATATATGTATGTGTGTGTGTGTGTGTGTACAGAAAATGAGGACAGATAAATCATAATGGTGAACAGAAATAATCTAAAATATTAAGATTGATTAGATTTTGGTCATTAAATTACAAATTATATTATAAAGAACTTTCAAAAATTCAAAAGATGCAACTGAAATGCTCAATGCTATTCCACAAATTATTCAAATTGGTAATTTCCTTATTCTTAATCTATAGCTGTCCTGGATATGACAATAAACTACATTCGTATCCTGGGTAAGATGATAAACTACATCCGACAAGAAGGCCTCTGATCAGGAGGTTTTTGAGTAGCGTGGAGCAACCTCTTAATTGCTGGTGTTCCTAGATCCACCCTCACTCAGTGTGGTAGCACCTGTTAGGGTCCCAGATATGAGCAAATAGTTAACTCCCAAAGTTGGGTCAAAATACTATGAAAGTGTTAAAATAGGTTTTAATACCAGAAATACTTTGTAAAAATTATTACCAGCAATAATTTTTTGAAGGAAAAAATTATTACCAGTAATACTTAAAAAAATAAAAATATTACCAACTATACATTTAAAAAAAAAAAAAAAAAAAAGATATTACCAGCTATACATTTCTTTTGAAAAAATATTTCCAGAAATAGATTTTTGAAGGAAATAATATTACCAGTAATAATTTTTTGGAAAAAAAATATTACCAGCAATAAAGATTGTCAGCATTAAATAACACAGTGAGGTTGACATGCCGTAAAACAAAACAAACCAAACCAAGTCTCAAAAGTCTCATCATTTCTACGGGTCCCCAAGAGTCATCATTTCTCTGGATCCAGGTGTCTCTTTATTTCTCTGGATCCAAGAGTCTCTTTATTTCTCTGGATCCAAGAGACTCTTTATTTCTCCATGTCCAAGAGTCTTGTTATTTCTCCAGATCCAAGAGTATCTTCATTTCTTCAGATCCAAGAGTATCTTCATTTCTTCAGTTCCAAGAGTATCTTCATTTCTCCAGATCCAAGAGTATCTTCATTTCTCTTGATCCAAGAGTATCTTCATTTATCTGATCCAAGAGTATCTTCTTTTATCCGGATCCAAGAGTATCTTCTTTTATCCGGATCCAAAAGTCTATTCCTTTCCTAGATCCAAATGTCTCTTCATTTATCCGGATCCAAGAGTATCTTCATTTCTCTGGATCCAAAAGTCTCTTCATCTCTTTTCGGATCCAAAAGTTTCTTTATCTCTCCAGATAGGTTTATCCCTTTTTTCCTGTTTGGGATTGGCTTTCCAGTTCCTTATAAAGTCTTCTCATTCCCAGTAACCCTTTGTAACTTAGTTGAATTATTGCTTTGCTTGGTGTTAATGAAAAAAATGAAGCGTCTCATAATTTCTCCAGATTTAAGTCTCGTCATTGTTTTTAGCTCTAAGACTCATCATTTTTCCAGATCTAAAAATCATCTTTCAGATGTAAAAAAATCAGACTGACATGTCTTTTTGAATAGATTGTAAATGCATCATTAGCTAAAACATTATGTCTAAAGCAATGAAGATGATATATCAGATCAAGTAAATGAAGCAATAATGAAAATGAATCTCATAAGTTTAGACTCTATTAGACTAAATTGAAAAATGGATTTGTTGAAACACAAAAGACAATGATATTAGTTCAAATAATTGATGGATTAACAACAATATTTAATCTCAGAATTCCAGACAATACTACATAAGTTGGAGAGCACACGGACTAAAATGCTGTGTTCAAAACAACAAAAATCATAATAGTAATCAGAATACTTAAAGGAATAATTAGAATAGACAATTTGACCGAGTTAGTCATATATAAAAAAAAGAACTGATTTTCTGTATGCTTTTTTTTATATCCAAGAGTATCTTCATTTCTTCAGATCCAAGAGTATCTTCATTTCTTCAGATCCAAGAGTATCTTCATTTCTTCAGATCCAAGAGTATCTTCATTTCTTCAGATCCAAGAGTATCTTCATTTCTTCAGATCCAAGAGTATCTTCATTTCTTCAGATCCAAGACTATCTTCATTTCTTCAGATCCAAGAGTATCTTCATTTCTTCAGATCCAAGAGTATCTTCATTTCTTCAGATCCAAGAGTATCTTCATTTCTTCAGATCCAAGAGTATCTTCATTTCTTCAGATCCAAGAGTATCTTCATTTCTTCAGATCCAAGAGTATCTTCATTTCTTCAGATCCAAGAGTATCTTCATTTCTTCAGATCCAAGAGTATCTTCATTTCTTCAGATCCAAGAGTATCTTCATTTCTTCAGATCCAAGAGTATCTTCATTTCTTCAGATCCAAGAGTATCTTCATTTCTTCAGATCCAAGAGTATCTTCATTTCTTCAGATCCAAGAGTATCTTCATTTCTTCAGATCCAAGAGTATCTTCATTTCTTCAGATCCAAGACTATCTTCATTTCTTCAGATCCAAGAGTATCTTCATTTCTTCAGATCCAAGAGTATCTTCATTTATCTGGATCCAAGAGTATCTTCATTTATCTGGATCCAAGAGTATCTTCATTTATCTGGATCCAAGAGTATCTTCATTTATCTGGATCCCAGAGTATCTTCTTTTATCCGGATCCAAAAGTCTATTCCTTTCCTAGATCCAAATGTCTCTTCATTTCTCCGGATCCAAGAGTATCTTCATTTCTCTGGATCCAAAAGTCTCTTCATCTCTTTTCAAGATCATGAGATTATGATAAAACATATCGGGATGGCCAAGGACACATTCCAAAAGCTGGGGGTAGAGTATTGCGAGACAGGGGGATTTCTTTGTTAACAAAGAAAAGAATACAGAGCCGTTACATGACATCTGTCCTTCTTTATGGCAGCGAATGTGGGATAATTTCCTCAAAGATGAAAAAAACTCAAGTCGATGGAGATGCGGTTCTACAGATGGATACTAAGGATACCATAGACCGAGTGTGTGAGCAACAGTGAGATCTTAGAGAGGTTGCAAACAAGGAGGAGGCTTATACGTATCATCAGGAAGAAGCAGCTGAAGTTTCTGGGATAGATAATGAGGAAAGAGGGGCTGGAGAATCTGAGACTCACAGGTTGAATAGAGAGAAAGAGAGACAAAGGAAAAACAATGCGGACATACCTGGCAGGCTTAAGCAAATGGATGACAGAACATGGTCTGGGGGAAGAAGCAGAAGGAAGGAACTTGTTAAGAGCTGCAAGGGATAGAGGGTGATGGAGAGCCATGATCACCTACGTCCTGAAAGGACATGGCGCATAAAAAGAAAGAAGAATATTACCATAATCAACAGCAGGCATTTTATGTCCATGGCTGGTTCAAGGTCTTTCAGACTTCCTTCCATGACAACCATGAATGTGTTATTTTCATCCTTATCATACCAGCAAACATCTCGATCCTATTTTTTATTAGTGCTTAATGGACATAATTAACATTAATTTGAATTTGATTTTATAATTCATATTTCCATGTCAATAACAGTAACTCTAGCTTGGTTACTTTGGTATGAGTAATGGTTAATGAGCTCATTTAGTTGACCATTGCTACTGATTAGTGAATTTAGTCCTTGCTGGGTGCTCCATACTTGTGGCTTGGTTCTAAGATTAGTATATAAAAACAGTACTTCAAAGTTTCACCCGTGATAATGGATATATTTTTGAGTAATGGTAACGGTGATATGAGCTGTTTTCATACAGGGAACATTTGGCATTCATTGACTGAATAGTTAGCATTACTGTTAGTCAAAATTTATATTAGCTTAACATAATGCATATGTATACCGGTAGCATAATATTTATTGATGTGGGCTGATATCATGACAATAAACTACATCCAGCAACAAGGCCTCTGATTGGGAGGTTTTGAGGAGCGTGAAACCACCTTTTAATTGCTACTGTTCACAGGTCCACTCTGATCCGAGGTGGAATTTTCAAAAATTCAAAGAGATGCAAATCAAATGCTCATTGCTATTCCACAAATTATGCAAATTGGTAATTCTTTTATTCTTAATCAATAGCTGTCCTGGGTAAGATGATAAACTATGTTCAACAGGAAGGCTTCTGATCAGGAGGTTTTGAGGAGCGTAGAACAACCTCTTAACTGCTGGTGTTCCCAGGTCAACCCTGACATGGGGTGGCAGCACCTTTTAGGGTCCTA
This sequence comes from Acanthosepion esculentum, assembly GCA_964036315.1. Classification (NCBI taxonomy): domain Eukaryota; kingdom Metazoa; phylum Mollusca; class Cephalopoda; order Sepiida; family Sepiidae; genus Acanthosepion; species Acanthosepion esculentum. Next base: position 84,021,488 of record OZ038488.1, read on the forward strand.
ACTATTGGAAAATAATTAATCCCCAAATTGGTGTCAAAACACTATGAAAGTATAAAAATATATATATCAGTAATACATTTTCATAGATAAACGAATTACCAGTAATACATTTTCATAGATAAACGAATTACCAGTAATACATTTTCATAGCCAAACGAATTACCAGTAATACATTTTCATAGCCAAACGAATTACCAGTAATATATTTTCATAGCCAAACGAATTACCAGTAATACATTTTCATAGCCAAACGAATTACCAGTAATACATTTTCATAGCCAAACGAATTACCAGTAATACATTTTCATAGCCAAACGAATTACCAGTAATACATTTTCATAGCCAAACGAATTACCAGTAATATATTTTCATAGCCAAACAAATTACCAGTAATACATTTTTGAAAAAAAATAAAAATTACCAGCGATACAATTTTTGAAAAAGAAAAAAATTACCAGCAATATATTTTTGTAAAAGAAATTACAGCATTAAATGACCCATAAGGAGTTGATGTGCCACTAAACAAAAACAATTTTTGCTGTGGGAAGAGGAATTGATGAAGTCAGTTCAATTTCCTTCCTAGCCTGTTGTGTTTACTTCACATCAATTAGGAAAAGCATGAATCCAATTCTAGCCCTGAGTTAACTAGCAGTATAGACTGGACTCTCTAGCCTTGGGTAGTAGCCAGTCTCAGAGAAAGACTACTTTGAATACAAAACCACAGAGAAGGCAACAGGAACACTGACCATTATGTTTCTAAAGCCATCATAGCACTTCAGAGATAAGACAGAAAACACATCAATAAAGAGTCTTGATCACCTACATCTTGAAGGGGAATGATATTTTAAAGATTTCTTATAAAATGTGGCAAGAAAAAAATCAGCAGAAAAATCAATAGGGTTAGAATTAGTTAATATTTCAACTAGTGCACAAGTGTGTTATTAGTTAATAACATTGAACAATACAGCTGTTTGGTATTTTCATCAGGGGAAAGAGAACGGCATATCAGTAGTAGATTTTTGGCTGCAGTCTTTTCAAAACAACTATTGATTCAGAGAGAAAGTATTAGAGAAGAATTTGCTGTCTTTGGCAGTCATTCAGAAGAATTCTTCAGAAACCAAGTTTCAATATTTAAACAGATTCAGAGTGATGCATGATATCCTCAAATGAAGCCACATTCAATAAGAATCTTTTTCTTTTTAGTAATGTCTGAATTCTTACTGCCAAAGACAAATCATACAAAAATAACTATAAAAGATAGTTTAACTAATAATGTAAAAAAAAAACAACCTTTCCGGAAAAGAACTATCAATATTTGATCAGTTAAAAGTTTCTGATCTAAACATTATGTACTTGACAAATCTTACATAAACTCTAAACATTGCAGTCATCTTAGTATTACATTCTCATGAACAAGATTAGCATGAAGAATTGTATACTTAAAATTTAATCTTACAAAGAACACTTCAGAAATTGCAGTTCAATATTTGATCTGCAAACAACTTTTACTTTCAACATTATGTACCTAACAAATGTGATATAGACTTTTCATATTCATTACAACCTACATAAAAACTTGATCAGGAATTTGATTTTTCCCAAAAAGAGTTGCTTAATGAGAGGAATTAGTTAACAATTTTATGACTGCATTGAAAGAACCAATCAAAAGTTACTTCTTGGAGAATCAATATCCAAGTCTTAAACATTAACTCTTTGAATTAATATTACATTATAATTCCTTAGAGGAAGTCTTACGGAAAGTAGGAACAACAAAGAGACTTATTTACACTATTTACATTTGGGCTATTGTCCTCATCTTTGTTGTTATTATCACAATGTTTTGGCCAATTTGCTTTCCAGCCTTCAACAGGTGTATATCAATTCAGGTAACCTACAGGGAATTCCAAACTGAAATCATTTAATCTATGGTGGGAGACTGTTCTCATTCCACTGTTCATGTCTAGAGATATCTCATCTAGATCTTATTTTTAGTGCAGCTTACTTATTGCTTGCTAAGTTTCCACTGAGTCCAAGTAGAACACTGCCTGAGCCAGAGATTGAACTCACATATCACCACATTCATGAACCAACACTTTAATACACTAGGTTATTGTTTTATAGAGACTTACAAGGAATTAAGATCCTGTGTATTAACCCCTTCCCTGATAATTATTTTGTGGAAAAGTGTTTTGTTTTTAGACAATTTTTTAATTTGTTTTTAATATAGAAACTAAGAAACTGAGGTACTTTGAAGTACCCAAGCAGTGGCTAACACGTCTAGGAGTATGATGTTTATATTAATAATAATTATGAAGAAATATAGTTTTAAAATGTGTTATATCTATGGGATAAAGTGTTCAATATCAGAGATAGAGCGTGTGTAAATATAAAAGTGAACATAGAAGTCAACACTTAGAGGCAACAGTCTGTTTCATGCTAGATGCAATCGTCAGGCCACGAATGCAGTTATTTTTCTCGGCTATTTATATATAAGGGTCAGTGGTGCATTGTGGGTAGTCTATTTTGGCGGTTATTTTACCGGAAGTCGTTTATTTGTTTATTTATTTATTTGGGTTAAATTATTTTGCTTGTTTTTATTTATTTTTATTATTTTTATTTTTTATCTTATATATTTATTTATTTTTATTTTGATCGGTGTTTTTATTAACGTAGTAAAATTTTTTAATACGTTAATAAAAACACCAATCAAAATAAAAATAAAAAAATAAATAAATATATAAGATAAAAAATAAAAATAAAAAATAAATAAAAACAAGCAAAATAATTTAACACAAATAAATAAATAAACAAATAAACGACTTCCGGTAAAATAACTGCCAAAATAGACTACCCACAATGCACCACTGACCGATATATATAAATAGCCAAGAAAAATAACAGCACTCATTGCCTGACGATTGCATCTTGCATGAAACAGACTGTCGCCTCTAAGTGTTGACTTCTATGTTCACTTTTTATATTAATGATAATTATTAAGTCAACAAAATTACTATTTTTTTCACTTGTTTAAATAATTTGTTAAAGTTTTAAGAAAATCTAATTAAACTGATTATTTTGACTTATTTAGATAATTCCATGAATTTTTTTGGCTGCGTCTGACCAATTTGCAGTGATATAAAATATCAGATGATGTCAATGCTTATTATGAATGCTGCAAATTTTCCACCATGAATGAATTTTGATAAGACAGATGCAAATTCTTTCAATGCAAATATGGTGATTTAAAAAAAAATTCATGAACATTGCTAGTACATGGTAATTTTTTAAATTTGAATAAAAAATAAATACACACATGAAATAGTTAAAACATGTTTTTAAAGATTGTTATGCAAATTAAATGTAACTGCTTATGTTGTGAACACCATTAGTTAGTAACATGTATAAAACATTAACAGTAAATCATTCATGAGTTAGCAGTACGTGTAGGGGCTCTTTTGTTCAACTGATGTAAGGTGGGGGACACACAGACAAAATTTAGCCTTATGCAAATGTGTAAAATATGTAAAAAAAAAAACAATAAAATTCTGTTAATTCTTTTGCAAGAAAGTGTTTTGATATTTTGTATCAAAAATACTGTTAAGATCAACATCTATTTATTAAATCTGGTTTTGTGAAAAATGATTCACAAAAAAATCTGTTGGATTACCACTCCCAGATGATAGTTACAGATGGCGTGAGATTTGAGAGATGCAATGTCTTTCTAAGGAAGTTTCCATGGCAAATAGACTTATTTGCTCTCATGCCTGCAAACTGTGAGTAATCAACTACAGACATTTAAGGTTGCTTTGAACTTTTCACATTTCATTTCTCATCTTTTCTTTTGTAAAATGTCCTGTCAATATATTTGTTAATATTTCTTTGTTCAAATTCTATGTCTTTGGACAAACCAAAATCGTTAGTGTGTCAAATGTACCAAGAGGTTATAAAATCTCCTCAGAAGTGTTTATATCTGCAACAAAGCAAATAATTTTAAAAAAAAGAATGTTCCAGTTGAACCTATTTTTTTTTTTAATAATTCACTTGTATTTTAAAACAAAATCATATTAACATGCCAAATCTAATTTAACAGAATTTTACTTAGAATCCGGGAAAATAAAATAAAAATGGTGTGCAAAAACAACATCTCTCTCTTGACACAGCTATCACACATTTTAAATTTTATTATTTTAAAAATCTATTTTTAGAGTTTTAATAAAACCATAACACATCAAACTGAATTTATCTGTTTTTCCTCAAGAACTCAGAACATAAATGTTAAACACTACTTATTTATTCAGTTGTTTATTTAAAAGATTTTGAAAAAAAGGATGTGAGAACTGTAACAATATATTTTTACAAGAGAACAGAATTTAATTTCTGAACTACAATTGTTGGAAGATGAAATAAGATTGATAAATAAAATAAGAAGAAGAAATAAAAAAGAAATGCATTTTCCCCATGATGATCAGAGTAAAGGAACCAAAAATATGATATACCCCAACTGGTTTTGTCAAAAGCCATTAGTGGTGCAGTTCATAAAAAGATAAACATTTCTTGCTTCGTTCTTTTTCCCCCCCCCCCACTTGCTCAAAGATGTAGCTCGGTGTTGTAAGCAACGGACGATCCCTTTCTTTACGCTGTATGGATGGTGGGAGTTGAAATTGAGGTACTGTCCGGTGAATGTTGGTTTATGGTATACGGATGTCTTGAACCCATGCTCTGTTCGAGATATTAGTACATCCAGGAATGGGAGTGTGTTGTTACTCTCTTTCTCCATTGTGAACTGTATCGATGGTCTTATTGAGTTCACATGGTCCAGTAGAACCTGGACATCTTCCTGGTGTGGCCAGAGTATGAAGGTGTCATCTACGTACCTTAACCATATAGTTGGCTTTAGAGATATGGATTCTAATGCCATTTCTTCAAAGTATTCCATGTATATATTCGCCATTGCTGGTGATAATGGCGAACCCATTGCTAAGCCCTCATCCTGTCGATATATGTGTGATCCCATTCCGAAGTGTGTTGTTTGTGTACAGTAAGTCAACATCTCCATCAGATTATCTATTGGAATACTGGTCAGTTTTTCTAGGGAAGAGTCAGAGGTCAATCTATCTCTGACTACCGAGAGCGCCTCCTCTGTGGGTACCTTGGTGAACAAACTCACCACATCCAAGCTCACCATCTGGTTGGATAGGATGGGAGCATCTTTGATTATTTCCAGAAAATAGTCTGCCTGCCTTATGTGAAGGGGTTATCAGAGAAAATACAAAGGATCTGCGGTCCATATAACATCAGGACAACCTTCAAAAGCGTGACAACACTTCGCAGATATCTCTCTCGAGTGAGACCCCCCATAGAGGAGAACAGGACTAAAGACTGTGTGTACGCTATCCCGTGCAGCTGCGGAAAGGAATATAAAGGAGAGACAGGCCGCCCCCTCAAGGTAAGGCTTCAAGAACACCAGAGAGCTGTAACGTGAGGGGAAGTAGAAAAATCAGGCGTGGCTGACCACATATGGAGAGAGAAGGGAGATCACCGTCCCCTGTGGGATCAGGTTGAGATCATAGACAGAGAACACCATTGGAAAATTCGTAAACTTAAGGAATCAGCACATATGCTAGGCCACAAAAATCTCCTGAGTCGGCCAAGCATAGAAATAAATACAATATGGGAACCAGTAATAAGGAGTGCCAAAGAAAAGCAATGATAACAAAATGTTGCAATATGAGATCTGGTAAAAACATAAAATGATAACAGCAAAAATTGCAATATGAGTACTGGTAAAAGATGGTTACTGAAAAATTAGGTTTATAATACTCAGAAATTCATACCCAGATGTCCTCAAGGACACATGGCACAGTGGATAAAGGCGTCAGTAACCGACCCAAAGAGTGTGAGTTCAATACCCGGTTCAGGCAGAGGGAAAATTACCAGGAGATAACTGATAACTGACATCCATCAGACATGGCTCGTGGAACTAGAACAGTCTACACAAATGATCGAAACAAAGGGTTCGGTTCGAAATTCCAACCACCTGAAGAAGGCTGGAGCGTACAACGGCCGAAACGTTGTGACAAATATGGCGACAAAGATAAGGACAATAGTCCGACTAATGTAAATACTATTTATTTACATGTTTTTATATATTTGATATTTCAGACCACCTCGGTCCTTCGTAAGAATGCAGTTATTCAATTAATTTCTGAGGAAGGACCGAGGTGGTCTGAAATATCAAATATATAAAAACATATAAATAAATACTTTACCACAAAAAAAACACCCAATTTTTTTCTTTTAATTTGCAACTTTTCAGTTGTTTTATATATATATATATATATATATATATATATATATATATAGTGGACTCTCCCTTTGTTAATATATAGACACAAGGGTCAAGCAGCTAACTTCCTAAGAACCAACAGTCAGGCACCAGCACATGATTTGATTATAGTGGTGAAGGCTTTGTACCGAATCCACCACACTTTTGGAAGAGCTGAATACAGAGACTGGGTGTACTATGTACCACAAGGTCCCCAAACAACCCTCTGCAGGTTTTGAATTCAGAGTTGACCTTCACCTAGACCAGTTGCCATCCAAGGATATAGAACCCAGTCTGTCCTGCTATTTACACATAGCTGGAGGAAGAAGAAGAGGATTAATACCTTTCCCAAGGGTATTAGCATGTAAGTGAATGTAATGGACTTGACTGGAATTCGAACTCAGCTCTCTGATTCCTCAATCCAACCAACTATCCACTACTCCACCATGCCTCCCATATATATATATATATATATATATATATATATATATATATATATATAAAAATGTTTGTGTCTATATATATTTGTATATGTATGTGTATGTGTATACTTATTGTTTATTCCCCTCTAAGTTTTGTCAGTGTTATGGTCCAATATCCTCGCACCACTGCTATGGTCCAAGGTTAGAACCAAAAAAGAACAACACAAACACAAGAGTAGTAATAACAAAGATATATTAAACAGAATAATAATAATACAAGAAGTTGAATGTGTTAGTATGACTGTCAGTCTGGTTTAGAGTGAATTACTATTGTCTCGACTCGTTCCGTCTCAACTCATTCCACTTCTACTTACACGTCTCTCTTGAGAGGCGCAGTCTTTATAGTGTCAGGAAGAGTTCATTGTCATTACAGGTAAGATCCCATAACAGTCAGTTAATATGACACATGCATGAGAGTGTGTGGCTTTATGGGCTTTCTCTGAACATGGATATGAGATCCATCTGTATCATGTATGAACATCCTAAGCATAGCTTTGAAGAGCCATGGACATCCTGTGAAGTGCACATCTTCACCTGCTTTCTTATGCTATATGGCATGCAAATTCTATTTTAAATATTTTGAGCCCAATACATATTGATGTCACCACAGATCAACTTCTGTTAGAAGAAAGGTTCTTTATTGATATTAAATTTAATTTAGACCAACGGCTATTACCTGGTATGAATCACATACTACAACAGCATGAAGTTAATTGACAGGTAGGTTGAGTACCAATGACTGTTAGCAGTAGACTGTGTGTATAGTTGGGGAGGGGGTGATGGATTTCTGACATCATCGTGAATTAAAGGACAACAAATGACCTTCAGAAAATTCACCTCTACCCTCCTCCTCCGTATTAAGATATAAAGACACTTAAAAAAACAATGCTTTCAACAACCTGATTCTACAACAATATCAACAAAAACAATGTAATGTATAAAAGAAAGGAAACTGAAAGGGGTCGTGTGAAAATAAATATTCTATTGTGTTGATTAAAAGGAAAAATGACAAACTTACATCTAGTAGGTATGTTGTTGGATTATAGGCTCCTGTTCCACATACAAACAGGTTGCTCCCATTAAAGGCTATTAAACGAATGTGATTCTGGCAGTCAGGCATCTGAAAAGAAAGAGAATGAAAGAATAATTTGTTCAAATACAGAATTTCAACTCTTTTGCATCTGACATCTTTTTTCCATTCATTGTTCTCACTTTTTTCAAACTATTTTGTTGTTTACATGTCAACTCCCACTAAAAAGAAAACTGTGCTAATATTTTAAAAACTTCATCTATGATGAAATTGTCCAGCATTTACTGCCATCTGGAAGGATTGGTATTACATAGAAGTTCGGCACTCTTTTCTTTGTTTCTCTTGCTTCAAATCTCCTCTTCATTTGTGAGGAAATTGTCCAGCATTTACTGCCATATAGGAGTATTGATATTACACAGTAGTTCTGCACTATTTCCTTTATTTCTAAATATTGCCATCATTTTATGATAGTACAAGAAAACACATTTACAATAAAGCAACCCCTATAATATGTAATTCTACATTATTTTTTTTTTATCATTTCACCCCAAGCAAGGCAATAAAATCTCAAGGATGCAAGGGATTACTGAATGTTAGAGACTATCAGAGAAACTACTATTAAGGAGAGAGATGACTAAAAGAACAAGAATTAAGAAGACAGAAGATAATGATTGACATTGCATTTGAATTTTTAAAGATCAAAGTTGACTGGGAAGTAAGATGCCAAAAGCAAGAAGAAAAAGTGAAGAAACAGTTAGCATAGAAATTATGTTTGCATCCAGCCATTTCAGCTGTAAGACAATGAAACCTTGCCTCATGTCCACCAAGTTAAATTGCTCTCATTGCCTACATATTTCAACTGTAAAGAGGAAATACCATTCAGGAGATATTTTCCAAGAATTGCTACTTTGTGGAACAGATTCCCAGGTGGATGCTTCCCTGAGGTATTATGTACATTATTTACATTATTTGGACTATTGTTCTCATCTTTGTTGCTATATTTATTACAATGTTTCAGTCGTTATACACTCTGGCCTTCTTCAGGTGGTTGGAATATCAAACTGAACCCTTTATTTCGCTCACTTTGGTAGACTATTCTAGTTCCACTTGCCATGTCTAATGGATGTCAGTTATCAGTTATCTCCTATTAATTCCCCTCTCCAAGTTCTCCACTGCCTTAACAAGGTATTGAACTCACACTCTTTGGGTCCTGTCACAGGATCCTTGAGGACACATGGCACAGTGGATAAAGGCGTTGGTTAGATCCAGTGACATGACCCAAAGAGTGTGAGTTCAATACCTGGTTAAGGCGGTGGAGAACTTGGAGAGGTGAATTAACAGGAGATAACTGATAACTGACATCCATTAGACATGGCACGTGGAACTAGAACAGTCTACTCCAGCGAGCGAAATAAAGGGTTAAGCTCGACATTCCAACCACCTGAAGAAGGCCGGAGCGTACAATGGTTGAAACGTTGTAATAAATATGGCAACAAAGATGAGGACAATAGTCCGAATAATGTAAACAGTGTACATAATACCTCATCTCAGAAATATAGACAGATACTGAAGACATTTTAAATATGTAAATACAGATGAAACAGGAAATAAAAACTTAAATAAATTCTGCAAACTAAATTTTTCATTTCACTCTTTGATTGGATGCCTTCCCAATATCGATGTCCTGGACTGTCAAACCTTCTGCTCCCACCCCTTTCTGCATGTTACTGCTGAAGTCAGGATGCCAGTAACATTACAGACCCTTTTTTTGAATTTTGTCAAGAATCTCAAGATCTATAGTAGGAACACCAGACCAGATGTGACAGTAATATTCAATGCACAGACAAATGGTAGATTTAAAAATGGATTCTGATGATAAATTTGTCTAGTATGACACAGTGAACCAACTTTCCAAGCAGTAGACTTATCAAGTGATTCAATATATCACTCCACTGTGGTAGTGGAAAATGTGAGACCAAAAAAAGCACAAAGTGTTGCTCTTCAGGAGGTTAGCAACAGCCATGATGGTAGCAAGCAGAAAAGGTACTCTTTGGTGATTAAATGGAAGTAGTTTTTGAGGTGCTAAAATTTACAAGCCATTAGTTGCCTCAGTTAACCACTGACTTGTGGTCCTTTTTTTAGAGGAGTTGCCAGTTATGTCAGACTTGTCATACTTTCTACTAAGATAGGAGAAAATAATTGTGTCATCAGTATAAATACCTAGTTCTGGAACTGATGACATTGAAAGGTATTCTAAATCCTAATGTTTACCTATTTTATCATAAGCATCATTTTTAGGGCTCCTCTTTTATTCATATTTAATGCAAAGACGATCTAATATTGTCCAAGTAAAATATCAGTTTCTGCAGCACAATTCACAGGCCAATGTCTAGGTAAGTATTCTGGCATATACAGGCTTCCTGTCGCCAGTTATTCTGTAGACCAGCAGCTCTCTTTTTGAAAGAACTTTTTTTTTTATTCCATCTCCTACCTGACCCTCACTTGCTCACCATGCAGGAGAGCGAGAGTCAAGCACACATTCCAGACATCAGCAAATGAATGTACAAAATCGACTGATGCTTGAATGTTTCTATTTTGGTGATGGCAATAAAAAAAAGATGAAGAAAGAATACTTCCAAGTTTAATTACTGTTTACTCTGCTAATTGCCTGATTGCTGTATCAAAAAGTTTTTCATTTTGTAGTTCTGAAGCAACGTAAAAAGAAAGAAGAAGAAAAAGAAAGTCAAAAACAAATTTTTAACAAAAAGACTAACGAAAACAAAAAGAGCAAAAAAAAATAAAAAATAAGCAGTCCATGTAGCCAGCCAGAAACAGACAATTACAAACTCATCATCAAATTCAAGAAGTCAGACAGAAATATTTTTGGAGGAATTGCACGAATGTATGAACTCTTATAAATGGCAAAGAAAAGAAAAGCATTTTTCTTTTTTTTTAAATGGTCAGTGTTCTTCCATGTTAAGATGTGGTCATCTAAATACAAATAATGATAAAGTGGCTTATCTCTACATTGTATTAATCTCTGGATTAAGAACCGCCGATGCCCTAAGCACAGTGATTTTAAAATTTATAATCTTCAAGATATGAGAGGACAATTTTATATGATTTTTACTAGTCAGAAATGGATCATATCACAAGAAATTTTGAATTTCAATATTAATATTTTCTAACTAATCAAAAAATTAAATATAACTAACGAATCAACAAATAGCTATGATTACCCTTTTCTGGCATCTACTGCTAAAGAGCTTACGGCCATATTACATTAAAACACCAGTTCTTGTCTGATGATTGAAGTTAAGCAACATTGAGCATGGTCAGTAGCTAGATGGGTGACTGCTTGGGAATACCAGGTGCTGTAAGCTTGGATGTGCAGGTAGTGTAATGGAAAACAGCTTGGAATAAGAAATCCGAGAGCCAAGTTCAAATTCCATTTGTGCAAACATCTTTTATAAAAGTATGAATCCATATCTCCCCCACTAGCTATGGGTAAAATAGCATGACAGGCTTAATCCTATAGCATTGGTTTGCAACCAGATTCATTCTGAAAGTAATGGCAGCCTACTGTGAGAATGCTTCTGCTAAGTCAATCATTAATTGAAAAGAGATGTAATCACCCAAGCATGTGTCATGGAGGGCACCTAAGGAAAGAAGGAACTATGAAAGTATAAAGGAGAAAGGCAGTAATGTATTACCCTATTCAGTGGACATATTTTAAACATGTGTTTTCACTTTCTCTTTTGCTGAAGTGAAATTATATTCATATGTCTGATATAAATATTGTTTATAACTTTGTTCATTCTTGACTGCAAGAACAAGCTATTCTTACCTCTATGTGTGCTAAATAGCAACTGAGGATTTGTCACCCCATAAACTCACATCACTTATCAGTATTGTGCCTCTTACATTTTCTATGCAAACTATATTAATAACATATTATGACCAATCAGAGTCACTTCCATTCAAAAACCAGAAAAATATTTCAAAATGACTAAAAACTCAGTCTCATTTATGTGCCATGTGTGATATATGCTTAGGTGATCATGTATATTTCGATACATGACTGACAAGGTAGATTTTTCCCTGCTGTACTTTGCCATTTCTTTCTGCAGTCGACCAGTTGCCATCCTAGGCTATTGAACCTGGTCTGTCCTGCTATTTAACCATATCTGGGGGGAGAAGAAGAAGATTCATACCTTTCCCAAGGATATTACCACGTAAGTTAATGTAATTGGTTCGGAATTCAAACTCCAATTCCTCAATCCGAGCTGCTATCTATTACTGTACCTCACTAAAAACTATATATGCCCTTAATTCAAACAGACCAGCATTTGATGTCAACATCGACACACTGAGAGAGATGCAACACAGATCAGTGTTTGATGTCAACATCAACACACTGAGAGAGATGCAACACAGATCAGTGTTTGATGTCAACATCGACACACTGAGAGAGATGCAACACAGATCAGTGTTTGATGTCAACATCGACACACTGAGAGAGATGCAACACAGATCAGTGTTTGATGTCAACATCGACACACTGAGAGAGATGCAACACAAATCAGTGTTTGATGTCAACATCGACACACTGAGAGAGATGCAACACAAATCAGTGTTTGATGTCAACATCGACACACTGAGAGAGATGCAACACAAATCAGTGTTTGATGTCAACATCGACATACTGAGAGAGATGCAACACAGATCAGTGTTTGAGAGAAATGCACCACGAACAACAACAATGGCCACCACAAAGTATCCATTTTACTTCTAATTTCACCACTCTCTCTCCCTGTTGCCTTAGCAACAGATAGATGTTACCAGTCTCTGCATATATGTAAATAAATTTTACATTTATTTACCTCTACTCAATGTTCTCTTTCATTTTTACTTAGATTTATGTTTGTCGAGATGGAGAAGGAATTAACCTCCACAGCAGTAACAAGAGCAAAAATGTACTACTTTCCAACACCGACCATCATGTGACCTTTGTGACTTCATCTTAACCAAAGGGAGATAACCACCCTTTGCATCCCTACAAGAACATAATTTCATTCCTAAATCCTAAATGTTTGTTTATTTATCTATCTATTGTAAATATAATTATTTCCTGGGAGTCTTTGACTTGAAATTAATCCAAAGAGGAATCTTTGTTAAAGTAAAATGTCAGTTTAGTGTCACTAAATTATACTTCAGTGAAAATGTAGATCCACAAACTATACAAAAATATGGTTTCTCTCCAGTGTCTGTACACGTATGTCTCACTAAATCATACTTCTGTAAAGTTTGCGGATTTGCATTTTCACTAAAGTATAATTTAATGACACATATGCATAGTAACCATAATCAAATATCTTAACAAATGATATAGTGAAATATTAAATTTAAATAACTATTTAAGGTCGCATAAAAAGTGTTTTACAGTGTAGTGGGATGCTACAACAAAAGGGCAAGGTCATGAGAAATAGATCGTCAGCCATAATGAAATAAACAGTAATGAGAGGCTACGATAAGCACATATGCATTTTGGCATAGACAGCCTTTTATGTTCAGCTCTTATTTGTATCTGTTCATAATTTTTGACCCATATCTACATAGCATCAGCTTAAACAGACATATTCCATTTTCCCCATATATCTAAAATATAGTTATAAACTATAATTTTAGAAAATGGAAAAATTCACTGAAGTATGTCAAAAAATGTTTAGTCCTTATTTGAAATAAAGAAAATTTGAACTTTAAGCAAAATGAACTATAAGCAAAATGAACTATGAGTTAAGTTTTCATTTGAAATCAGTAAAATATGCACTTTAAGCAAAATGGTAACAATATATGAAAAAGGAAGATGTCAGTTTAAACTGATATCAGAGGGACATAGGTTAATGAGAAAATCCATTGTTATGGTAACACAAGCTATAATCAGTGGCATTTGATGATGATTGAACTTTTAAATTTATAAGATGATAAAAATTTAAAAAATAGAACATATTAAATTATATTATAATTATGAACAATTATAATAATAATTATATTATTATTATTATTATATAATTATAAAATTTAATTGTCATGAAAACATAATGTGTAAGTCTTGCATAACAAGTTAGTTTCTTTTCTAAAAAATAGTACACTTATAGAAATTAAAATATATCAATGAAAATCTTTCATGGGTAATAAATAGTTATAAATAATATTGTCACTAATCAATAATAAAGAACCTCTCAGGTCACCAAATAATAATAAAAGAGACTCTCAGTTTACCAAATATTAAAGATACTATCAGGTCACCAAATAATAAATGACATCTCAGTCTGCTAACCAATAATAAAGAACACCTCATGTACCCAACCAATAATAAAAACTCTCTTATGTCATTGAGTAGTAAGAAACTCTTTTTTCTATATATCTGAACAATAACTTCAGAAAGTGAAAATTTCACTGAAGTATGTTGGAAATTTTCATAATTTTAATCTGAAATATAAACATTCTCTCAATATATGGAAAAATAAGATTTGTTTAAGCTTATAAGCAAGAGGGAGAGAATTAAATGCCAAAAGAAGTCCCATCTATAGACCTCACAATCAATTTGAATATAAACTTAGGTATTTACCAGAGAGCAATGGCTAGCAACTAGATTAACAGAACATGAATATAAACTTTTCCAGACTTCTGTCTATTAGTGACATTGTACCAGAGTCTAAATAGGAGTAATAAATAAGAGTAACATTGTGGTTTTCCCTACCCCCACTGTTTGTGCTGTGCTAATTTTGTTTATCCATTGACCCTGGGTGAAGCTGTAGTTATTAACCTTCAAAGGAGAGGCACAACTTAGCAGCTAGTCAAAGACAGTTCTTTCATCAGCCATCTTTTTAAGCTTAAAGCCTTAACCTTTAACATGTCCTTTTCCACCTGACACAAACAATTTTCTTTTCTTTTTTTTTTTTTTGGATTAACCCTTTCTTATAGTTAAGTAATTTTTGGTGAACACAAACATTATTTAAAACAAAATCAGATAATTATCAGAAAGAACCATTTATATAAATATAGGTTTGAGTAACTAATAATTTCTGTTTTTGGGAACCAGTTGTAACAACAAACATATTATAATAACTACTAATCATAAATAGTACCTAAGAATAACTTTGGAGTACAATATAATATCTTAGTCTTTGCACTGCAATGGCAGCATACACAGTGGATTAAAGGAGAAATGTTTTTCTCCATAATAATGCAAAAATAACACATGGAAAAATTTTAAATCTCTGTTCTACCTAACTCTCCAAATTTTACCTGACCTTACACTAATTATTACCTTTTCTGAATGCTGCCAAACGTTTTGATGTGGAAAAAGCCTCTAATGAAAACCAGATTCAAGAGTTCATTGAAAACATATTCACATCAAAATGTGCAGCATTTTGCAAAAAAATGTCTCAAAGAGCTGCCTGCTGAGTGGCTGCAAATAATGGTAAACATATAATTGAATAAAATGTAATTGTACTTTACTTTCTGAAGAATAAAGTTGATAAACTAAAGTGAAAATTATTTATGACTCAATTTAATAACTTGTACAGAAAATTTATTAGACTTTATCATAAGTAATTTCCATTTTGGACAAATTTTCTCTCCAGATTGGAAAAAGATGAGGACAATTGTCCAAAGAATGTAAATAGTTCAAATAAAAAAAAAAACTTTCTAAAAGTCTGACTTCTGGACTAAAGCTATTCGATAATGCAAGGATATTTCCATTCTCGGTATTAAACCAGAAAAGTTTACATATTTATGATATCAGCAACTATAAAGTAATCATATTGTTGCAGTGAAATATTCTTACCTTTTCTTTACCTTGCCAGATGCACCGATCTAATGATGTACTGTTGGCTAGCAAAATTTCTTCTCTCTGAAATGAAAAAAATGAAGAAATCCATAATTGTAAGTTAATATTTCAACAAAAACAAAGGAATTTATGTTTAAAGCATACCATAGAGAAATGCAAACCATTGTGAATATTGTGAATATCTATTCTCACTCTGTGCCCCATTAATGTGTCTGTATGCCAAACAAAGATGATTTGTGAAATATCTACAAGTTTCTGAACTAATTACCATATATACTTGCATATCACATGACTTTTGAAGACCTAATTTTAAGGGGGGGTAACATCATACACTAGATATAAATTTAGTATATGTACTGCTGGTCCAGGCTATGCCATTGATCAAAATATAAATCCATTTACTGTAGTCAAATTACCTTCAAAATTAGGTCTTCAAAGTTCGCATGATATGTGAGTATTTATGGTATTGATTTTATCAAGGAATTCTGTGTGATTAAGTAGAAAAGTGTTCAACCATTTAATATTAATAATTCTAATTACCTAGGGAAAATGCATCTTTGCTCTCTCCTAAATACTCCACTTGGGACCTCAAACATGCCAATGTTGATTTGATTTTCAAAACAGTCTGGAAATTCATCATGCTTATCTTACTCTAGATCTTCAGTGTCATTCACATTCCTTATTTATATGTTATATAAATTGCTTAAATGTTATTTTTTTCATGCTTTCTTTGACCATTGGGGTCTCTGTAGCTGAAAGGTTAAAGCATGTCTGATCTAATAATGGTTTCCTCTAGGGGAATGCAGGATGAAATCTTGACAGAAAACATATTTTTCTAATGAGATTTCTCAACTATTCAGTCTGGTAGATGGAAATAAATAAATATACAGTTTAATAAATGGAGAATCTACTCAGATATGGGTATCTGCTAAAAATAATGTTTAAGCAATAACATATGTCAGATTAATAAATGAAAAATCCCTTCCTCAAAATTATATATATATATATATATATATATATATATATATATATATAGTCCAAGAAAAACATTTGGGTTACTACTACACAAAAAAGACAATGGTTAAACATAAAAAACACAAGGAAGATTAATTCCTTTTAATAATATATGGAAATATCCACTCTTTGCCTAATGAGGATTGCATGACTGAAAACACGTGTAGCAAAAATATGGAAAATAAAGTATAATATATATTTTTAAAAATCCACATTATGTAATAACTCAGCCTGTCCTTTGGTGTGTGTGTGTGTGTGTGTGTGTGTGTGTGTGTGTGTGTGTATATATATATATATATATATATATATATATATATATACATATATATATATATATATATATCAAGTATGTGGTGCAGTTCAATTTACATTGCATGAATCATTCATACAAAAAATCATTGTATCATTAACTTCAATCTCTATTTTTTGTATGACTGATTCATGATATATATATATATATATATATATATATATATATATATATATATGCACACACATCAAGGGAATGTCACCTGCAATAAAACACAATGCCAAGTCTGTAGACATATCATCACTGATAGCAGTTTCACATCTCCTGGCACTCATGTAGTATTCAAACCACCAGCTCTGAATTGTGATAATTCAAATCACATATATCTGCCTTTCTGATACAAATACAAACAAAGGAATTATGTTGGAGAAATGGGAATGGACTTCTGACTTCAGTTCAATAGCCATAAAAAAAAACCCATTAGAGACAACAAGAACAATTTTCCTGTTGCTGCACATTTCAACCAATCATTTCATAGTGCTGATGACATCAGATGTTTGCTCTTAGCGTCTTCATTAAACAGCTGAAAAGAAAGGTGCAGGTCAGAGTTGAAATTTATTTTCAACATAAATTCAAACATTGAGGTATAAAACAGGGATTTGGGCTTACTCAAAAAGTATAATTTCCACAAGGAGACCCCCACCAGCAAAACATTCCTCAGAAGAGTAAGTCCCACTTCTTTGTTTATTCCTTGCATCATTGAAAAAGAACAGTCATGTTCAAAAATTTCAACTTTAAAAACTATCTCTTCATGCTTCAGTTTAGTCAAAAGGTTAATATATAATAAATATCAGTTTTATTGACTTTTTATTCTTCAAATTTTCATTTATAAGAAAGTGTAGAAAATGATCTGTGGGTGTGTGTGAATGGGGTTAAGGAAAGATACATGACTTTCAGGAAGAAGTAAAATATTGAAAAACATATAATTAAAAAAAATTTTAAAATTTAAATTAAAAAAAAGAAAAATTATTTCCTCTTGGAGAATTGCCAAAGTAAATTCCAAGCACAAATATCTTTGGTATTTGCCAAATTCAACATTTTTCATTTAGAGACGTAGGAAATAATGTCAATCTAAAGAACATCTTGAGGAAATTAACAAGAATCAGGAGGCTTGTAAACCAAACATGAATCTACTGCATTCCACCACCTCCCCATTCCACAAATACAAATTCTAAATCCCTGACTTGGAAGAATGCTGTCATGCCTGTTAAAGGTATATAATTTTGAGAAGGTGGAGACAAATATTTATTTTGATGGAGAAATTTGGCATGTAATGAATCATTGAGCAAAACTGGATACAATAAAGATAGCATAAGGGCTGCATGCATGCCAAATATCTTACTCTTCAAAGCATGTATTTTTTTTCTATATGCTGTGTACCTTCAAGGATATGGTTCTTCCCAACTTCCTGACCTTTGTAGCTCTTGGTAATTTTTGTTTTTATACTATCCCTTTGACTCCTGATCATAATTGCAGCTTTTCTACAAATATTTTCATGGTAACATATTTATAAATCTAACATTTGCCCTTGCTTTGAATATGGCCTTCTTTTGCTATTATATGTCCCACAAATTTCAAAAGTCTCTTTCTAAGTATATGTGACCCCTAATGGTCTACTAAAGAATAAAACCACGGCAAAACTCTGAGTATAAAAACATTATATAACTGTACACAAATCAGAAAAGATACTTCAATATATCAAATCCAACATGAGTCAATAATGAATGGTGCATGGATTACAAAAAACAGATGATGCATAAAAGAGGCTCTAATTCACTTAAAACACATTTGGTTGACATCTGCACTCTTTAAGAGCCCTATGCCCCCTAATACGTGCTGACCATGATTGCTGCCCATATCAGAGCTGTTTTCCATACAGCGGTTATATTCAGTTCTCAAATCCACAATCTAATTAAATGATGAGCCGTTCCTTTCAGACATTTTTCACTTTTCTCTTCTAAAACGCCTCTTTGCATTTTAAAGATTTGATGCATCAGTATTGCGGACGTTTTGCCATTAAAATATTTCAGCCATTAAAATGCCCGAGAGAATAATTTCTTTCAAATATTCTGTACTTAATTTTGTTATTTCAAAAAAATTAAACGGAAATCACTTTGCAAAAAAAAATCATTGTCCATTGTTTATTCCTTTTTTTCCTTTTCTTTGCTCATCCAAGAAGAAGAAACCAACAGGTTTATTCCTCCACTCAAAATCAGCCTAACATTGGATGCAGACAAGTGAAGACCTCTGACACCAAATGCATCTGACGAAATTCAAATCTTGTATTGTGGTTGAAATTCTTTTGTTAAAAGAGCTTTCTTTTCTAATATAGCACATTAAAAACAATTATTATTATGCTTAATCTATTTAAACCTAATAAGATTTGAACTGCGTCAAACACAAATATACATTTCTAAAGAATAATGGATTTTATTTTTAATCTGATATTATTTCTTATTATTCCAAACATTATTTTTGTGTATATATCTGTTTGAGTAGATATGCAATATGCGATAAATATCGTCACAATTACTGGTTCAAAATTTGAATCCTGTGATATTTCTAACAAAACTTATCATTTGAATTCTGATGAATTCAAATTTGTTAGAAGCATCACTAGATTTAAGTTTAGAACCACTTATCTGTCATTCTTCAAAATTAGACGGTAAAAGAGACAGTGCATGTTCATAAAAGACACTGGAACAAGGAATGTAATATTTATATTTAGAATTATATTAGAAGGAGCATTACAAATGCAGGAGGATGTGTATCTATTTTATAGATTACTCAAAAGCATTTGATAAAGTACGTCACAAAGAACTGTTGGAACTGCTAGAAAACCATGACATATTTGGGGAGGATATTAGAATAATTCAGAACCTATACTGGCAGCAAACTGCCTGCGTACAGATAGAAAATGGATTCTACAAATATGCAAAAATAGAAAGGGGTGTAAGTCAAGAATGTGTATTGTCGCCAATACAATTAGGCGATTCTGAGAGAATTAATAGTCTTACCAGGATTCATTATTGACGACCACAATCATTTTTTAAGGATTTTCCCCCCAAGCAAGGCTGGAGTGCCACTAACAAGCAGGGGGGTTACAGGGAGTGAAAGTGAGAGAAAAAATCTGTGTATAGAAGGGATTGAAGAAAGGATAAAAGAAGAACGGAGTAAAGGCAACAGAAGATGGCAATTGACGTTGCTTTTAAATTTTTGAAGATTGTAGTAATCAGGGAAGCAAGTAAGAGGAAGGGAGTTCCACTGTTGGGAAGTGTGAGTAAAGAAACTACTGGAGTAGAAATGGCAGTTACATTTAGCTATTTAAGCAGTAAAAGGGTGGGACCTAGATGCCAATCTAGTAGCATACTTAAATTCCTGTAGTCGGGACATCAAGAAAGGTAGCTCAGCAGAACAGTTGCCATAAAAATATTTGCAGAAAAGATGGAAGGAAGTCGCATAACGTCTATGAGAAAGTCGAGATGTCAAGTCAGGACTGATTATATTTCAGATCCTTCTTTGGATTTTATCATGAACCTTGAGATGAATAGCAGGGGCGCCAGAACAGATATGGCAATAATAATGCATGGATGAATGGTAGATTTGTAGATGTGTAAGATGGACTCTGACAAGAAAAACCTTCTGGCAAGACACAGAGAATTGACTTTCCTACCATTGATTTAATGTAGTTGTTGCACCTCAAGTCATTAGGAAACATGAAGCCAAGCATCAACCATGCTGATGGGGGTACAGGGAAGTTTCTTTGTGGCAGTTAAATGAGAGCAGTTTAGTTTTGGAGGCATTAAAGTTTACAAGCCATTTACTGCCCCAATTAACTACTGATTGGGGATCATTTTCAAGAGCAGTGGCCAGGTTAACTTTGTCAGCACTGTCAGATTTACTATAATTCACGCACAGATGAAGAAGAAACTTGAAGCAACAGAAATTAGGTTTTACAGAATGATGTGGAGATGTGAGCAATTTAGATTTTTATTCTGTTATCAACGTTTCATTAAAAACATTATTAGGACTGAGAAAAATTCAGGAAATGTTGTTGCCATGGCAATCTGGCTACTTAGAAATGATGGAGTTAGTTTGAAGATCACTTTGAAAATTTACAAGTTAACAAAATTAGAAATAAATATTTGTGAATAAAATAAATATCTGAACTATCAATGTGATTTGTACATTGGAAAATGTTAAGATAAATGTAAGATATAGTGAAGTAATGTAGGAAAAATAAAAGAATTAAGCCTATATATATATATATATATATAGAGATAGAGAGAGAGATAGAGAGAGAGATAGATAGATACAGAGAGAGAGAGAAAAGGAATATATATATATATATATATATTTATATATATATATACACACACACACACAGTGGAACCTCAGTTCACAAATTTAATTCATTCTTAAGACCGTTTGTAACCCAAAATATTTTTATTGTTTGATAACCTTTTTGTTTGATAAGCATTTTCCTTTCAAATTTTTTGTTTAAAAACTGATTTGTTCAACATGTGAGATGTTTGAGAACTGAGGTTGCACTATATATATATATATATATATATATATAATCCAAGTTTCACACTTCAGGTCACATGAAGCTCTGGTTATGACTGGAGCAATTCTTTCATAGGATTTAATATTGATAAACGTATTTTGCTTGGTCTGGGCAATCTAGGCTTTGATCAACTTTACTGAGTAAGTTTGCCTTATTTCTCATTCTTTTTTTTAGTATTGTTGTTTTTATCTGGAAAAGTGTTTTAGGCGTTGTCAATTCTCCATTGGTTCCATCAACACTTTTTGTTTTTCTTTAATATAACTATATATATATATATATATATATATATATATATATATATATATATACATATATATATATATATATATATATATATGAAATGGCATATATAAATGTGTGTGTGTGTGTGTGTGTGTGTGTGTGTATTGTATGAAATCTATTTTTAATCTGAGTAATTATTCATAATTACATAGATACATCTGTGTTTAAGCTTTTCTGAAGGTGATAAGTTTTGTCTTAGTTCTTCTTACTCTTTATACACTTGCTATCAAGCAGTGATTATATTTTGAGTTTTACAAGCCATTACAAATGAATTTAATCTCTACAAAGAACGCAATGAATCAGATCTTAAAATGGATGATATATATATAATTATTATGAAAATAATGACTTTAAAAGGTCATGTGATAATTTTAATTTCATTAGAAACAGATATCTCGGTTCTAATTCATCAGACTGCACATTAACATACAAATAGACGGATAAAACTTTTTCCAGGCAGAAAAACAATAAATTTAAGCATAAATTAAGTTTAAGAAGGTAGATTTAAAATTGGAGAAATGGAGAGAGCAAAAAGGATATGTATTTAGAAAGGGATAAGGTTATGGAGAATTGGGAAGAAGACTTTCTGAATTTAAGTGCAGTATAAGATTAGTGGTGAGATCTGCTCAATTTACAATTGAGTTGGTTAGATGTAACCATAAATTCTATGCTAAGAGTTTCTTTTCTCTCATTATTCACTTGTGGAACTCCCGACCAGCTCCATGCTTTAAAGCCAACTTTAATCTGCAAAAATTGAAATGCAATGTCAATCACTATCTACTGTCCTCCTGATTGCTCTTCCCTCAGTCTGGTCAATATTCATGTTTCTTTTCCTAATTCTTCCACACACCACACACTGTAACGCCTTGTGTCTTAGTGGCTTTACTGCCTTGCATGGGTGATATCAGATATGTATATATATATATAAGTGAACATTGAAGTCAACACTTAGAGGTCTGGTCAATATTCATGTTTCTTTCCCTAATTCTTCCACACACCACACACTGTAACACCTTGTGTCTTAGTGGCTTTACTGCTTTCCATGGGTGATATCAGATATATATATGTGAAGATTGAAGTCAACACATAGAGGCGACAGGCTGTTTCATGCTAGATGCAATCATCAGGCCTGACAATTGCGTCTAGCATGAGACAGCCTGTCGCCTCTAAGTGTTGACTTCAATGTTCACTTTTATATTTACACATGCTCTATCTCTGATATTGAGCACTTTATCCCATAAATATAGCACACCTTACGACTATAATTGCTTCATATATATATGTTTGTAGATATAAAAAAAATGAAAGAACAGTAAGATATATAATCCGGTGTTCTTATTGATATTTTTTATTTTTATTTTTACAAAACAGTGCTCAATGTAAATTTGCAGAATGTAACTCATAATTGATACAACAATAGTTAATAAAAATGAACACGCTACCACCCCTGTCTGACTGATTGGATTTCTCTGTATCCTTGGAAACAGGAAATTATGAATTCATATGTGCGTTTAAAACTCAGTAAATTTAAAAATAAGTTATTCCAAAATTTGCTTGAAGATGAAACAGAACTAATGCTTTTAATTTAATTATATAATTGAATTTGAATTTTTTTAGCTTCGGTTTTTGAAACATTTGTTATTACTGTGTAACGAAAAAAAAATTTTAAATCAGTTAATTTATAATATATATATATATATATATATATATATATATATATATATATATATATATATATATAAATTCTATCAATTGCTTTTACATATCCTTCTCTTTGGAATTTTTCAGTAGGACTGTGTAGATCAATTTTTCATGTATTCCTCCTCTAATATATTTTCAGGTGAAAGATCATTTTTCTGACAATGATTCTTACACATAATCCAATTACAACTCTAACTTGCACAACTCGACTTGTATGCTTTCAATTTCTCTTTTCAAAGACACAATTGTTTAATACGGTTTGAATTTGGATGTCTTTGAACACTTATTTTATATATTTTTGAAAAAAGATCATATTATAAAAAAGACATTTGTACAAAACCTTTTATGATAATTTTCTACATAATAGGCTAATGTAATGCGTGCATAATACTTTACATGTCTTTTATTGTTAATAAAAAACAGGATGCAATCAGGACACTTCCATAGTTGCAGATATGAAATGAACACCGTATCGAAGTGAAGGGAAGGGAATATCTCAGAGAAAACTTTTCTATATTTTCTGCTTTACATCGTGAAATGTGAGATTTGCCTTCTCATGATAATAAAACAATTTAAGAAGGACAAAAAAATGGCTCTTATTTTAAAGAAGAAAGATAAACTTGAATAAAAGAAGAGCATCACTTGTTAAAAATAATCTCAGATTTAACAATCGCCAAGCAACAACATCAAGTGAAATGTTTCCGATTCTCAATTTTACTTGTAAAATCAGAATCTAATATAACCCATTCTTAAATACATAGCTCTTGGCAAAACTTTTCTTATTTGTTTTCAATGCATTTCTGCTGCAATATTATTTGCAATACATTTCCATATTAAAATAATTAGCAATGGTCATATCAATGAGAATGGTGATATTAGTAGTTTCTCTATAAGGAAACAGCATTCTTTGAATGAACAAACAGTGCTACTGTGAGTAGAAATTTAGAAAATTTATCTTTTAAAACAGTTCTCGCAGTGGAAAATATGTTTCAAGTTCACTGTAATTCTTTTTTGTCACTGATGGGAGTTGCCTTCCTAACCTTTTGTTTAAGGTATTGTGGAAAGTCAACATCTTGATTATGTCACTGTTTTCTACTTATGTTACATGTGCTATCCATGTTAGTTGTTGCTGCTGTCGAAAGATTTTCTTGATGTCATTTTGCTATTTGTTAGAAATTCTTTGTGATTCTTTAGCGCTGGTCTGTGTGATCCGAGTAAGTGCTGTCTTCTTTAAGACCCACAAGGTTCATTTGCATAATGGCATTTTTAATAGCTGATCTATAAAAAAAAAAAACAGTTGTATACAATTGATGGTTTTGAAATTTTGGAACGAATTGGATGCCAAGCATGATATCTATATTTGATAGATCAGACTAGGTTATTTAATTCAAGTTCTTATGTTAATGTTTTGGTTTTGTAGCAATTTGCTGTATTGGGCAAACTATCCTGACCACACCCTCTCCTATATTCAATTTCCTTATCTCCCTTACTAAATTTTTTACAACTGATCCATATATATATATATATATATATATATATTCTTAAGCATTTCACTCCAAGCAAAGGCAGGGAGCCACTAGCACGCAAGGGATTACAGAGGATTTGGAGCGAGAGCAGATAGGAGTGATAGAGGAAAGGATGAGGAGAAGGATAGTGGATAGATCAAGGCAACTGGAGATGTCGAGTAACATTACATTTGAATAGTTGGAGATTATAGCTATCAGGGAAACAGGAATAGGGAAGGAAGTTCCACAGGTGAGGGGTGCGAAATATGAAGCTATTGGAGTAGAAGAGACGGCTACATTTAACAGTTTCAACAGTGAAAGGGTGAGAGTGGGATGCCAGCCTCGTAGGACGCTTAAATTCATGAAGTCTTGGAATCAGTGCAGACAGCTATATATATATATATATATTTATTTATTTATATATAACTTGTCAGTTGTCAATATACCACATAACACCCTCGAGCGCTTAGCTGTAGAGTGGGTAGAATGAGATCAACGTGTTTTAGTGGACTCAGCAATTTTCAATCGGCTTGTCTGAATCATCTTCAAGAAGTGAGAGTAAGATCTAAAAGGTCAGCCAATCTAACAGTGATCTCATCTCACAATCCTCACTCTTGCTCCATATGTGGCCTCCTTTGTAAATCACTAGCTGGTCTTAAGTGCTACTTAAGATTATCGCACAAAATTTCATAACTGAATCAATTAAGCTGTCAGATCCTTATATGTCAAAACCAACGGGAGAGTCCATTATTATATATTTATTGTCATCCACAGACTGTTTCACTGTATCACAGCTCATCAGCATGGCTAGATGTCCAGTTGCCTCGAGCTAGTATTGAAACCAGGCTGAATTGGATTCCTTTGTTGTATGAGGGTCAAGCAGCTCAGTTCCTAGGATCTGACAGCCAGACACCAGTACCCACGATTTGATTATAGTGGTGAAGGCTTTCTGCAGAACCAACCACACTTTTGAAGGGCCAAATACAGAGACCTGGTGCACTACGTACCACAAGGTCTCCAAACAACCCTCTGCAGGTTTTGAATTCAGAATTATCTTTCTCCTAGACCAGTTGCCATCCAAGGCTATAGTACCTAGTCTATCATGCTATTTACCAATAGCTGGGGGAGAAGAAGAAGATTCTTACATTTCCCAAGAGTATTAGCATGTAAGTGAATGTAATGGATTTGACTGGAATTTGAACTTGGCTCTCCAATTCCTCAATCCAAGCCACTATCCACTGCTCTTCATTATATATATATATATATATATATATATATATATATATATATATATATAAGCCATATTCTGTCAGTTATGCTAACCTTAATTTCTGACAATCCCTACCTGTATTCTCAATGCATTTCTACAGCAAAATTATTTGCAATATATTTCTAAATTCAAAATGATTAGCAATGCATTTACATTATCTCTATAATTGTTTTGAAGGAATGGCCCACTTTGCTGAGGAAATATTAATGTAATATGATAGCTTAATAATATTAGTTGATAGTATTGTGGATGCATTGGAGTTTCTTCAAATAAGAGACAGACATAAGAGAATATACAGACAATTACATACAATTAACAACATATTTTATTGCCTAAGCAAACTAAATAGAAAGAATACAAAAGGGGTGAGTGATGGGGTGAGTGATGGTGTGAATATAGAAATGGCTTTATAATATATTTGTTGGTTTGAATATTCTATGAAAGATTTTGAGAGATAGTTAAAAAATATTTCTTTTTCTATTGGTTTGGTAAAATTATTAGATGTCTGTGTGTAGTCAAGTAAGCTGAGAGCATTTTAGTCGGTGTTGTGTTCAATGTGACATGAGTTTCACTGGAGACCATAGGGCACCCAGAGGGGAAAAGTGACACATCCTAGCTTTAAGGTACCCTGTTGGTAAAAAAAAGAGGAGGAGGAGGAGAATGACATTTTTTATATACTGTTTTGATTCATATCTTTCCCAATGGTATCTATGCAAAAGTGACTGCAATAAACTTGATTGGAATTGAAACTCTGTGAGTCAAATTTCTTGTTATTCTATCTGCATGTATTGTCATTATTCAGTTAATCATTTAGACTAATATCCTTATCTTTTTTGACTGATGGTATCTCCAGACTTTTTCAAGCGTATGTCATATCTGGTAACCTTCAATGTAATATTTTTATAAATTCTGGAATTTACATTGCAAAGTGAATTCTTTTTTCTTGGCTCAGTGAATGTTATTAAAAACAAAACAAAAAAAAATGACGATTTTCAAATACAGTTTTTTATTTAATCTAATAAAATGGGAGGGAATTAATAAATGAGGCGGTTGGGTCAATGATTAAAGATAAATCTTTCAAACTATAGAAAGACCTCGAAGAAATAGAACTAAACTGGAAGCCACTAGTATGCAAGGGGTTACAGAAGGTTTGGAGGAAGAGCAGATAGGAGAGGATGTGGAGAAAGATAGTGGACCGATCAAGCTGAGGGGGTTACAGAAGATTTGGAGCAAGAGCAGATAGGAATGAAAGGGGAAAGGATGTGGAGAAGGGAAGTGTATAGATCAAGGCAGCTGGAGATGTCAATTGACATTACACTTAAATAGTTGGAGATTGTATTTGTCAGGGAAACAGGAATAAGGAAGGGAGTTCCACAGGCGAGATGTGCGAGACATGAAGCTATTGGAGTAGAAGAGACGTCTACATCTAACAGTTTCAACGGTGAAGGGGTGGGAACGGGATGCCAGCCTCATAGGACGTTTAAATTCATGAGGCCTAGGAACCAGCGAAAGCAGCTCCTCGGAGCAATTACCGTGAAAGTATTTGTAAAAAAGACAGAGCGAGGCAACGTCGCGTCTGTGAGAGAGCGACTGCAGACGAGATGACAGATCAGGGCCAATTACATTGCATATCCGTCTCTGGATCTTTTTCAAACTATAACAAGACCTTGATGAAATAAAACTAAACGTAAATGTCTCTCAATGTCTTTCAGTAAAATGTTTTAACAAATACAACACAATCTAATACTACCAAAAAAAAAAGGAAGGGGTACTGAAATGTTTTCAGGCTTTACCCACTTCCACAAATCAATGACCAAGCATCAGATTTTTATTTTATTAGTTTTTATTTTTTTATTTTTGTTTTAAGGGTTAAGTAAACTTCAATGCTACTCTTGGGGACCAAATAAAAGGGCGGGTCATAATAAATGGGTGGAAAGGAAATCAGAAAATATAATAATGTGGTATGGGGGGGGGTGAAAAAAAAATCTAATAAATGGGGAGGAAGTTAATAAATGGTGTGGATGAGTAAATGATTAAAAACATGTCTTTCAAACTATAACAAGACCTTGAAGAAATAAAAATAAATGTCTGTGAATGTCATTAAGTAAAATGCATTAACAAAATCGAAAATATTTCCATGAAGTTTTGTTATTGTCTTAATATAAATAAATATCTATTTTTTTTTAAGTAAGATTAGAAAGTTCATACTCCTTGCCCAAATTTTGAACAGGAGTGGAGGTTTATCCCTTGTTTCCTTTTTAGGACTGGGTTTCTGGTTCGTTCGAAAGTTTTCTTTCACCCACCCAGTAACCCTTTGTGTTTTAGTGGCATTATCACCTTGCTTGGGGTGAAAAAAAAATGGATATAGTTGGATAAAACAAAACCAAAAATATATGATAGTAATCAAAACAACAGAAATTAGAATACTAATCAGAAGGTTTCATTAAATAATGCAGTTTCAATATTTATTTATTAGAGAAAGTCATGATTAATAACTGTGGTCATTGTTAAGAATTTTCTTTGAGTTTGATTTTTTGTTGTAAAAAAAGAATAAAAATGGTAACAGCAGTCCATAATTGTTGTCTTTCCATGCAATCATTTTCATTTAATATTGATAAATCTTCGAAGAAGACTATCTAAAGGCTTCATAGATTTTTTTTTCAATTTTAAAGGAAAAATAAGAAAATTGATTATGCTTAAAACCTAAATTCAATAAATTATTTCCGGAATTCAAAACTTTTAAATATATAATATTTTTTATACATTTGCATTTCAAAAGATGAAATCTTTCTTAAACTTTCAACTATTCTTTTCTTATATGACCAGAAAAAAAAGGGACAACAATTTTGATTTACTTTGGATATCACAAAAACTTTTTTTCTTGTCATTATATAGCATTTATTTGTTTGCAGTTTTAAAGGAATAAATATCAATTGTCATTAGCAAAAGATCAACACAAGATGCAAGCTTCATAATCAACTAAAAAAATTTCACTTTCTGGATAGTGTTATAACAAATGACAGAAAATGTGGCACACAAATTTGAAGATTCATTGAAATAGCAAAAGATGCCTTCCAAAAGCTACACAAGGTATTAAGAAACAGGAAAAGCATTGAATTGTTATATAATATCAATCCTCCTATATGGTAGTGAATACTGGAAATTTCACAAATTCACAGATGAAGGGATTCATTTATTTGTTTTTTATGGCCTATCAACCCTTTGCAAGTTATTTAAAGCCAGAAAATATTTTTAGACTGTAAGAATTTTTTGGAGATAATAATGATTTACTGATATAATTAACCCATAGCTGTGGGGAGAAGAGCTGCATTCATACCTTTCCCTTTGTGTGTGTGTGAATATAATGACCCTGACTGGAATTTGAACTCAGCTCTCATATTTCCAATTCCAAGCCATTATCCATTACTCCATCCACACATAGAAAAAGATAGGAAGTTGTGAAAAACTGTGATAACCTACTTGCTGAAGGGACACAGCACAAAGAAAGATGAGGATATTAATTCCCTATTTCAAATCACAACTCAGGATAATTTTTTCCCCAACTCCTATTCTAGGGTTATGGCCATATTACAGTGAAACACCAGAAGGATCACCAAAGCTAAGCCTGGTCATTACCTAAATGGATGACCACTTAGGAATATCAGGTGCTGTAAGCTTGGATGTGCAGGTGGTGCAATGGATAGCGGCTCAGAACTGGAAATGAGAGAGCCAAGTTTCAATTCCAGTTGTGTTCTTTATATTCACTTATGTGAAAATACTCTTTGGAAAAGCATGAATCCACCTCTTCTCCCCACAGCTATGGGTTAATTAGTAGGACCTGTATTCTTTATTATCTAAACAAATTCTTACAATCTAAAAATATTTTCTGGCTTTGAATAACCTATAAAAGGTTGATAAGCTGTAAAAATCAAACGAAAATTACAACTGATATTCTTCTGAAAAAACATGAACTTTTCTGTCTTTTCTACAAATACTTTAACAGTAACTGCTCTGACGAGCTACTTTCACTAGTTCCCAGACTTTGTGAATTTAAGCGTGCTACTAGGCTGGCTTCACGGTCCCACCCTTTCACTGTTGAAACGGTTAAATGTGGCTGTCTCTTCTACTCCAATAGCTTCATGTCTTGCACCTCCCACCTGTGGAATTCCCTTCCTATAACTTGTTTCACTGATAGGTATAATCTCCAACTGTTCAAATGTAATGTCAGTCAACATCTCCAGATGCTCTGACCTATTCCCTGTCATTCTCTTCATCCTTTCCGCCATCGTGCCTCTTTACTCTTGTTCACACTCTCTGTAACCCTGTGCATGCTAGCGGCATCCTGCCTTGCTTGGGATGAAATGCTTAAAAAAAAAAAAAAAAAATGTCCACGTATTTATATGAATGAGACTCTAAGATTATTTATTTTTGAAAAATAATGCGCTCGTTTTCACACAAAAGTTACATGAATATAAAAGAGGATTAATCAGAAAAGAAAAAAATGTCAAGTATAAAAGGATATATTCACGGTCAAGCCTATAATCTTAGAAAGATGACCGATTACATCCTGAAGGACACACAAAAGGAAAATTCTGTGACTTCCTATTGAGATTGTATCAACACCCAAGATGTGGATATTTTGCAACAAAAAAAAAAGAAAAAGAAAAAAAAGGTATCACTGAAGCATCAAAATCATCAAAAATCCAAAGCTTTTCCAACTAGACAGATTTTCTGTGTGGAGCTGGCACTGAGATACAACCAACTAAAATAAAAGCAAGATTCTAATATAGCAGAGTTCGATATATCTGCCAGTTTTTAACAAAATGGTAAGACAGTTCTGAGAGATAGACTTTCTTGTCCCAACTAGATGTCTTCCACATGCGTTCTCTCCTTCTCTGTCAATCATTGGCCCTGACAAACAAAATACAAATATTGCAGTCAGGTCCCCATTCACCTTCCAAGGAGCCATATCCAGGTTTTATCACTTAATATTTCTTATATCTGTTTCCATGACAGTTTTGGATCATAATCCCCTAAGACATAATCTTGAATGCCATTATTCTGAACGTTGAAATCTCAGAAGATCAGAATCAGTCAAGGTTAAAATCCTGAAAATCACAATCCCAGAAGGTCACAATCATGAAAATATAATTCAGGAAAAGATATTAAAAAATTTCTATTTGCTTATAATTCTAAAGTGATTTGAGTAACATATAAAAAGGTACTTAAAATATCTTACAGAAATGCCACCTCATGAAAAAGAGTTATAGATTATGTTTAATTTTTTTAATCAGTAATTATATCTTAAAGCTAAACCTGTAACCCTTAACTGAAATATATTGATAATAAGGACAACTACCAATTAAAAATTTGGCTTTCTTATAGAACCGTTTCCCCATGGGGAAGGGAAGTTTTTGGAATTATGATCTTTCAGGATCTCTCTTTTCAGGATTTTAGTCCTTCTGGATTGTGATTTTGGTGATTTTAAAATTTAGGCATTCTTATCATTCTGGATTTCAGTATTTCAAATACAGTACTCTGGTGAATGCAGCTCCGTGACCTACACATCTACTTTATCAAGTACAGCATTTGTGTTGTAACAACTGAGTCAGAATCAAGTATTTATCAACTGATGAACCAGAGACATTGATTACATTTAACGAGGTCAATATCTATCACTTTGATTTTGAAATCTAAATTGTCCATTTAAAATACTACTGCAGGGATGCAAAGGTCAATTATGATCTTTTTGGTTGGATGAATTCACAACAGTCATGTAACATCAGTTGGTTGATGGCTGAAACTCAGTTCCTGATTAGACCACAAAGAAGCAAGAATTGATTGCTAATAGTGATCAAGAGAATTAATTAAAATTATGTTGTGCGAACAGGGAACATAAAAGATACTACTGAACTGACCTTTTTCCTTTCAGGTATAACTGTCACCAAATGGCCCAGTATATGTGTTAGCAAGCTTCAAGATATTGTTACTTAGTAGTATGGTAGCAGTAGGGTTAAGGTCATGACAATAATTTTTAATGTTCCATAAAAATATATAAATAGATATTTATCAGGTATATACATACAAATATTTAGTTGTAATTTTCTATGAGTCTGCTACCATGTGACTTTTTAGGAGTAAGGAAATTACCACATGTTCTTTTAGCTACTGCTGGTCTAAGAGGCAGATGGGTAAATATCTGCTGTCTACTAAGTCTAAAATTCTTCTCTAAGATGTCCCTTTATCATTTCTTTGAATTTGTTCCAAATTGTTGGAGTTTCTCCTTGAAAAGTGTATGTTTATTTCTTGTTTCTGTATTTCTCTGAAATATCCATCTTGAAATATTGTAATTGTTGCCATCATTTATAGCCATTTCTTTGAAAAAGTATTTTGTTTGCTCATGTCCTTTGTGTCATAACATGATACAAACACCAACTGCCTAAGGGAAATAACCCATCAATTAATAAGCCACCCTTCTGTAAAAGGATGAATAAAATCATCACCTTGCATCCTACCATGGCTACACTCATTGTCCATTTTATCCTCATGTGTTTGAACCCACATCAACAGATACAACACTTTGTATTATATTTCTTTCTAGTGCTCATGGTGCCTTTTCTAAATGACCATCCTGTGTATGACGCTAAACTACATCCACCGCCAGGGTAAGACAATAAACTACGTCCAACAGCAAGGCCTCTGATCAGGGGGCTTTGAGGAGTGTGGAACCACCTGTTAATTGCTGGTGTTCCCAGGTCCACCCTGACCCGGGGTGGTAGCACCTGTTAGGGTCCCAGCTATGGGCAAATAGTTAACCCCGAAACTGAGGTAAAAAGCATTATAAAAGTGTAAAAATAGGTTTTAATAACAGAAATACTTTGTAAAAAGTTATTACCAGAAATAAATTTTTGAAGAAAAAAAATATTACCAGCTATACATTTTTGAGGAAAAAAAATATTAACAGAAATAGATTTTTGACAAAACAAAAATATTACCAGGAAAAAATAGTTGTTGGCATTAATTGACCCATTGAGGTTGATATGCCGTGAAACAAAATAAACCAAACCAAACTTTTCTAAATGAAGAAACAATATCAGTACGAAATGGGGAACTTTGCTATTGAGTCTGTTAGTCAGTTACATTGAAAAATATTCAGTGAGTGACTTAAAACAAAAAAAGTTTCAACAAAATATTTTTAAAAATTAAAAAAATTTAATTACAAAATAGTTACATTTATTACCAAATCATTTTCAGAAAGTTCAATAATTTTTCGTTTTAAGGTTTAAATTTTTTTTTCTTTACTCCAAAATTATGATTTTATTGTTAAGCCCAGGGTAGGGGTTGTCCAAACTGAGTGGGGAGAGAAGGCATTATTGCAATGGCTTATTTCTAATTTTTTCAAAATTATGTGGCAGAAGGATTTAAATCTGTCACTTACATACAAAACAGATATACACATATACATTACATTTACACATGCCAAGTCACACAGACATGATGAAATAATGATTTCTGCTCATTTTACAAAAGGTTCTGTATTCTTACATATTATAGCTGATCTGTGTGGGACAAATACTGACAGATATATACATATTTTTATCTAATTCCTTGTATGACATACCTCTCTATAAAATATACGGGTAAGTCGAAAATTATCTGCATTTCTTCATAACAATTGGATCACTGCTCTTTGTTCCTCCGTGCTGCACACTGCTAGCAGAGCGACCATGTTTACACTGTAACAGCAGCAAGAAAACTGGCACGATCAAGCTCACACTTCAATCACATGACCACTGTAGTACCAACTATAAGCACACATGAGCAGAAGGCAGAGTGACAAGCCTAAAGATATATCATGGTGAAAGTGTGGATAATTTTTAAACTACCCTTGTATCTTTGAGCACAATGCATATTTGGCATTCATTTCTTTCAGCCATTTTGGTCCTTCCTTCCAATATTTTAGATATAACAATGTCTAATTAAAAGATGCCTTCCAAAAGCTGAGCAAGGTATTAAGAAACATAAAAATACTGTTAGAAACAAAAAAAAAATGAGTACTGAACTGTTGTGGAGTAACAGTCCTCCTATATGGCAGTGAGTGCTGAAAAATCTCTTCACACATGAAGAAGAGATATTAACCAGTAGAAACATGCTTCCATAGAAGGATGCTGAGAATACCATGGACCAAACATGTGAGCAACAACGAAGTTCTAAAGACAAAGATAACAAAAAGGACACTTATACTTAACATCAGGAAGAGACAGTTGACATTTCTGAGGCACATAATGAAGAAGGGCTTTGAGAATTTGACACCCACAAGACAAGAGGGAAGAAGCACAGAGGAAAGCACTTGGTGAGCGGTTGACAGAGCAGGGTTTGGGAGAGGTGGCAAAACTACAAAAGTTATTAAGAGCAACTGCAAATTGTGGAGAGCCATGATCCCTAACATCTTGAAGGGACAGGGCAAAAAAAATAAAAGAAAAAGAATGTCTTTTATGGGGAAACAGGAAATATTCTCTCTTTCCAAGCACCCCAGTTACTACATCTATTAAAAAAATTTAGTCAGTTTAGATATAGGACTCATAAAAACGACTTCAAAGTCCACATATTTAGGCTTAAACTCTTTATAGTCACAGATGTCCATTTCAATTTAATTCAAATTGTATGCGTATGCATGTGTATTTTAATTCAATTAGTGACTTAAAACAAAAAATGTCAACAAAATATTTTTTAAAATTAAAAAAAAATTTAATTACAAAATAGTTACATTTATTACCATATCATTTTAAGAAAGTTCAATAATTTTTCGTTTTAAGGTTTAAATTTTTTTTGTCTTTTCTCCAAAATTATGATTTTATTGTTAAGCCCATGGTAGGGGTTGTCCAAACTGATTGGGGAGAGAAGGCATTGTTCCAATGGCTTATTTCTAATTTTCTCAACATTATGTGGCAAAAGGATTTAAATCTGTCACTTACATAGAAAACAGACATACACATATACATTTACACATGCCAAGTCACACAGACAGTGTGTGACACAGACAGACAATTTTCTCTCCTTATTTCCTACCAAATACAGAATCATTGGCTCCAGGATTAACTAAAAAAAAATTGGATCTACATTAATTTCTTGAAAATAGGCTCAGTGTTGTTAAAAGGTAATTTACCCAACAAGACATGACATAAAAGCAATAAAGTACAAAAATTTAACAGTTTAAGTGTTTTTTTACAGTATATGAGAAATGTGACACCAAAATTTGAAGGTGTATTGTGGGTAGCAAAAGGTACATGCTGAAAAACAAAGAAAACTATTAAGAAATATTTAGAAACAAAGAAAAGAGTATTGAATTGGTATGTAGTATCAGTCCTCCTATATTATAGTAAATAGCAGACAATTGTATCACAGATGAAGAAGAAACTTGAGGTAATGGAAATGTGGTTCTACAAAAGAATATTTAGGATACCATGGACTGAACATAGGAGCAACAACAATGTCTTAGAGGAAATAGAAACAAAAAGGACACTTATACTTCAGAAAAAAGATAGTTGAAATTTCTAGGGCATATCATGAAGAAAGACAGCTTAGAAAATTTGACACTCACAAGATATATTGAAGGCAAGAGGAACAGAGGAAAACAGTACATAATCTATCTAATGAGCTTGTGTTAATGGTTGGTAGAACATGGATTCGCAAAGATAGCAAAAAGACAAAATTTACTAAGACCTCAAACGATAGGAAATTGTGGAGAGCCATGATCTCCCCCATCCTGAGGAGACATGTCACAAAGAAGAATTAATCCAATAATATGTAGCTCAAAAGTTAACCCAACTTCAAGAAATTAAAACAAAATAATTAGTAAACAAAACCATGAAAATAAATATAAAGATTATTTAAAATTGAAAATATACTTTGGAATCAAAAGTAGAATCAAAGGCAACAGACGAAGCCAGAACTTGAACTCGGCTCTCCAATTCCACTTTCTTTGCTAATAATGGCTACTCTACCAGCAGACTCAAAGATGACTTTCAGCAACCTCCTAAGAATGTCAAATAAAACTCTTTATTTAATCCAATGGAGTATGCCATTGATATTCCTGAATCTGTCATCAGATTCTTTTAATACTCAAAACTCAATTCTTTCTTATAAAGATGACCAGCCTCTCTGCTGAGACTGTATACATTTACACACAAATTGATTCAGGTATTCAACTCACAACCTTCTGGAAAACAGATGATTTATCTATTTTTTAAAAATGTGATTTCCCTTTATGACTCAGATGATCATAACATTATATAGATTTTCCTTATTATCTACTGACTGCCAGGGAAAGAGAGTGGAGTGGTTTCTTACTGCCTTTTCCACAGTTGGGAATTCAGAGTTTTTCTCCCCCTTCGACTGATTGTCACCCAATGAAAGAGAGCCTACTTTATCCTACTATTTAACTCAATAGATGTGGGAGATGAAGAAAAAGTGGATTCACGCCTTTCCAAATGTGTTTGTGCAAAAGTGAAGGCAACAGGCCAGGCCAGAATTTGAACTCTGCTCTCCAGTTCCACTTGCCGTGACAAGAACAGTTGCTCTAACAGCAAAACCAAAAATGAGTTTTCGCAGTACTTTTTATTCATTAGGACATTCAGGTAATTATTTTATGTAACAGTAATTAATGAAATTACTAATTAAAAAACTTTTTCTTCTGTACACACCAGGAAAATTGTTTTACTGAAAAGTAAAAATTACTTTCTATCAAAACCTTGAAAATATTTAAACATTTCGTGATTCTTAACCACCGTGTGACAAGTGATCCTCTTAAGTATGCCATAAAATATTGCCACAGTATATATATATATATATATATATATATATATATATATATATATGAAGAAATATAGTCTTAAAGTGTGCTATATTTATGGGATAAAGTGCTCAATATCAGAGATAGAGCATATGTAAATATAAAAGTGAACATAGAAGTTAACACTTAGAGGCAACAGTCTGTTTCATGCTAGATGCAATCATCAGGACACCCGATGATTGCATCTAGCATGAAACAGACTGTCGCCTCTAAGTGTTGACTTCTATGTTCACTTTTATATATATATATATATATATATATATATATGTGGGGGGGTAGCAATGGTAAAGCATTAGTATTTGAATTAATGAATAAATATGAAAGATTTTATCCCACATTATCAGTTTTATTGCAATTTTCTACTTCTTATTTATATGAATGTGGCTTCTCAATCTAAAATAACATCAAAAAGAAGAAATGAGAAAGACTCCACTAAACTGAAGCACATATGAGGGTCTGCTTGTAGCATATTTGACCAACCATTAAAGAAATCACAGAAAAACACCAGGCACAGATCCTAATGTAATACTAGTTAGATCAGGGCTACAGGAATGTAGGACGCCTATGGCTAAGATACAAAGACAAGATGAAGAGCAACTTGTCAGCTGTCAATATACCACATAACACCCTCGAGTGCTTAGCCTTGGAGCAGGTAGAATTGAGATCAATGTGTTTTAGTTTTCAATCAGCTTGTCTGAATCATCTTCAAGAAGCGAGAGCAAGATCTAAAAGGTCAGCCAATCTAACAGTGATTTCATCTCACAATCATCACTCTTGCTCCATATGTGGCCTCCTTTGTAAATCACTAGCGGGTCTTAAGTGCCACTTAAGATTATCGCACAAAATTTCATAACTGAATCAATTAAGCTGTCAGATCCTCATCAGTTGAAACCGACGGGAGAGAGACCATTATATATATATATATATATATATATATATATATATATATATATATGTGGGGAGGAGTAGTAATGGTATGGCATTAGTATTTGAATAAATGAATAAGTATGAAAGATTTTATCCCACATTAGCTTAAAAGGCCTTATCAGTTTTATTGCAATTTTCTACTTCTTATTTATATGAATCAAAAGATCAAAAAGAAGAAATGAGAACGGCTACACTAAACTGAACAACATATGAGGGTATGACCATTAAAGAAATAAAAAAAACACCAGGCACAGGTTTTACACTAAATAAACTAAACATTGAAATAATATAAGTACATATTCGTGTGTGCATTTTTCTTTTTAAAATCTATGTTTTTATTTCATAACATTTAAATATATACCCTTTAAAAATGTTGCTAAGTTTGCTGTGATATTTTCATTTGCTCCTAGGTGTGCCATAGCTTAAAAAGGTGGAGAAATAATGGATTAGATAATGGAATAAAATTTGTTATGACTGATTGAAAGAATACCTTTTCTTATAATAAGTCAACATACAAGATAACAGTTTCTATTGTATTTTTTCTGAAATTGTTTCCTTCTCAAGAATTTAAAACTTGTGAAAGTAATTTTATAATTAAAAGAAAAAAATTATCCATTTATACAAATAGCTTTTTGGAATGGTAAACAAAAGGGCAAAAATCTAACAAGTATAAAATACACACAATACCTGTTTTTGTTATACCTAAGAAAGTATTTCTTTCAACATTGTGTAGGTTTTTAATGGTTACTTTTGAGACATAAAATTCCTATTTACAGAGTTCTTTAACATTGTAATGAGAGCATGGGAAAGAAATATTTATTTTCCCTAACACATTTCTCTTGTTATGGGCATTGCTATATCCATGATATCACAACACTGATATTTCACAGACAGAATGGAATAGCTGAATGGAAAAAGAATAACACATGCTTAGTTCACAGAGAGGTTTATAATACTACATTGTACACAAGATTAGATATATCCATATATGCATGTATCCCATGCAAAGAAATTATAACATATGCCTCAAGAAACAATGTGCAAGTAGGGAAAACTGGGATTACGGGGGTTTGTCTTTGAACTGGGTTAGGCCATATGCTTTTTTTTCTGTAAGACCTACCACCGTGGCCTCAGAATGTCGTTCGTCTCTGGGCTCTATATGACATCTCTCTCATCAATCACTCTCCTGATGTCATTCACCGGCTGTCACATGATCCTCATGACTATCTCAATGAAAGGGAGATAATCGCCATTTGTAACCCAACAACATTGTTAGCCAAACTTGTCCAGGCATGTTTAGACCTTTAAATCTACACACACACACACACACACACATATATATATATTTAAAGACATTTTTATGTTTAACATTGTCGGACTTTGTCCGTTTGGTGGTATATATATATATATATATATATATATATATATATATATATATTGCTCAGTGTGAGGCCTTTCAGTATGAAGTTTTGAATTTCATGAACAAGGAGAGGAATAATGAATGTGCACATTGTGTAGTGGTTATCATTGTGGAAAGTGGGATTGACAAGTCAGGTACAAATTCTAGCCAATGCTGGTGTGATCAATTCTGTATAAATGCCCTTCATCCCCAGCTCTGAGTTAAATAGCAGGGTAGGCTGTCCTCTCTACTTCTGAGTAGCAGCCAGTTGATTGTTTGTTTTGTTTTACGGTATATCAACCTCAATGGGTCATTTAATGCCGACAACTTTTTTTTTCTGATAATATTTTTGTTTTGTTAAAGTTCTATTTTTGTCAATAACGTATTGCTGGTAATATTTTTTCCTTCAAAAATTTATTTCTGGTAATAATTTTTTATTTATTCCTCTACAGTTCCATTTAAGTATCTAATGTGTGTTTGTGATCATTTTTTTCCTGTTTGGTTCATTGGATTGCTTTGTATTATAAGGTTTGTTTAGGTTTTTCCTTAAGTGTCGTACTCTGTGGTATTGTTCTAGAAATCCATGCTTTCTGGTTTTCCTGTTTCTTTTCCTGTTCTTAGTTTGTCTTTGGGGTCTTTGATTTTGATTTTAGGTTCTTGTGTTTTCCTATTAGTCTTTATATTTTGATTTTGGGTTTTTTGGTTTTTACTTTCATGTTTCCATTTTTTTCAAGTATTGTGGATCCATTTTCAGTGTTGTTTGCTTTTTGTCTAGGGAGTGATTTGGATCTTGTGATTTTTTGGAGATGGGGATATGCAGTTTCATTAGTGTTTGGGTCAAAATTTTCTTTGGGTGATTTTTTGGTTTCTTTAGTTTTGACTTCACTTGTCTTAGGTTGTTCATTTCTGATTTTTCCTTGAATATTGAAATCTGTTCTGAGTCCAAATACGAGGGATTTTAGTTCTTCAAGTATAGTTTTTAATTCTCTTATTAAGTTTGGAGTTTCTGAAGGATTACTTAGTAGGTTTTCATTGTGTATTTTATTTGTTTTTTTGGGTTATTATTGCGTATGTACCTTTTTTATTTATCACCTCCTTTCAGGCTTCTTGGAAGGTTATGTTTTTCCGATATTTGACTTCTATTATTTCTTTTTCTTGCTTGTATATTTTGCAGTTTTTGGAGTAAGAGGGGTGATTTTCTGAGCAGTTTGGACATTTGGTTTTATTCAGGCAATCCCTTTCCTCATGATCGGGATCTTTTAAACTGAAATTTCCACATGTTTGGTTGCTTCGACATTGGTCCTTGTGATGTCCAAACGTTTGGCATCTGTAACATTGAAGTGGGTTCGGAATATATTGTTCTATTTTAATTCTCTCATACCCAATTTCAATTGATGTTGGTATCTGAGGAGAGTTGAAGGTTAATATGTATATATTTGTTCATATTGCTTCTCCGTTTTTTTTTATTGTAATTCTTTTTACATCTGTGACCCCTTGATTTTTCATCAGTGGTGCATAATGAGAGCTCTCGGTTTCTTATGACTCCTTTGGAGCAGTTTAAGGTTTGGTGGGGGTAGGATCTGATGTCCGTTTCATGAAATTTCTGTAACTGTAGTAGAGTTTTAGCTTGTTTTTTGTTTTGTACTTCTATTAGTATTGTACCATTTTTTAATTTTTTAACATTTTTTGGAGTTATTTTGTTCGATATGGTTTTTTGAATTAGGAAGGGTGATAATTCAGTCAATGGTTTGTTACTTATGTCTTCAAGTACAATAAAGCTTGGGAAGGTGTTGACATAATTTTCATTATCAGAATCTGTTTCTGTTTCTATGTGAAGTCTCTTGGTGTTTTTCTTACTCATAATAAATTTATTTTTAATTCATCAGCCGTGCTCCGCACCCACCATGGAGCCCTTTATGGGGGAGATGAGGGGGGAGAATCCCATTCGCCTCATTTCTCCAGGGTTACATGGCTGATACACTCAAGCATGTGGGGGGTTTTGAGCATTCATGATACTAGGTCTTATCCACCCAAGTATGGACTATCTCTTAGATTTTATCAGTTCTGTCAGTCTCCTTAATCGCAGCTTGATTGGCCCTACAGCCACCGCTTACTAAATCAGTTTATTGTCAAATATGGAGAGTGTGAGTGTATATTTTGGTCTGTTTGTCTGATTTAGTGCTTGACATGACCAACCGATTGATTGGATCGAGCCTCTCCAACCTCCCGTCTAGC
Source organism: Acanthosepion esculentum (assembly GCA_964036315.1). Classification (NCBI taxonomy): domain Eukaryota; kingdom Metazoa; phylum Mollusca; class Cephalopoda; order Sepiida; family Sepiidae; genus Acanthosepion; species Acanthosepion esculentum. The sequence continues at coordinate 84,063,242 of OZ038488.1, forward strand.
TCAGATAAGGGCCGAAGTGGTGTTTTGCAAAATCATGTCCTCTTTATACTTAGGTCATGATTTGCTCAACCACCAGGATTCCATCTCCAAGCATTATGGGTTGTCACCCATGATGAACAGGTGGCCGCATTGCGGGACTTTTACCCTCTGCAGGGGGGGCAGTCGGTGTATTCTGAAGCCCCACCGACAGGGCAGCAGCCAGTTGAAAAGAAGGAAAACTCTGAATTTCATAACTGGGATTTCTAAAGTTATAGAATTCAGAGTTATAGAAACTACTTCACTATCTTTCCCAAGAAGGCGTGGCAATTCAGGGGAAATAAAGTAAAGGACAGTGAAGAGTTATTTTAATATATTTGTATTTAGAAACTAGAAAACTTCATGATATACATTGACTTAGCAAACAGAAAACCTTATGAAAATCATTGAAATGCAGTATACATAATATAGCAGTTCATACATTAATTACAGGCAAAAAAATTGATAGTAAAGATCTTCCTTTTGATTATGGCAAATAAAACAAAAGGCTAAAACTGCAATTTATCTGCACAACATTTACAATCCATTTTTTTTTATAACAGGCTAAAAATTCTCTGCACAATGTTTTTCTTTTTCTTACTCACCTTCAAGAAACATTCGCAGCTTTTTGTCTTGGTATAGTTAAAGAAAACCAAATCTTGACCTCACAGAAACTACACCAAACCATGTTTTTCATAATGTTTTGTTTGCTAAGTCAATGGTTTTCATAATATTTTCCGTTTGCTAAGTCAATGGATTTCATAATGTTTTCCGTTTGCTAAGTCAATGGATTTCATAATGTTTTCCGTTTGCTAAGTCAATGGATTTCATAATGTTTTCCGTTTGCTAAGTCATTGGCTTTCATAATGCTTTCCGTTTGCTAAGTCAATGGATTTCATAATGTTTTCCGTTTGCTAAGTCAATGGATTTCATAATGTTTTCCGTTTGCTAAGTCAATGGATTTCATAATGCTTTCCGTTTGCTAAGTCAATGGATTTCATAATGCTTTCCGTTTGCTAAGTTAATGGATTTCATAATGTTTTCCGTTTGCTAAGTCAATGGATTTCATAATGTTTTCCGTTTGCTAAGTCAATGGATTTCATAATGCTTTCCGTTTGCTAAGTCAATGGATTTCATAATGTTTTCCGTTTGCTAAGTCAATGGATTTCATAATGCTTTCCGTTTGCTAAGTCAATGGATTTCATAATGCTTTCCGTTTGCTAAGTCATTGGCTTTCATAATGTTTTCCGTTTGCTAAGTCAATGGATTTCATAATGTTTTCCGTTTGCTAAGTCAATGGATTTCATAATGCTTTCCGTTTGCTAAGTCAATGGATTTCATAATGCTTTCCGTTTGCTAAGTCATTGGCTTTCATAATGCTTTCCGTTTGCTAAGTCAATGGATTTCATAATGCTTTCCGTTTGCTAAGTCATTGGCTTTCATAATGTTTTCCGTTTGCTAAGTCAATGGATTTCATAATGTTTTCCGTTTGCTAAGTTAATGGATTTCATAATGCTTTCCGTTTGCTAAGTCATTGGCTTTCATAATGTTTTCCGTTTGCTAAGTCAATGGATTTCATAATGCTTTCCGTTTGCTAAGTCATTGGCTTTCATAATGTTTTCCGTTTGCTAAGTTAATGGATTTCATAATGTTTTCCGTTTGCTAAGTTAATGGATTTCATAATGTTTTCCGTTTGCTAAGTCATTGGCTTTCATAATGTTTTCCGTTTGCTAAGTCAATGGATTTCATAATGTTTTCCGTTTGCTAAGTCAATGGATTTCATAATGCTTTCCGTTTGCTAAGTCAATGGATTTCATAATGTTTTCCGTTTGCTAAGTCAATGGATTTCATAATGCTTTCCGTTTGCTAAGTCAATGGATTTCATAATGCTTTCCGTTTGCTAAGTCATTGGCTTTCATAATGTTTTCCGTTTGCTAAGTTAATGGATTTCATAATGTTTTCCGTTTGCTAAGTCAATGGATTTCATAATGTTTTCCGTTTGCTAAGTCAATGGATTTCATAATGCTTTCCGTTTGCTAAGTCATTGGCTTTCATAATGCTTTCCGTTTGCTAAGTCAATGGATTTCATAATGCTTTCCGTTTGCTAAGTCAATGGATTTCATAATGCTTTCCGTTTGCTAAGTCATTGGCTTTCATAATGTTTTCCGTTTGCTAAGTTAATGGATTTCATAATGTTTTCCGTTTGCTAAGTCAATGATTTTTATGATGTTCTCTTGTTGCTAATTACTTTGCTGTACATTAACCATAAACTGTATATTTGTAAAGAAATTGCTTACTACCTTTTTTATTGTCTCCGTTTCTGGAATTCTCTTTGGTAAACCTGCAAACACTCTACACAAGCATTTTCCAACCACTACTATAAAAATATTATTTTTTAGAAGTCTGAGAAATTTTAAAATTATATATTAATACTAACTGTATAATATTTTAATTCTACATAATAAGGACTTAATATCATTGAATAAATTAAGTAAAAAATGTTTCTATGAGCCTCAGAGTTTTAGTTTAACAATGTCTGAGAAGAACATTGCTTAAATTCTTCCTTGGAAACTAGGGAAAGTTATACATTGACTAAGACTACACTACTACTAATAACAATTATATAAATACTGATATTTGATTTATACTACGATTATTACAACAAGAATTAGATTATCTTTTTCATATTTTTTAAATGCGTTTTTAATTTTACATTTTTCAGGAAGGGAGATGAGTGAAGTTTTTGTTTTTTTTAATCAATCAGGAATTAATTTGACACAATTGATTTTGCTTCTCATTTTTAGATTTTGAGTCTCAAGATATTTTCCTAATTCAATAATTCAAATTAAGAGACTGGCTTGTGTAAAAAATATTTTTTAAATTAAAAAAAAAGTACCTTTAGAATCGTGGAGATTTTTTTTTAACCAGATTCTCTGAAGGAATGTGTAGCTACAAAGAAACATAATGGTCATCCACAAAAAAAAAAAAAATGGACACAACAAATAGAGTTCAAATTCTGTTTGAGGCAGTTTATATTCACTTAGTAATAATACATATAAGAAAGGCACAAACTCAATTCTCCCTTTTTTTTTTTTACCAGATATCTTGACAAAACATAACTTGTCTCTGATATACAGACATGGTTGGCAGAAAAGAGAGTCAATATTTGGGTGCACCCATTTCTAATAATTGCTGCCCAAGTAGTATAAAGAGGAAAATGCTGTTAAACCCTTTGACAACCTTGACAGGGATAATATAATATATAAATATAAAAATCAACCATTCAGAAACATTTATGCTTTATTCATGTCAAAAGAAATTATTATTAATCTTTTCAAACTATTTTCCTCATCTTGGTTGTTAGTTTTACATTACTTGGTTGTTGGAGCATCCAAACATTTTCAGATATCTTTCAGCATCATTAAATTTGGGAATTTCAAAGCAACCAGTTGAATCTTCTCATTCTAGATTCCATGCTTGGGAATATAAAATATAATTTAATTTGGTCTTCTCCTGCAGCTAATAAATTTTTTCCAAGGATTGAACTGACAGACATCACATAACTAGATACACAGTTTTAAAAGATGCCCCAGTTTGGGGTAATAGTTAGCAAGGCAAGTGAACATTACTACTGAGTAGTAAGTTCGATCCTCACTAGGTGCCTCATATAAAATTCAACATAATATAAACCATCGAAAGTAGACATGTTGTAAAATCAATCCACTAACAATCGGCATGCAGGAATGAATAGAAAGGGTAGTCTTGTTGACCATTACTGCTGAGCAGTGAATTTGATCCTCACTGGGTGCATATACAATATTTAACATTGAATAAATCCAACAAGGGTTGGCATGCCATAATATTAATCAGCAAGCGAGTCTAGTCCAGTTGAATATGGCTACTGAGGAGTGAGTTTGGTCCTCACCAGGTGCTTGATACAAAATGCAGCATTAAGTAACCCAACAAGGGCTGATATAATTTCTGTTGGAATTATTCTTATTTACACTATTTGCATTTGGACTATTGTCCTCATCTTTGTTGCTGTTATCACAACATTTCAGCCATTGTGCCCTCTGGCCTTCATCAGGTGTATAGCAATCTGGCCAGGTAAACATTACCAGATCAATATACAATGATTGTTCTGTTTGTTTAACGACATATTAACACCTTATGGGTCATTTAATACTGAAATCTTATTTTCTTGGGAGCTTTGAAGTAATAAAGATATATGTTATTATGCTTTCACAATAGAATACATGGTAGATGATCCTCAGCCTGTGTATATACACGTTTTTGAGGACATTACTAGAGGCAGTGATATATGTGTTTTATGTTGTAGTTTCGTTGAAGTTATATTTTGGAATACAGTTTGATTTCTTTAAAATATTCTGAGATATTTTATGGGTTAATGTCATGAAAGAGTTCTTTCATGTTGGTTGATTTCGTTTAGTGGCATATCAACCTCTATGGGTTATTTAATGCTGAAATCTAAATATTTTGAATGCAATGTTATGGCTTCATCTAAATATATTTTGAAAGCAGTTGTATGCTTTGAATTACAAATATAATTTATTGTTGGTCATTGGGCTATAAAATTAGTGTTGGTAATTATGCGAAAATAGGTATTGTTTGTAATTTTAACATAAATAGCTATTGTTGTTATTTTTTATATAAAAATGTGTTGCTGGTATTTTTAATATAAAATGATAAAATCTTAATATTTTTAACGCAATTTTATGGCTTCAACTAAATATATTTTGAATGCAATTGTATGCCTTCAACTAAATATATTTTGAATGCAATTGTATGCCTTCAACTATAGATAAAATGTATTGTTGGTCATTTTGCTATAAAATGTATTGCTGGTTATTTTGCTATAAGTAGGTATTGTTTGTCATTTTACGATAAAAATGTATTTTTATATATACTTTCATAGCGTTCTGTTTTTGTTTGGTGGTTCACCATTTGCCCAGAGCTGAGACCTTAACAGGTGCTCCTCAGAACCTCCAATTTCCTGAACAGAGGCCTTGTTGCCACATATAGTTTATTGTCATATTCAGGACCAGGAGGATATACAATGGCTGAAATGCTGTAACAACAATCAAGATTAGGACAATAGTCTAAATGAAAATAGTGTAAATAAGGGTTGGCATCTTGTAAAACCAACCAACAATCATCGTAGGGTAATGATTAGCAAGGCTGGTTGATCATTACTAATGAGCAATGATTTTGATCCACACTGGGTGTCCCATACAAAATTTAATATTAATATCCCAAGAGGATGTTTCCCTGATCACTACAATCTTAACATGTTCAAGTCTAGAGTTAACCATTATCTTACACTCCTATCAGTACAAACTGCACTTTAAAATAAGCCTCTACCTTGAGTGACCCTCTGGTCTTGTACAGAGTGAACCTTACTGTAAGAAAAAAAAAAGCAGTGAATAATAAAATTTATGATTGTTTTTTTTATTAAAAATAGTGTCACTGCCTTATCACAGAGTTGTGGAAGCTAGTCTTACCAAGATCATTCCCCCCCATGTCCTTTATTATGACCTTGTGCCAAACTGAGGAAAGAAGTACTTCACTAGGGAAACAGGCAATAGTCTTCGCTTAGTAGAGTACAAAGTGTGGCACCCAATGAGGACCGAATTCATTATAGCTGTAATTTTCCACGCATGAAAAGCTAGTTAACTGGTAATCTAGTGTGAGGTACCCCCAGCTGATTTATTGATTCTTTTTCAATTCACATCCGTCACCCAGAAATCAGTGTCGTAAAGAGACCCCCAACCTGACAACACCATTTTACTCAAAATCTTTCCTGGATATTGACGCTGACACAATTAATTCAAACTCCTGCAAATGTTACATTAAAAGTTTTTTTTCTTTTACAATTTTCAGAATTAGTAAAGCAAGTGAAAAATAAAAAAAGGAGGGGAATGCATATTTCCGTATTTCCTGTACTTGCCACATGCGTGCTGTAATGATCTGCATCCTATTGATGGGGGGTATGTGTGTGTGTGTGTGCAAGGAACGCCCTGGATGCGTACTCACTCTCTGACAGGCTAACATAAAATGTAAAAGGAAAATACTCAATTTGTTGCTTTCAACATCAGGCAGCCAATTGTGTTAGTTCTGAAAAAACACCTTTCTATTGTCTTTCTTGCAACATGTCTGTAGAATACTACTTCCGCTATCAGCTTATATTATTATTGAATTCAGGCATATGTATATGCATATTCCAATCCCTTTATGCTTATACTGGAATCAGCCACAGATATATAACTGTATATTTTTTTTGTTTTTTTTATTTATTTTCGCCCTATAGAAGGCTCAAACGCCACTCAAAGTAGAGGTTTACTGAAGGCAGTTTGTTATGCGAGTGGTAAGAATAAGGGGTACAGTTTATGTGGATATGTGAGAAAG
>OZ038488.1:84079682-84149682 GCA_964036315.1 Acanthosepion esculentum
ATATATATATATATATATGAGCTAATATATATATATATATATATATATATACATGAGCTAATATATATATATATATATATATATATATATATATATATATATATATACATGAGCTAATATATATATATATATATATATATATATATATATATATATATACATGAGCTAATATATATATATATATATATATATATATATATATATATATATATACATGAGCTAATATATATATATATATATATATATATATATATATATATATATATACATGAGCTAATACATATATATATATATATATATATATATATATATATATATATATACATGAGCTAATACATATATATATATATATATATATATATATATATATATACATGAGCTAATACATATATATATATATATATATATATATATATATATATACATGAGCTAATACATATATATATATATATATATATATATATATATATACATGAGCTAATACATATATATATATATATATATATATATATATATATATACATGAGCTAATACATATATATATATATATGAGCTAATACATATATATATATATATATATATATATGAGCTAATATATATATATATATATATATATATATGAGCTAATATATATATATATATGAGCTAATATATATATATATATGAGCTAATATATATATATATATGAGCTAATATATATATATATATATATATATATATATATATATATGAGCTAATACATATATATATATATATATGAGCTAATACATATATATATATATATATATGAGCTAATATATATATATATATATGAGCTAATATATATATATATATATGAGCTAATATATATATATATATGAGCTAATACATATATATATATGAGCTAATACATATATATATATATATATATATATATGAGCTAATATATATATATATATATGAGCTAATACATATATATATATATATATATATATATGAGCTAATATATATATATATATATATATATATGAGCTAATATATATATATATATATATATGAGCTAATACATATATATATATATATATATATATATGAGCTAATATATATATATATATATATATGAGCTAATACATATATATATATATATATATGAGCTAATATATATATATGAGCTAATATATATATATATATATGAGCTAATATATATATATATATATGAGCTAATATATATATATATATATGAGCTAATATATATATATATATATGAGCTAATATATATATATATATATGAGCTAATATATATATGAGCTAATATATATATATATATGAGCTAATATATATATATATATATATATATATATATATATATATATATATATGAGCTAATATATATATATATATGAGCTAATATATATATATAATAGAACTAAAAACCCTTCACTATGAATTGGGCACTCTGGTAACTGGGAATGCTTATACATTGTATATAATGCACCATTGTCCATTGTTTCCATTTTCTCCAAAACTTTTTTTAGCTCACATGTTCAGTCCATGATATTCTCAGCATCCTTCTGTTGAACCACATTTATGTTGTTTCAAACTGGTTCTTCATCCCTGAGGAAACTGCCCAGCATTCTCTGCCATATAGGAAAACTGATATTACATGAGAATTCAGTAGTTTTTTTCTATGTTCCTAATGTAATTTTTTCTGTTACTTACTACTTTGTTTAGCTTTTGTAAAGCCTCTCTTGCTCGACCACTGCACCTTTCAATTTTAGTGTCACACTTTCCATCCACTGTTAAAACACTTCCGAGATATTTGAATTGTTGTTTGATTTGGTATATCCAAAGCATTTTTAAAGGCAAACTATATGCTTTTTACAAAGTTAAAATTTAAAGAACAATTGCAAAGTTAATGATGCTTGATTAATGAGAAATCAGATTGAGCTTAATTTTTCTTCTTTTTTTTTAAATTGGTATCACACAAAGCAAGGCAGTACAGCCACAAACACACAAGGGGTTACATTGTGGGGAGGAATTAGGGTGAGGAACACTAGTAATGAGTAGAAAGAGAGAAGAGCAGTCAGGTGGACAATAGATAGCCATTGACATTGCATTTAAACTCTTGCAGATTAAAGTTGGCTGAAAAGCATGGAAGCAGAAGGGAGTTCCACAAGCAAGAAGTGTGCAAAAACTAAACTGTTAGCATAGAAGTGTTTGTTTTCATCATCTTCAGTATATTATGAACGGAAGTAAATTTTGTCAGTAATATTGAGAAATATATTAAAGTAATATTGAGAAATATATTAAAGTAATATTGAGAAATATATTGAAGTAATATTGAGAAATATATTGAATATTGAGAAATATATTGAAGTAATATTGAGAAATATATTAAACTAATATTGAGAAATATATTGAAGTAATATTGAGAAATGTATTAAACTAATATTGAGAAATATATTGAAGTAATATTGAGAAATATATTAAACTAATATTGAGAAATATATTGAAGTAATATTGAGAAATATATTGAAGTAATATTGAGAAATATATTGAAGTAATATTGAGAAATATATTGAAGTAATATTGAGAAATATATTGAAGTAATATTGAGAAATATATTAAACTAATATTGAGAAATATATTGAAGTAATATTGAGAAATATATTGAAGTAATATTGAGAAATATATTGAAGTAATATTGAGAAATATATTGAATATTGAGAAATATATTGAAGTAATATTGAGAAATATATTAAAGTAATATTGAGAAATATATTAAACTAATATTGAGAAATATATTGAAGTAATATTGAGAAATATATAAAATAAAAATAAATGAATAAAATGGAAGAACAGCAAAGCAAAAGTTGTAACACAAAATTTCAAGAGATAAGTGGTTAATGAGAAAAAACACCGAAGAGTGTATATAATGTTTACTTATTTCGACTTGGTGTTTTTCTGATACTGAAATCTGCTCATCAGGAGGGTAGAGGAAAATGAATTGATTTATTTTATTGTTATCCCGTTTTAGATTTTCTGGCCTGTACTATTGAGAACTGTTTCAACTGAGTAACCCCCAACCTTGAGTGGTCCCTGGGTCTTGTATTGGGTGAATATTGTTAAAAAAAAAAAAAAGAAAAAGAGATCTATGTTTGAAGAAAACCCAAGAATCCCCCCATCGACATGTCAATATAAATTAGTGAAGTTTTGAAGATGTATAAATAGTAATTTTACATATGGGAGATTTAGTATTTTGTTTTTATTAGTATATACAATGATAATATTACACTTATACGGTAAATTGAATTACAATATTTTGCAGTCTTGTAAGTGTAAAATTCCACACCTTATGGCTCTCAGTTTATTGCTCTTCCACAATTACAGTAAAGAACACAAGTGTTTATTAATTTCTTTTTTTACTCTTGTTTCTTGTACCAATGACCTCTTCAGTAATAAATGATTTTCTTTTGTGTTCAGATGACAATACAAACGATATCAACTATAAAAAGTCATTTTTGTGGTTTTTTTCTTGCATTCATAATATTCACAATGGTTTAAATTATTTTCATTGTTTCAGTAAAAACATCTTATTGGAAAAATAATTGAATTGTTATTATATTAAAAATAAAATAAATGTGTTTAATATATCTTCCACACTTGGCCATTGCAAAATTGACAAAGTACAACAAAAAGAAAGTTGTTCAAAATAAGTAAAAGATATTTGTCTACTTACGTGGTTATTATCTGCAATATTTGTTAAATTTAATTTGATTACTTTGTTCCTGCAAAATAAAAGAGAAAGAAATCTTTGTGAAAACACAACTGGGTGAGACATTTACACTAGAAACAGTCTGTATTGTGGTGCAATAAGAAAATTATTTTCATAATATTTGTAGATTATTTAATTGCAAAAAAAAAAAAATTCTAAAAAAAACTATGATATATTTATATTATGCATTTGAATGATCACATCTGATTTCTGGTGATTAATACTGGAGAATATGTTACAGCAAGTATTTTGAGAGAGAAGATAGAGTGTGTGTGTGTGTGTGTGTGTGTGTGTGTGTCCAAACCTTTTGTACAATGCCACCTAGCAATCACTAAGAGAAGTCTCTTAACACAGCAGTCCGCAACCAACAGGCAGTGAACTGGTACTGGGCCATGGACCATTTGGTAGTGGCTGCACAGAAAGAATAAACACATTGTTTTCCATTTTATTGACTATTGTGGTCTTGTTTATGGTGTTTTGTTATATACGTGACTGACACCGAATCCACCCACCATCCATGGAAAAATTGTCTTGCATGACACTGGTCTGTGTGGCAAAAAAGTTGGGGACCGCTGCCCAAACAGAGAAGGTAGGATAACCACATACAAGCTGTCTGTACATTACAAAACATGACAAAAAGTACTTTAGATATGAGTATAGCAGAAAACATCCAATCAGTTAAGTGCCATATGTAATACACATTTGGCTGACCATATCTCTTTTGCTTCATGACTGACTTGGTAGAAGATTTTCCTGAAGTATATTGCCATTTCATTTTGCAGTAGACTTGTTGCCAACTAAAGCTATAGGACCCAGTCTGTCCTGCTACTGAACACCTAGTTGTGGAGAGAAGAGATGATTCATACTTTTCCTAAGGGTATTTGTGCATAAATGGATGTAACAAACTGGACTGCAATTTGAGCTCAGCTCTCTAATTTTTAATTCTGAGCTGTTAGACATTACAACACACTGGGCATCTACAGTGTTGTAGCTTACCTACAGATGATAATGGGTATGTCCCCATTCACATAAAAAAATAGTAAATACTGTATGTTGGTCTGCAATTGGAAATTCATTGTGGCATTCACTTAACTCACTTTTAGCAGTTGACTACTTCTTCTACATGCCACTGGAAGATCTTTGTGTGATTATTTAATAACCTTCTCTAGGTTACAACATACAGAAAATATTAATGCATATAAAAAAAAACAAGCTATCAGTACAGCTGGATATAAAACAAGAAATCACAATGTAAACATATGCACTCCTTCACCATTCACTCTTCTTTTGGTCATTTCATATGATGGACATATTTTTATGTCGCCTTTACATTTCCCAACTAGGGTTTTACCCAAGACCACTTTTTGTGGTCTCGGTTTTACCATTTCAGCTTCTAATGATAGGATTATGTTGAGACATATTTAACTATGATGGATCAACTAGTACCAGTAAATGTCACCGGTACTTTGTTATGATCACGGCTGCTGCATACTCCACCAAAATTCCCCAACCGCAAATGGGGAGTCTGACTAGGGGCTCCAGGCATTGCGTTGTGACCCCGACTATCTTATCAACATTTGCTTTTTTTTTCTGCCAACATTTATACGTTACAAAATAAACTAATCACAACTGACCATTAAAGGATGAAAAACTTTCATGGATTTTAATGTCCATTCTGGACTCTCTATATTTTTCATACAAATCCATTAATGTCTTTTCCTCATGTTAAGTCTCAAAAATACTGTGTATAAAATTCACTATTCTTTTTATCAATGATGTTGAAAGTGTTAAAATCATTCCAATTTTTAACAAGAAAAATCTCATTGTTGATTTATTTAAGACAGAATTTATTTAAGACAGAATGATCTATTAATTTGTATTTAGATACATTGTATTTAGGGGGAGGTATGGTGGAGTAATGGATCAGATTGAGGAATAAGAGAGCTGCGTTCAAATTCCAGTCAAATCCATTACATTTACTTACGTGCTAATACCTTTGGGAATGGTAGGAATCCTCTTCTTCTCCCCCCCAGCTATGTGTTAAATAGCAAGACAGACCAGGTTCTATAGCCTTGGATGGCAACTGGTCTACCACAGAAAGAAATGGCAACCTACTGCAAGAAAAAAATCTGTCTCATCAGTCATGTATTGAAAGATACATGATCGCCTAAGCGTGCATCACACATGGCACATAACTGACTGTATTTATTTAATTTTTTTTCAAATTGAATTGTTCACCTATATTGCACATGATCCATTATTGTACATAATTAGGTTACAATAAAATCTGTATTTTATATCAATTCGACCTTATAAAAATTGACATGTAGTAGAACGGTGGGGCCCTGTATCATAGATTAGGGGTGAGTGGCACACAAGGCCCTTGCACTGGCTCTGGTTATAATTCTTCCTTTGACAGTAATACCACTAATAATAATAACGGCATACTCTGCATATCTGTTTATGAGCAGGAATAGTGGTGGAAGAGAAAAGCCTGGGGTCGAGAGTGTTGTTCTTGAGCAGACTGGATTACCTGACCTGAAGTATTTCAAACTGGACCTTACTTGCAATGTTATGTGAGTCTTTTATCAAAACAGTTCACAGTCTTTTGCACATTTGGCTGTAATTAATATACCTGGTGTGCCCTTATCAAAATGAGTTTCCTGACAGAGTAGAATGGGCTTTGCATATTTGTTCCTCAGTATCACTTTCTTGCTGTGCTGTTCTCTAATATAAAACAAAATTTAACTTCAATATATTTACTAGTCACTCAGCATGTCGTTTAACTAAATCATATTATTACGAAGTTGTGTAAGGTAGAAATAATATGTGAAGTAAAATTTTTGTTATAGTATTGTTGGAGACAAAATTAACCTACAGGAGGGACTTCAATTTTGTATATACGATGTAGTGTGTTTTTTGTTTTAATCATTTCTTGTAAAAACAAAATTTTAAAATGTTTATTTAAAATATAGTAACTCTCACAGGTTGGATGTGGCAAGCCTCTTGCTGCTCTGTTGCTACTTCCACAGAAAGTGCTCGGACAAATTACATTCCCTGGTCCCACCAATACAAACCTTCACAGCAAATACATGTCATGCCACTTACATAGTAGCACAGCAGCTACATTCATTCTGTAAATTTTTACAAGACAGTGTGAAATTATTTTCTAACCAATGAAAACTTTGTATTCAAAAAGTTCACTGTGAAATTAGATTTTGAATCCCCTTATATATATATATATATATATATATATATATATATATATATATATATATATAATATATATATTATAATAATAATAATATAAATATAAGTAATTATGCTCGTCTGGAAAAACCTTAGGTATTTTGGCTTGTAAATGAACAAACCAATACCCAAGGAAAAATAAGGGATAAAAAAAGAAAGAACTAAGAACATGTAATTGAGGCAAAAACAATCGTCCAGAATCCAAGCTCAGAGTCCAATGAAAAAAACCAACACGAGTAAAACAAAAGTAACTAAGCAAAGTGCTCAATACACTAAGTAGAGCAATCTGACGATCCACGTAGGTGAAACCTAGGTAGGTTTGCCTGGCTCTTTAGGTTCATAGTTATATATATATATATATATATATATATATATATATATATATATATATATATATATATATATATAAAAGCATACTTCTTCTCAGTGTTCAAACCAATTTGGGAGGCTAGCTTGTGTGTACACACATGCACACATACACACATGCCTTCTCCATGCGTACAACAAAAGGGATTAACTAGCAACTGCCTACTAAACCTTTGTCCATGAACTCACAAACACATTAGGTTGACCATCATAAAATAAGTCTGTTCCCACATTTCACACGCCACTAAGAACACTTAATTACTTGATATTCAAGGCAAGGAAAACCGAATATTTTATTGCCATTATATATTTTTGAAAGGAATATATAAATGTTATTTCAACTGATGTTCTACTTCCACTTTTCTTTCAGGAAATAAACTTTTTTATGTTTCATTTAAAAGATGTTGTTGTTATTGTTGTTGCTAAATTCTTGGAATCCCAACGCTCAGATGGCAATTCAAACCGAGGTAAATGGATCCAAACATGCATTTAAATTTTTGAAGATCAAAATTTCCTGGAAAGCAAGAAGCTGGAAGAGAGTTCCACTAGCAAAAAGTGCAATAGAACGAACTATTAATGTAGAACTTCTGTAATTAATGCTAACAGTAAAAGGGAGATTAACTTCAGTGATCATATGGGAACTGGTGTATGGCCATAATATCTCTTCTTATAGGGTCATATTTAAAACTAGCTTAAAAGCTGTCCTATCAGGTGGCATTTATGCTAGCTTCTGTGGAGGGATCTTAATTGGGCCTTGTGCTTGTTCAGAAGTTTGAGAGTCCCTAAGTCTTTGCATATTCTCAGCATTGGAAGCTCTCCTGGCTGCCGTTTGATCTGGGCTTTCATTTGCATGGGACTTTCTTTTCCTTGCTGCAGCCTTGGCTCTTTTGGTTACCATCTCGTCCTCTGTTTGCAGAGATTTCTTTTTGCAAGGCATACTGCTGCTGTATGTGATAGGTAACAATAAATTGCAGAGGAACTCTAGATTGATTGCAGCATTAATTAAGTATTGCATTAATATTTAAGCTTAGATTTTAAAAGTTCAACCATAATTCTTTTGATGCCAATTTATTTAAAGACAATTTAATGTACATAGGTCTTTACTTTCAATACAAACAATTATTTCTATTTCATAGGTGACTTTTGCTGGATTTCAAAATTAATTTCAGTTATTCCCAAATTTATTTCCAAGTTATAAAAACTATTATGGTACAAAAAATAATCTGTTGCAAAAAATCGCCCAAAAGATTCGAAGTACTGAAAACTTGGGAATCTAAAATTTCAGGATTGCAGGTCCAGATCTGGTGCAGAATATTTTTAATTTGCTCATGGAGTTTGTCTGATTCCAAAATAGTATGATATGTTGGGCTACGGAGTAAAGTTGAAAAAGGGTGACATACTGAATTTTGCATTTATTTATATAGATTGTCGTCTCTTTTTCATAGCATCCTTGAAATGTTCAAATTCATACATCACTCTGAAAATTTTTTTTTTTTTTTTAGCTTAAACAGGACATGAAGTTAAAAAAAATACATGCTCAGTTGTAGTACACCAGCCCTCAGATATTGTTAATCTAAAATACATTAATAAACTATTTTCATTGAATTTCTTGGGCAAGTTGAAATCAAAAAATATTTTCAAAACATTTTCTGAAATGTCATTTCATGACGGAAACTATTTAATGGAACTGAGAATGATAACATTGAATTTTGGATGCCATATAGGATTGCCATTAATTTCGAAATCTAAAAGCAAAATCATATTTAAAATAAATAAAAAAAATTAATTTATCATGATGACCTTCACACTGTACAATGACAACTGAATAATTGAGTAGTTTCTTTTTTTCATATTACTACAAAATATTTTTAGCCATACCCTCAAAGAGAAACGCGAAACTGAAGATTTTTCTTTAGGGTTTTGTCAACTATAACTTATTTTAATGTTATCAAAAATGTTAATAATATTTTTGACCTCTCCCTAACTCTTTTGTGCCTTGCCATGTTTTAAAACTGTTTCAGTCCTGCCCATCTCAAAACAAGGGAAATTATCTATCTCATTATATTCGTATCTGTTTTAGCTTTTCTTTTTCCACCTCAATATGGCTACTTTGATACGTGCCTTCAGAACATAGCCAATCATGGCTCTCCACAGATTGCATTTCTTTATTATCCGTGATCTACCATGCATTCTTGGGAAATATAGTGGAGTGGTTTCCTGTTACCTTTTGCACGGCTTGGAATAGAGTTTTCTTTAACTTAGACTGTTTGCTACCCAAGGCTAAAGAGCCCAATTTACCCTGCTGTTTAACCTATGGCTTTTGGAATGAAGAGATGGATTTGTAACTAAGAGCATTAAACCAAAAGTGAACACAAGAAGCTAGGCTAGAATTTGAACTTGACTTGCTTTGTTCACATTCTCAGCTGATATCTGTTACACTACCCACATATTCTTTTTGGACCACTTACTTCTTAATCAGATTGAGGGTGACTCAGGTTGTATGACTTACTTGTGTTGGCACAGAAAATGGGATTTGGTGAATAAAGTTCAAATGTCTGCCTAGTTTGTTGCATTTCCTTTTAGGTGAATGCCCTGGGGAAGAGCATAGGTCCATTTCCTCTCCCAAGGGTTAAATAACAGGGTAGACTGATTTCTAGCCTTTTGGTGACAACAACTTTAGGAGAAGAATTACTCTGGAGTCAAAACTATGAAACAAGAAACCACTCCAATATCTTTACCAATAAAGAATAGCAATTCACAGGAAAGGAATTTGTACCCAACCATAATAGGCTACATCTTGAAGGGACATGGCATCAGATAAAGAATTTTAATTTTATTCTCTTCTCTTCTGGCACTTAGCCACATTCATACCAAATTAAAATTCTCACACTAAAGCAGAGAGGCTATAAGAATAATCTCAGTATAAATTAGTTTCTATACAAACAAAAGAGGAATACAAACGAGATTGTTAAAGACTGATTCAATTTGGAATTGGAAAACACAAGAAATTCTGTCAACAGTAGTGCATATATTATTATTATTAAATATTTATATTATAATAATAGTATAACTATTACTATTATTATTATTAATAAGTATTGAAAAACTTTTATTATTCCTAAAAAAATGGACATTAAAATATGTAGAGGTTTTGAGGAGCCTGAAACCACCTCTTAATTGCTGTTGTTCCCAGATCGACCCTGACCCAGGGTGGTGGGACCTGTCGGAGTCCCAGCTATGGGCAAATAGTGCCTGCCAAACAAAAACAGCATGAAAGTATAAAAATACGTTTTAATAGTAAAAATACAAGCAATAATTTTTTATATAAAAAAAGACTGACAATATATAACCAGCAATACATTTTATCTGCAGTTGAATTCATACAGTTATGTTCAAAATATATTTAGTTGAAGCCATTAAATTGTGTTCAAATTATTTAGATTTTGGTATTAAATAACCCATAATGGTTGATAAGCCTCAAAAAAAAATCAACAAAACAAACATGAACTTTCATGACATTAATCCACATAATATCCTAGAGAAATCAGTTGGTATTCAAAAATATAACTTCAACAAGACTACAACATAAAACACACATATCACTGCCTCTAGTAATGATGTCCACACAAACATGTATATTCACAAAAGCTAAGTATCATCTACCATGTAATCACTTATGAAAGCAGAATAACATTTTTATTACTTAAAAAGCTCCAAAGAAAATTAAATTTGGGCATTAAATGACCCATAAAGAGATGATATGCCATTAAACAAATCAACTAGAATATGTGCAGCCCACATAAAAAGACAAGCTTATAGACAACAAACAAACAAGAGGGAAAGGGAAAAGATAATAAAATGGTCACCAGACAGAGGTGAAGCAAAAGGAAAAAAAATATATAATGAAAAGGAGTAACTAGTTTGGATCTTCACTCTTGAGAGCCTCTTGAGTACATGCATAGATAAATGTACTGTTATGAACAATCAAGAGTGATCTCCTCTTGCTTTGTTACTCTCCCCTTTAAGAGAGATATTTCTGTTTACTGGGACTATAAAAGGACACTATATGCGAACCTTGTATTCTCAGTTGAATAAAATGTTCTTAAAGCCTACACCTGCATATTTTTGTCATTACATGTATATTATTTTAAAAATAATAGAAGACAAATTAGAGAAAATTATTTTTCTAAGGTAACCAACAGAAGCACTGAATATACAGATAAAGACAATAGCATTAATATTTTCTATAAAAATCAAATGGATAGTAACTATAGGCAGGATGAATCTTCCCTTAAAAACTCTACAAAGAAATATAGAACTCCAGTTGACAAAAACAAGAAAATTAAAATTAATTATCTATTATAAAAATTTTAAACTGCTAATCTTGTCATCAACAGTAATAACTCACCACTAAGATTCAAATTAGAGAGAACCATTATTATTTATAAATTTACATGTTTCTTAAGGAACTGTGTGTTGGAGTTTTTGGGTACTTTGGTGTACTAGTGAGCCAGCCAAAATGAGCTGACTCATTTTATAGTTCACCAATAGATGAGTTAACCAATCAGAAGGCTCAAAATATGTGTATAAAGGCGGCCATGTTTTTCCCCGGAATATTCACTGCCAGCCTTTGATATCGAAGACTGAAGAATTACGGAACAGCTGCTGGGGGTATTGCCGATATAGTCAGATTCAGTACAGTGTCTGACCGGTGAATGTTAATTTTTAATGTTATTTCATTGAATAGATTACGTACTGTGCTGGATTCTATATTCATAGACTATGGTGAACATGGTCAACACTGTGTGCCTGATCAAACCAAATTCATGAATAATTATATTGGATATACCATACATGCCTAAGAAGACAACTCACATTACATCTCTCTGACCATAGCTTAATTATGTCACATTTAGAGACCAACTAAACTACATCCACATTTGGAGATCTACTAAACTCTGTCCACAACATAGTTGTAGACAATACAAATATATGTATCCACATGTAAAACAAGGTTAAAAATAATTATTAATAAAAAAAGACATATAGCACAGTGGATAAAGGCGTTGGTTAGATCCAGTGACAGACCCAAAGATTGTGAGTTCAATACCCGGTTCAGGCAGTGGAGAACTTTCAGAGGGAAAATTAGCAGGAGATAACTGATAACTGACATCCATCAAACATGGCTCGTGGAACTAGAACAGTCTACCCCAGTGATCGAAATAAAGGGTTCGGTTCGAAATTCCAACCACTTGAAGAAGGCCGGAGCGTACAACGGCCGAAACGTTGTGACAAATATGGCGACAAAGATGAGGACAATAGTCCGACTAATGTAAATACTGAAAAAAAAAGAAAAAGCCAACACTGAATAACATCAACTCTGAACTTGACGGCAATGTGCTGACTGTGTCTGGGAAATGAAACATTTGTCTCGCTCTACATACTTATATAAAACAATCCATACATTCAGTTACAAGTAAAAATAAAATCAGCTTTGATAATGGCTAAAAGTATAGCAAAAAAAGTTCAGACATACGGAATATTTAGAAAATTTCTACATAATTTATATCCAGAAAAGAAAAAATTATAAAAGCACAAGAAAAATTAAATGAAAAACTTCACTGGAGTATTTTGTCAATCATTTTAACAAAACTTGTATAAAAGGGGGATCGCTCCCAAATACACTAAATATATATATATATATATATATATATATATATATATATATATATATATAGAGAGAGAGAGAGAGAGAGAGAGAGAGAGAGAGTGTGTGTGTGTGTGTGTGTGTGTGTGTGTGTGTGTGTGTGTGTGTGAGAGAGAGAGAAAGAGAGTGAGAGAAAGCTAAGATCAACCTGGGAATTAGCAGGAAAAGGGGAAAAAATACCTTTTTACCTACTCTTCATCATCACAATCACTAGCATCATAATCATCAGCATTATCATCCTACTCTTCATCACCATGTCCACCATCACCATTCTACTCATAATCATCACTTTCTTCCTCCTTCATACCACCACCATCACCACCCTACTCCACATCAACATCATGATTATTATTTTTATATTAGTCAATGTTGATATTTGATTCACAGAGTATAACATTTTAAAAGTATACAAATGAATGATATGCATTGATCAGGAAACATTTATACATTATTAAAGATGTTTGATAAGCCTGTATCAGAGGAAAAAATGTCAGAAATAAAAACAGAATGAGAACAAAAAAAACGAAGTGGAAAGAGTAAAAAAAAAAAAATAAGATAAAATAGATAAGGAGATGAGAGGAAGATAGGCATTGAAAAAAAAGAAAAAAGAAGGCAAATAAAGAAGGAAGAAAAAAATGATGAAGAGAAAGAATGAAGAAAAACGGTATTTATAAAATGTGGAAGAAAGGGAGAAAAAGAAAAAGGAATAAAAAGAAAATCGAAAAAAACAAAAAAAAACAGAAGGAGGTTGAAAGAGTAAAAGTATAAAGAAGAGAAAATGAACAGCAAAGGATTTTGGTTAATGGTTTCAGTGATCAAGCATCATGGGATATTTCCTTCCCAGCATTCAAGACCTGAATAATAAATTGAAACTCCTCAAAAACAAAAAAAAGCTGTTCTAATCACCTTTATTAGACTAAGTTCTGTTAATCTCATTTCATAGCTGAGATCTGGTTTAATCCTCTTTTTTCTGATTTAACTTCTTCCCTAACATTACAAAAGAACCATTCCTGTTTCTTATCTCACTTTAAAAAAAAAAATAATAATAATCATTCAATGGTGACTTAAGAAGTCTTACAAATTTTCCATTTCCATCATGTGACATTTTCTCATTTTTAATCCACAAATGGTTCCACTGGCCGTCTTTATGCTCCGGGTGTTGTATGAACAATTACTTTGTGTTATATCAATCTGCTTCCTTAAAAGTACAGGAGATTTGCGTCTTTCTTGTTAAACAAGTAATCGTATCAAGTCTCCATCGGAAGGTCACAGAGAGTCTTCCAGGCCTACTTTCCCCAGTAAGGCCTGATACAAAACATTGGAGGCTTTCTTTGCTTTTGCATGACGATCATTATAAATGGTCTGCCTGATAATAAGAATAAGCAACTAAGTGAGTGCTATGCATTATTTATTTTTAACTTCCTTTGTTCTTTAAAGCAGACAATGAGCTGAATCCAAAAGTCCATTTGAGTCAATTTCTTAATGCAGCGAAGTGTTGATACAATAATGCAAAGTTTCAGGTGAACAATGGAGGTCTTTGGTTTCAGTATTTTTGCTGAGGAGGAATTAGAAGGAGTGTCCTAAGGAAGAGAGGTACTGCTGATGATTATTAGATCAGAGAATCAAATGTGTTATCTTTCAGGCACAACTTGCGGCAACAGTGAGGAAGGGAATGCAGTGGGGGGTGAGATAAGGATGAGATTTAATCAGATTTGCTTCTGCTGAAGCATGCCCATTTTCAGTTTGTGGAAATGGCAATTTACCACTTAAGCGCAAAATTTCAGGGGCCTCATCACTGTCTTACCACAAATGCATAGTGTTCATCATATTGCAATGCAATTTGGCCAGGTAATATTAATTAATGTTATTTACAACCTTTGGTATTCACAAATATTACACCAATACCCATCCAGAACTAGTCATCGCAACATTGCTTAACTATGGCTAACAAAAAGAAATCATTGAACAGAAAGCATTCAAAAGTAATTGTTTATAGTTTGTGTATATTTTGGTAGGAGGCATGGTGGACTAATGGATAGCAGCTCAGATTGAGGAATTCCCTTATGCGCTCATACCCTTGGGAAAGGTATGAATCTGACTCTTTCTCCTACCCCATGCTATGGGTAAATAGCAGGACAGATTGGGCTCTATAGTCTATGTAGTTTGCCTGGATAGCTACCATGAAAATAGTGGTAGAATAGTGAAAGGCTAGCAATCTTTTGTCTGTGGGGAAGCGGTTGAAGGGTGGAGAACAATTTATCATTTACAAAGCCATACAAAATTTTGTTGGGGGTTGGAAAGTGAGAATTGAGTAGTTCTGGTCTAGATGTAGCAGTAATATTCCATTTGTTTTGTCTTTTCTAGCTCTTGAAGAGACAGAGCATGTTAGAATGAGCTAGGTACTTTTTGGAGCAGGACAGAGAGTCAGCCATTTTACCAGTGTCCTTTTGTGATGGTTTGTATATATGTGTTCCACTTGAAGTCTGGTCTGAGCCTGTGTCCCAATAAACATTCAAGGCAAGTAGGAACTTCCTTGAGAAAAAAAAAACGTTCATCATGACTAGATTAAACTCAGAGTCTGTTCTGTGATAATGAAATATTACTAGCTTGGTTTTGGAGGTACTGAATGTTACGAGCCAGTTGATCCCCAACTGAGCTGTGCCAGCAAGTCCAGAGGAGATCAACTCACAGATTCTGGTTATCTAAATTGTTGGTGGTGCTGGAGTTCGAACTCTGCATACATGTTCCGCTTTCTGTACCAATAGCAATTATGCTACACACACATTCATTCATAAAAATAATAATATTCACAAATGTACTCTCATCTCCATTCAGAACTAGGTATTGCTTAACATTGAATATATAAAAAAAAATCCTTCTATTTTCATACCTACATTTGTGCTAGTCTTATGTATAATGTTATAGTATATGATATATACATTATATATACATGGTGCATCAGAAATACCTCCTACATAATGGTAAGACATTAGCTACAAGGCACATCAGAAACTGTCACATGTATGGTGCAAGTGGCAATGGTGTCTTACGATAATGTGGGAGATATTTCTGCAGCACCCTGTATAAGGTAAGACATTAGCTAGGTGACGACCTGGTAATCAATCTAGTAGTACTCTTAAACTCATAGTCAAGGTACCAAGGTGGAGAGTTCATTAGATCAACTGCCACGAAAAAATGGTGTATACAAAAGTGAACTAGAAGAGCAATGTTCAATAAATCAATAATTATTCAGTGGACATATCTTTTTTAGAGATTTCGGAGTTTAACATTTAAGTTGCTCGTCAGTGTCCGATAATCTTATAAATATGTATCAGATTTAAATATTTATCAAAGCACCAGACCCTGACAAGTGGCTTTACACAATATTCTGAAGTTGGTCAATGAGATAAGTCCATTGAACATTTATTGATTATTGATATTATACATTACATATATGAGGTCTGATCAAAAAGAATCAGGACTGTTGCTATGGTAAAGTATATAGAGTGAAGCTGCTTGGCACAGACTGACCTTGAACACAGTGAAACATACACGCCAAGTTATAACATTCTTGCTCACTTCCATTGTTTATAGCTGTGCTTGGAAAGAAAGTGTGTAGAGTGTAGTCATCTCAACACACCACAGACGATGGCCGTGGCTTCTGCAGCACTTTTTGGCAAATCGCAAAATTCCCCAGGACCAACAACCACCATATTCCCTAGATCTTGCCCCTTGTGATATTTCCTCTTCAAAAATCAAATCTCACTTGAAAGGAACAAGATTTCAAGACATCAAGGAAATCTAACAGAACAGAACAAGGCAGCTGCTGACTATCCCAAAAAAAGGAATTCTGGGACTGCAACTATCAACTGAAATTACACTGGATAAAGTGTGTGGTTTCAGAAAGAGACTACTTCGAAGGAGATTAAATGCCAAATTGATATGTGTTATCATTTTATTATTATAGCACAAGTTCCAATACTTTTTTGATTTATCTCATATATTCTGTTTTATATAATAGTAATTCTAAGCAGTTCAAAAAGTCAAATTCGCAGCTGATTTAAAAAATGATCTACTTCCTGTTGCTAACTGAGGAAAGGAATAGCATGTTAATTTTAGAGTCTGTCTATATTTCTGAGATGCGGTATCATGTACAGTATTTACATTAGTCGGACTATTGTCCTCATCTTTGTCGCCATATTTGTCACAACATTTCGGAAAAATCAGGCGTGGCTGACCACATATGGAGAAAGAAGGGAGATCACCATCCCCTGTGGGATCAGGTTGAGATCATAGATAGGGAACACCATTGGAAAATTCGTAAACTTAAGGAATCAGCACATATGCTAGGCCACAAAAATCTCCCGAGTTGGCCAAGCATAGAAATAAATACAATATGGGAACCAGTAATAAGGAGTGCCAGAGAAAAGCAATGATAACAAAAAGTTGCAATATGAGATCTGGTAAAAACATGCAATGATAACAGCAAAATTGCAATATGAGTACTGGTAAAAAAATGGTTGCTGAAAAATCAAGTTTATAATACTCAGAAATTCATACCCAGATGTCCTCAAGAACACAGTGGATAAAGGCGTTGGTTAGATCCAGTGACAGACCCAAAGAGTGTGAGTTCAATACCCGGTTAAGGCAGTGGAGAACTTTCAGAGGGAAAATTAGCAGGAGATAACTGATAACTGACATCCATCAAACATGGCTCGTGGAACTAGAACAGTTTACCCCAGTGATCGAAATAAAGGGTTCGGTTTGAAATTCCAACCACCTGAAGAAGGCCGGAGTGTACAACGGCCGAAACGTTGTGACAAATGGCGACAAAGATGAGGACAATAGTCCGACTAATGTAAATACTGTATGTTAATTTTAACGCCTCTTTTAATCATCGGAGAGAACGCTTCTCACATTCCATTAACATGGCTGATGCTAACCTCCAGGAGAATGATTCCTTGTACGTTATTGGACTAATATTTGTGACTGGCATGAAGTGGAAAGATTATATTAAATCAACCGATAGGTCTACTGCTAGGAATGTTTGTTCCTTCTGTCATACTAGATAATTTTACATCTATCTTAAATTCTTTGCTTTGAATACTGCTGCCTGGTCTGGTGCTTCTGCTATATATTTAGAGATTATTAATAAAATGCAAAGAAGAATCTGCAATGTTGTTGGTCCTGAACTGGCATCTCAGCTTCAGTCACTTTCCCATCACTGTAATGTAGCTTCTCTGTAACTTTTCTATAAATACTTTCATAGTAATTGTTCGGATGAACTTTTTTCTATGATATCTAGACTTTATGAATTTAAGCACAGTACTAGATTGGTGGCAAGGTCTCATCATTTTACAGGTGAAAGGCCGAGATGTAACTATAATTTCTATGCTACCAGTTTCTTCTTTCACATTTCTCACGTGTGGAACTCTTCTGGCTTCTTTCTTCCCAGTCAACTTTGATCTTCAAAAGTTTAAATGCCATATCAATCATTATCTACTGTCTTCTTAATTCTTGTTCATTTATTGTTCCATCTACTTAACACTTTCACTGCTACTCATTTGCCCAGTGCAATTAGATATGAAACTACCATGACGTAGAGAAAAATCGAGGCTGACTAATAATTTGCATGATAGAACAGTTAGAATTTCCCGTATTTTATGATAGATGGCGCAACGGGACACTCATACCAGCGGTATGCAAAAAAACATAGGTTTCCGTACTTAGTCAGCTGGAGCAAGATAAGAAAAACGAAGATCTCCATAGTTAGCAGTGGAAGGGTTAATAGGGCTTTAATTTTTTCATATTCTCTAACACTGAGTAACCTCGTGGCTTTATTGCCTTGCTTGGAGTGAAAGGATTAAAAATATATATATATATATATATTTATAACTTAAGAAACATTCATATAGAGCCTCTAAAATAAAAATAATGGTACAGTAACCATATCCCCACATGAAATTATCTATTAAATGTATAATCTATATAATTAAATGTGAATGTCAGTGAGTCAGTGTGTCACACTTTTTCAACTTTACTCCTAGAGGCTGTAGCTCAAAATATCATACCATTTAGGAATCAGGCCAACTCTGTGAGCAAATTAAAAACATTCCAGGTTGGATCCAGACCTGCAATCCTGGAATTTTGGCTTCTCAAGTTTCCATTCTTTCAATTGTTTTTGGCATTTTTTATGTGATTTTTTTGTGACAAATTTTTAGTCCAATAACAGTTTTTATAATTATAACCTGGAAATAAATTTGGGAATAACTGAAATTAATTGCAAAATCAAGTCACCCATGAAATAAAAATAATTGTTTGTATGGAAAGTAAGGACCTATGTACATCAAATTGTCTTTAAATTCAGTAGCAGCAGAAGAATTATTGCTGAATTTTTAAAAGCTAAGCTTAAACATTAATGCAATACTTAATTGCCGTGATCAATTGTGAGTGCTTCCATAGTTTATTGTTGCCTATTGCATATGGCAACAGTATACCTCATAAAAAGAAATTTTTGCTGACAACAGACCAGATTGCAATGAAAAGAGCAAAGTTTGCAGCAAAGAAAAGAAAGTCCCATGGAAATGGACACCCTGATCAAATGACAGCCAGGAGAGCTTCCAATACTAAAAATATGCAAAGACTTAGATACTCTAAAACACCCAATTAAGCCGAAAGCCCAATTAAAAGCCCTCCACAGAAGCTAGCGAAATTGCCACCCAATAGTGCGGCTTTTAAGCTAGTATGTATTATATTGTATTATGTGTATAATATGTCTTATTCTTTAGTCTGATTATGTTACATATAAGTAATATTAATATCTGTTTCCACAGACTTTTAATTCCTATTCTGTCTTTAACTCTAACTCTAGACCTTTGCATTGCAATCTCTAATGTTTTTGTCATTACAAAAGAAGCAAAAAGTAAAAGAACAGTGTGTAGAAGCCATGAGCAGGCATCTTTAAGCAAAATGACCGGCCTTGCTTGAGCTTTTTGTAAGACCAAAGATCAAGGTGCCAAGTTCAGGTATGCAGCTAACATCAGGCTAACAAAAGACAGCCAGGATTATAAAAAGTGGGAAATCATGTGTCACGGGGCGATGTTAAGCAGGTTAGGGGCAGCATTGGCAAAGATTCCAAAATGGCATCTGATTTTTGGAGAGGTCAAAAGTTAATAGCAAAATCTAAGAATGCTGGATAGTTGTATCTGTTGAAGGATGAATATCTGTGTTATCTTGCAATTAAAGACATGGTGGAATTTTGTTTGTATTTGGCAGTGACTCTTTCATTCTCATTTGAAAAAGAAGAAATTTGCACAAAATATATATTATTTTTACAAAAGGAGTTCAGTAGAATAATATATTACTGGGAATATTTTCTTTGAATGCTATGTAACTTCAGGATGTAATCTGTTATGGCTCTCCATAGCCTCCATTTTATTATCTGGGTATTGCCATGACTTCTTGGAAAATATAGATGTAGTAGTGTTTTTGTCGTCTTCTCTACAGCTTGAAATTTGGATTATTCCTTCTCTTAGACTGGTTACCACATCAAGGCATGAGAGCCAAGTCTATCCTTGCTATTTAACCCATAACTGGCTGATGAGATGGATTCATGCCTTTTTCCAAGGGCTTTACTACAAAGTGAATGCAACAGACTAGAACGGAACATGAAACTGACTTGCCAATTTCAATTTATTTCAATACACCACCTGCACATTGTTTGTTAGTGTGTTTTTTTGTTTAGTGGCATATCAACTCCTTATGGGTCATTTAGTGCAGAAACTTAATTTTCTTGGGAACATTAGTAATTTTTTAGCCAAAAATGTATTGCCGGTAATATTTTTACTATGAAAATGTATCACTGGTATTTTTTATAATTTGTAGCGGACCATGGGGGTGAGGATGTGAAGAGATATCAGAAGGTTAAACTTTCCTGCTGGCCGGTCCAGCTATATAAGAATGTCGGACTTTAATGAAGTCCAAAGAAGACAAAGAAAACAAACAAGACCGATATACATGGGTAAACAAATATATATTAATAACAAAACAAGTTAAACAAAGACATGGACTGTTACATAGAGTTTGTATGGAGAAATTATGTGTGTGTGTTGTGAGTGTTCGTATGTACATGTACTGTTCTTAGCGTGTTCCCAGAATTTGGGAAACGCTGTATCTGTGAGAGGTCATATATTGGCCTAAGTGGAAGAAGAGAGATTTTACCTCGCCTCCGTGCAAGGTAGCGGCCCAAGGCCTAAGTTGAAAAAGAGAGAGAAAAGAAGGGTCAGCCAGTATTTATAGCCAGGGGAGAGAGAGACCCCTGTTGAAGGATTAAATAACTGAGGAGGAGCTAACTGCGACAAATTTTAAATGTTTTAACCCCAGTTTGGGGGTTAACTATTTGTCCATAGCTGGAACCCTAACAAGTGTTACCACTCCAGGTTAGAGTGGACCTGGGGATAACAGCAATTAATAACAGCAGGGGAAACTGTCGTTAGTCCTCATATGCTTTAGTCCTCTCAGTCACAAAGTGTGTTCATGAACAAGCATTGTGACAAGTTCAAATTCTGCTGGAAAGTTCATATTTTTCTTTCATAAGATTCCTTTAATATTCAGGTAAGTAGACAAAAATAAATATACTGTTTGATAAATAAATGGAGCAGCTATTCAAATATGAGTATCTGTAAAAAAAATAACATTTAGGTAATGAAATCTGTCAGATTAATAAATAAAAAAATCCATCACTTGTTTAGAAATAAATAAAATAAATAAATAGCATTCTTTTAAATGGCTTCATTCCCAATCACCATTACACTACATTACATGCCAGACCATTTTCAAACTTCCAACTTTCAAAAAAATACCAGGATGTAGACAAAGGAATTTTAACTATGGCACAGACACCACATTGGTCCATGAGAATGACTGCAATAAAGAAAAGTACTTGGACAAAAATAAACATATATAAACTTTGGACAGTTGATCCACAACTTTGAGCATAATATTCAACACCTTATTTGAAAATTGGAAAAATGTAATAAAAAATTAAACAGACCTTCTCAGTTCTATTTAAGCAATACTGTTATATATATATATATATATATATATATATATATATATATATATATATAAGGTTGAAAATTAATTTGCAAGTTCACCTTGAGCTAGAGAGACTTTGTTTTCCTGAGAGTTTTTAGCATATATTCAATAATAATAATATTCAATAGTAGGTAGCTTAGTAGGATTTAATTAAACTGAAGAATCTATGAAAGTTACTAATCATTAAATCATTGACACAGACACCACATTGGTTCATGATAATGACTGTAATAAAGAAAAGTACTTGGGCAAAAATAAACATATATAAACTTTGGCAGGCCTAGAATATGTAACAATTTGACGGTCATAGTTTGTGAAACAGCTTGGCAGTCATAGAATGTGAAACAGCTTGATGGTCATAGAATGTGAAACAGCTTCGCAGTCACAGAATGTGAAACAGCTTGGCATTCACAGAATGTGAAACAGCTTGATGGTCATAGAATGTGAAACAGCTTGATAGTCATAGAATGTGAAACAGCTTCACAGTCACAGAATGTGAAACAGCTTGGCATTCCCAGAATGTGAAACAGCTTGATGGTCATAGAATGTGAAACAGCTTCACAGTCACAGAATGTGAAACAGCTTGGCATTCACAGAATGTGAAACAGCTTGATGGTCATAGAATGTGAAACAGCTTCACAGTCACAGAATGTGAAACAGCTTCGCAGTCACAGAATGTGAAACAGCTTGGCATTCACAGAATGTGAAACAGCTTGATGGTCATAGAATGTGAAACAACTTTATGGTCAGAAAATGTAAAGCAACTCATTCAGTGTGATAATAATATGAAGGATAAACTGGTCAGCAATTAATAATAAAAGTGCTTCAACTTCAAAATATAGACAACTTAGATTTTTTTATTCTGTGTACTTTTCTCATTGATTTTTTCTTGTTCAGTGAATTTGTTGTCTTGTGTCTTTTTTCTCTGACAGTCTATATAGTTGCAACCATAGCAATAACTAATCTAGAGTAACAAAAAATGTCAAGTAAAGCAATATTCTTTATTGGGATTGACGTAAGCAAATGAAATAAAACCAATGACAGAATACTTACATGGCACCAACGTATAAACTGTGAGATTTCGTATCCATCATTAGATAGCGGTAATAATTTTTTTGTGTGTGTGAACTGAGGGTTGATGGGTATGTCTTTATATCTACAAGAAAAAAAGAAAAACAAAAAGAATTAGAATCATTTGACAGGAAGATGGAACAAAATATTTTCTTAATGTACAAGACGTATAAGATTCTATTGAATCTATTTTATGCTCCCCACTTTTGTTGCCATTTTGTTTTCATAATGTTTCAGAAAGAATTTTTCTTACTTATCTTGTGCTGCTTATAATTTGGTCTCTAACTGGTTATGATAAAACAAAATTAGTAGGATATTAAATCTAATGGCAACGTTTTGTTGCCAACCTGACTGATCTCAAATTGTCACCCACAGAAAAGAAGAAATATGTTAAAAAGCTCCAAGTTGATTTTCTGGTAATAATTCTTCTGAAGCCAATGAGATCAAAGTAGGCATTTTACAATGTTCTCTTGCTGATCCTAATCTCTTTCTGCTTTACATGAAAGATATGCCTCAGAAGATTTTCAAATCATTAGTAAATATTGAGGAAAATAATACCAAAGTTTAAGGGTGCACTTCCAAACGTCAAGATGATGAGAGACTGGCAGTTCATCGATAAATGCATACTTTAGAAATTGAGAAAAATAACACCACCAGTATTATGCCTTTATCAATGATGTAGGCACAATTTCAAACTTGATATTTGTAAATAAAAACAAAGTACAGATAACTCTGAAAAGTTAGGGATTGATTTGATATTGTATTTATATTATGAACAGGACACGCTTTCAAAAATTATATATAAAAGATAATGTCTCTCTATATTTCTGAGATGAGGTATTATGTACAATATTTACATTAGTCGGACTATTGTCCTCATCTTTGTCACCATATTTGTCACAATGTTTCGGCCGTTGTACGCTCCGGCCTTCTTCAGGTGGTTGGAATTTCGAACCGAACCCTTTATTTCAATCACTGGGGTAGACTGTTCCACGAGCCATGTTTGATGGATGTCAGTTATCAGTTATCTCCTGCTAATTTTTCCTCAAGGACACATGGCACAGTGGATAAAGGCGTTGGTTAGATCCAGTGACAGACCCAAAGAGTGTGAGTTCAATACCCGGTTCAGGCAGTGGAGAACTTTCATCCATACTTAGAATATTGCTGCCATATATGGTCTGGTGCCCTTGCTATTTACCTGGAGCTCCTTGATAAGATCTAAAGAAGAATCAGCAATATTATTGGTCCTGATCTGGTGGCTCAGCTTCATTGCCATAAGGTTGCCTCTCTGTGTCTTTTCTTATAAATACTTTCATGGTCATTGTTCAGATGTGCTCTTTGCTATTTACAGTTGAATTGGCGAAATGTAGCCATAATTCTATGATAACGGTTTCTTTTCTCACACTTCTAACTTGTGGAACTCCTTTCCAGCTCCATGCTTTCCAGCCAACTTTAATCTGCAAAAATTTAAATGCAGTGTCAATCACTATCTACTGTCCTCCTGATTACTCTTTTCTCTTTCTATTCATTACAAATGTTTCTGCCCCTAATTCCTCCGCACCCTGTAACCCATTCCGTCTTAGTGGCTGTACTGCCTTGCTTGGGGTGGTACCGATTAAAAAAAATAAATAAATAAAAATAAGAAGTAGCATTATGATTCTGATTGATAGATTCATTTTTATGGCTTGTCAACCCATTGTGCACTATTTAAAGCCAAAACATTTTTTGGGGAAATAATGATTTTTTCCATATAGAAATCCTACTATTTAACCCATAGCTGAGAGAAAACAGCTGGATTCATGCTTTTCCAAAGGGTATTTGCACATCACATAATGTAACGAACTCAAGCGGAATTTGAACTCAGCTCTCTGAGTTCATATTCTGAACTGCTTATCCATAACATCAAGCTCGTGTCTAATTACGCAGGGAAATTTTACATAGAAAAAATAGCTAGTAGCATTATACACAAAATTCTACTTGAATATGCCGAGTGAATACCTACTTGAGTAAAAGCATGTTTCCAAAGAATAATTTGGATACATGCTCATTATAGCAATTCGCCTCTTAAGAAAGTTGTGACTTTGTAGAACAAGGAAGTCAGTCTAGGAAAATATATTCATCAATAGCAGTATATATTCTTGAATTTGCAAAATATTAATTTTATAAAGTCCTTCCAGTAACTATTAGAAATTCAAAAATGCAATTAGTCAATAATGTTTACATTTTGATGGAAATATTTTGAGGAGATGAAAAAATATTCAACCCTTTTTTGAAAAAATAAAAATAAAAAAATTATATCAGCAGCAATTTAATGATTTAAGAAAATAAATTTCAATTTCAGTGAAAAAATAATTTATTTTAGTAAAATAGTTACTAAATTACTTTATTTTAATACAATAATTACTTAAATTCAGTTAAATATTTCAATTCATTCATGTCATCATTGGTCTGGTTTACAAGCACGTCATGTTTGGCGTTTTACTGATTGTTTACAGCATTTGATAGGAATAGAACTTCTGGAATAAACTTGAATTTTAAATCAGATTAACTTAAAAATATGTTTTCAATATGTCAAAATATGTTTAAAATATGGTTTGTTTAAAGAAAGCTGAAATATAAATAATTACTCTACAAACAACTGGACGAACCAGCAAAGCGGGATCTCTTTGTGTCTGTCTTTAACTTAAAAATATTTTAATTAAAAAAATTGTCTGCTTGATGAAAGTTAAAATAAAAATACTTACTGTATAAACAACTTGTATTTTTAAATCAGATTAACTTAAATCATTATGCCCTGGACACACACACCACACAAGCATATACACAATTATACTTTTAGTATTATATAGATTAATACAAAGATTGATATACTCACAGGATTTATTTAAGTCAAACATTGAAGTGATTATAAGAGAACTAGAAATCCTACCAAGATTTATTATTGCTGGACACAGCCATAACAACAGAACATAAACAGATGACAGTACTGGGCGGATGATCGCCACAGAAATACTAATGCAGGTACTTCTAAACAAGATACTAAAGGAAAGCGAGATGAAAGAACAGTCAAATGTAAAAAAGACAATTTACTGTTGTTAGCAAGAGGCACAGCCCAGTGTGTGAGGTATGAATTGGAAATATCAGAATCAAGCAAGTACAAATATTTAACTATCTCGGAAATTTTATGACAGGTGATAGAACATGAAAACAAGTCGAAATAATGAAAGATGCTTTCTAAAAGTAAAGCAAAGTATCAAGCTACAGGAAAATTTCATTAGACATAAGGAAAAGGTGACTGAAATGTGCTATTTTATCAATCTTCCTATCTGGCAGCGAATGTTAAATAATTTCCTCAGAGATAAAGAAAAGATGAGGCAACAGATGTGTAGTTCTACTGAAAAACACTGAGAATACCATGGATGAAACATGTGAGCAATGAGGAAGTTTTCAGGTAAATAGGAATAAAAAGGACACTTGTACTTAGAATCAGAAAGAGACTGTTGAAATTTCTGGGATGCATAATGAGAAAAGAATGCTTGGAAAATTTGATACTCACAGTAAACAGATATAGGGGAGCATATAGAAACTAACCTAATGAGATTTTGTAAATGGATGGCAGAACAGAGACAGGGGGTATAGTTAGGGGACAAACACTGATTAGAGTGACAAAGGAAGTTGTAGAGAGCTATGAACGCCCAAGTCCTGAAGGAGTATGGAACATAAAAGAAGATGAATATTTGATTGATCTTGTAAATATAAATTTGGGATTATTAGATTACATTTTTTTTATTTAGATTTGATATTATCTTTGTTTACAAGCAAGCTAATTTTGTTTATTTATTTTTATTGCTAATGAAAAAATTACTTTGAAGAAATGATCAAGAAATACTTAATTTTTTTGAAATCCAATCTACATTATTAATAATGACATTCAATGCATGAAAAGATTTTTTTTTTTCCTTTTATGCCTCGGGTTAAAAACAAGTTTCTGAGACGAGTTTTCAGAGAAGCCAGAAATATTCCAGATTGTCTTTTAGACTGTGACATTCTGTTCTGAAAATCACTATGCAGAGTGTAACAATCTTATTATTCACAATGAAGCTCTTGGAGCTATGTTTTTATTTTCTTTGCCGTATTTTTGAAATTGTAAATAAAAGAAAATTATTGAAATGTCAGTATAATTTAGTTTTTCTCAGCAAAAATGACATCTACAAAGACATATGCATGTAGATAAATGCTTTTCTTAAAAGTAAAGAACACACACACACACACACGTATATATGTATGTATATAGACAAAATGATTTGTAAACTTGTGAAGATACATACACTAATGCAAAGTGTGTATGTGTTTATACTGATTTTTATATACGTGAACATATATATTGACTCCCACATACATGCTCAAATACCAAGGCATGCAGACATATATATGAGTAAACATTATAAACTTCTCTTTCACTCTCACACACTTACATCCATTTATAAATTTGTGCATGTGTGTGCTTATATATGGTAATGATAATGTAAGCCGTTTACTTATAAGGAAACATTTCATTGACTGAACTGCATTATACTACTGTCAATTGAAATTTATAAAATCTTTCTCTAAAGACAATTTTCCTAGAAAATAGGCTTCTCTAGTTCATTAGTTGTTATTGCTCTTTACAGTATTGACAGGGGTTTTCCTTCCTAACCTTTTGTTTGAAGTAGTGTGGAACATCAACAACATCTTGATTGTGCCATTATTTTCTCATCGAGTTACATGTGAAGTACATTTTAGCTGCTGCGGCTCAAGGGATGTCTTTTCTGTCATCTGGTACAGTTCTTTGTGATTGTGTAGCACTAGTGCACAATATTCAAATAAATCTGGTCTTCTACAAGACCCAGAAATTTAATTTGCACAAACTCATATTTAATCATTGATCTGAGTAAGTGGTTATCTGCAGCTGACACTAGATATTTCTGAACAGGTTTCTGTTATAGTGTAGGACTTAGCGAACTTCCTGTTCTTACCTACTACAGTGACAATGGACTGCTCCTACTTCTAAATAAGGTAAGTAGCCACATTAGAGTAGGATATGAGAAAGATTTGATTTACTCAAGTTGTTCTGTTCTGTGTATGAGTATTTAACAAACCTCTTATTCTTTGTTTCCTCTACCTAGCCTTCTGTACATTTGATACTCACTCTAATTACAGTCTTCCTAATTCTCAAATATTTGAACAAAGACAACATTACAACAGTTTGTCTCCTGGCTATTTAAGAAAATGTCTTGAGTTTTCAGGATGTTTTTGTTCTGTAGCAATTTGTAGTTTTGTGTGAAACTACTTCTAGTGCAGCCTATGCTAAATTTGTTAATACAATGAGGTATTTGAAGTGTTTAGAATTTAGTAATTCAACATCATTATATATATATATATATATATATATATATATATATAAAAGGCTCAAACACTAATATTCCATGGTTATAATTTATTACACTGGAATTGTAATCACGATCCAATTCATCAGACCCGCAAATTAAAAAATGCTGAACATTTGGACAGTTTTTTTAGACACTTTGTGTCCAGAAAAGAAAACACTTGTACAAATGCCAGAAAAACTAAATAAAAAGCTTAATCACAGACAGTACCTTGTTAGTCATCTTTAACAAAACATGTATAAAAGCGGGATTGCTGCCTAAATACACTATCTATATAAGCCAATAAATCCACTAAGATGCAAGGGTTAAGATTTTCTGAAATTAATGCACATTCAATATACTTTAGCAATAATAAATTATTAGTTCTTTTAATCAAAAACTGTTTTCTTTAAGTCAAAATTATGGTCTACATTCCCTAAGTCAAAATTATTAGCCATTCATTGTAATCATCCAATTTATGCCGACATTCGCTATTAAACTTGGTCAACTATTCTTCCTTTATCGTTCCCTTTCTCTCATGACTGTTGTTTGCTAGATAGATAGTATAGATAAGGCCTTCTCTCTACACTTCTCTGCAAATATCTTTATGTTCGGGGACTTCAATGCCCATCAAGTCTGGTGGCTTCATTCTAATGCTACTGATCTCGCTTGCACCCAGACTTTGAAAAGATGCAACTGTCTGTCTGATTCTAATAGTTTCTTTCCTCAAATTCTATTCCTTTATTGTCCTTTCTCCTCATTAAAGTCTTCTCATTCTCTCACTCCCTGTAAACCCTCTGCATCCCAGTGGCATTATCCACTTGCCTGGGATGAAATGATTGAAAGAAAAATGACTAATGTACCCAGTTTATCGTTTTCATTTTTAATACTCTTGTTTGTAATTATCCAACATTGTATCAGCTGCAGTTTTGTGAGAAAAGCAGATATATATGTACATACATAACCCTCACACACATTTATTCTGAAATTAGTCCACTTTTAATAGAGTTTTGCCTTAATATCATCATATATATGTATGCATGCCCACAAACACTAAATTATAACAAGATATTGCTTAAAATCTTAGAATAAAGATCTGGGATGGTATTTAACATCTGTCACAAACTCACAGCTGGTTAGTGAATGCCATATACACACATATATATATATATTTTATTTTCTCTACCCACTTTTTTTTTTTAACAATAGATTTCCAAATTTTTATCCATTTTTTGTTCCTTCATATTTTTCTTTTCATTTCATTTTATTTAATAATATTTTATTATTATATATTCCATTTTTTTTTTCCTGTTATTTTTTTCATCACATCATGTACTCACCACAGCCCATCTTTCTATACTTAACAAGTTGGTCAGACAATTTTTGCTACAACTTGCTACATGCAAGACGTCTTTCCCCCTCCCCAACCTATAACTCTCTTCATCTATGTTTACAATCTCATTCCCCACACAACACACGCTAGTAATAATATGCCTGCCTCTTGCTCTTACACTGATCAAAATTTTAAATCTAGTATTATTTTCATAAAAAGTTTTGCACATCGAGGAATCAGACAGAGATTGTTTTTTTGTTAAAAATAAGATTTCCACCAGAAAATACCCCATGTATAAAAATATCTAACAGAAATCAAACCTGTATCCTACATGGAACTGCCATATGGCCTGATGTGTTATACCATTTGGCTACAGAGGAAGTGAGTGGTTAGCAAGGTTAAATTACTGCTTTTACTCTGTATCTAAATGACATAGCACATCAGGCTATATGGCGGTTCTGTGTAGGATACAGGTTCGATTCCTGTCAGAGGAAACATGTTTTCTTTGAGATTTCTCAGACATTCAGGCTGGTAAATGTTGTTAATACTGTTTATTATAAACAGAGCATTTACTTAAATATTTGTATCTATAAAAATAACACATAAACAAAAAATATATCAGTAAGTATTTCTTGTCATTATAAATGTTTTATTGATAGGCTCATATGTTTGAGTAGAGATCCCTGTTCTTTAAACAATGAACATCAACTGACCTAAGAAATCATAAGTCTTACTAAAGACTGCTTCTCACCAGGAACTAAAAATATATTCTCTTTAAACTGAGCAAACCACTTTTAAGCCAAGGATATCTACTTAAACACGTCCTCAGTGAATATAATATTCATAGCTATAAGAAATAACGTTGGATTAAAAACATCCACCAGCTGCTTAAAAATTGGTTTGTTTATATTTATAGGTATGTATGAATACCAAGAACTGAGGATCAGAAGGATAAATATAAAAATATCCATAAAGGTACAGATGATACTAGTATGTTAATTAAATATTGATTCCACAGTTGATATCTACTAATATATATATATATATATTACTAATTATAGGAACACAACCAAATTAGAGAAAAATCGAAGTAAGAAGATTGTTTTGTACTAAACAACCAATTGACTAAATATGCTAGCCTTGAACCTCAGTTTTTTTTAATTAGGCTCATTTAACCTCTACTGTTATCAATTGATTTTATGCAGCTAACCCAGCAGCAGGTTTTGTTCAGTACAAGTTCACAATAGCAGATTAATCAGTGTGAATTAAACCCACTTCACAGACAAATGGGTTTGGAAATTGGGGTTTTTAACAGTTACCCTACAGTAAGAACTCACAATTCCCAGAGTTACCATAGAATAATTTATCATCATCTATTTGAGCTTGCTCAGATACCCATAATTCATGCATGCCACCCATCAAATTCAGGAGTCAGCCATTGTCTAAGAATATTTTGCGAGCCACTGGTCGACCAACACGTGTGACCAGGCCTAGGTGTTCATAGCAGCAAGTTATTAGCTAACTTGCTTTATGGTACACCAAACATAAGAATCATTAATATTCTTCTATAATTTAAAATATATGGACTTGGGCCAGATTAGGTTCAGTTTGGTGAAGTCACAGGTTCAAATATACATGCATCCAATTTTGCACACATATATGTAATGAAAGGGATAGATTTTTGATTTGTTAAGCTAACATTTGTTAATCTTTATTACTTCATTGTTATTTTTAGTGGATACTCATATTTGAGAAGATACTGTTTATTTATTAAACCGTATATTTATTTTTGTCTACTTGAGAAATTGTCTATTTGAAAAATTGTATTAGTGTAGAATATGGGCTCTCTGGCAGGATGTGAACCTGCATTCCCCTAGGGGAAACTGTCATTAGATCTGATGTGCTTTGACCTCTCCTCATCGATGACCAAGCAAAACTGAATCATGCCTTTAAACAGAGATTTTTCTCTGACTCGTGAAATAGACATATCTAACCAGTTCTGTATCTTAATATAAAAAAGGCAATTTATAAACGGATGGATGGATTTTTTATTTATTAATCTAACAGATTTTTAAAGCTGAAATTTTATTTTTAATAGATACTTATAGATATCTTATTAGAGAACGATGTGTACTCCGGAGAGTGCATATTCCTCTCTAATAAGATTCTTGAATATGCAGGCCGGTAGACAAAAATAATTAAATATACCGTTTAATAAATAAACAGAGTCTACTCAAATATGAATATCCGCTAAAAATAATGTTTAAGTAATAAAAATACATAAGTTGGGAAATTAGATCAAATATGGATCAGAGTCTGACAAAATGATAAGATAAAGAAGAATATCTATCTATATTTCTGAGATGAGGTATTATGTACACTATATACATTATTCAGACTATTGTCCTCATCTTCATCACCATATTTATTACAACGTTTCGGGTGTTGTACGTTCCAGCTTTCTTCAGGTGGTTGGAATGTCGAACTGAACCCTTTATTTCACTCACTGAGGTAGAATGTTCTAGTTCCATGTGCCATGTTTAATGGATGTCAGTTATCTCCTGTTAATTCCCCTCTCCAAGTTCTCCACTGCCTTAACTGGGTATTGAACTCACACTCTTTGGGTCCTGTCATTGGATCCAACCAATGCCTATATCCACTGTGCTTTTATCCACTAACACATGGCACAGTGGATAAAGGCGTTGGTTAGATCCAGTGACAGGACCCAAAGAGTGTGAGTTCAATAATGTTGTAATAAATATGGTGACAAAGGTGAGGATAATAGTCCAAATAATGTAAATAGTGTACATAATACCTCATCTCAGATATATAGACAGATACTGAAAGGCTGAAACATAGTAATAAATATGGCAACAAAGATGAGGACAATAGTCCAAATAATGTAAATAGTGAAGATAAAGTAACAAATATGAAACATTTATCAATCTAACATGTTTCACTTTTATTAAAGCTCCATCAGAGATTGAGACATGGAGAAAAAGAAGAAATAAACTCTGATATTTTTTACTTTTGTGTTGTTTGATTTTCATTGGCCAATCATGTTTCCCATACATTCGACTCTTTTTAACCAATGTTGGTATAATTTGTGGCATTTTGAATTCAAGGAGAGATGAACATGTTCATCCAAAGTTTCAAGAAAATAATGTATTACAAGCCTACCTACATTTTCTCCATATATCCTTCTCTCTGATGAAGCTTAAATAAAAGTGAAACATGTTAGATTGATAAACATTTCCCATTTGTTTTTTATCATATCATATATATATATATATATATATATATATATATATATATATGATTAAATACCAACAAAGTTCTTTCAAATTATTTTTTTCTAACTCTTGAATATTTTTCTTGGTTTCATGTATATATTTAAATATAAATAGTTCAATACTTGAGTTGCTTCAGTTTATTATTAAAATAGACATATGCAAAACTGACTTTCACTAATATCCACCAGACATTTTTATAAGCTATTTTAAACCATTATAAAAATGATCTGAAATGCAGAAAAACTGATTTAAAAGACCCTTGAAAAAATTTTTGATGGCCTTTAACCAGACTTCTAAAGAATGAAAAATTGCTGCCCACATACACCGTGTATGTATGTGTGTATGGAGTGATCTATATTTATTATCAAGTAAATAATCACAACCCTACTAACATTCTTGTAAGTACTCAAGGACTGTACAAGTATGAAGTTATTTCAGCTTACAAACTCAATATTAGTTTCATAAATAATAAAAAGTCAAGAGTGAAAGTAAAGGTGAAAACAGTTTTCATATCTCTTTCTCTCTCTCTCTCTGCTCCCAACACACAAAATAACATGAACACTCTTTCTTTCACACAAATCGACAGCCATATTGAATTATTCTAACCAAGATGGCTGCCAGTTATTACTAGTTGTGGACAGAACAACTAAAAACAAACAATGTAGATCAAAGTTTGACCTGTCAAGCAGATCATCAACTGTATTAATGTACTTCCTGCTGCTATCTTTGTTTTCTCAGGAGTCTGGTTTGGTTCAGAGAATTTTTGAAAATGGCTCAAGTATATGTACTGAGGGAACATAAAATCATGGTATTTAATTTCTTATTAAACATTTCATTTCACTGAAAAACAACCTTGGCAAATCTTGTAAAAATGGAAAATAGGAAACTTTATGGTCAGACATCTGGAAAGTGATATTGGCACTAAATAATATGGCAAGGTTACTGTGAGCATATTCTATCTATTTAAAAGTTAAAGAAGAAAATGTTCAATTATTTAAGATAAATTACACGCCTGCAGATTTTATTTTCATTCTTGCTTTTAGAAAGAGAATTTGAAAAGAAATGAATTTGAGGGGGGGGACAACTTTGGCACGATCTGCCAAGTTAAACATTGGATGTGCCAATTAAAGGACACGATTTGATGGAGAATAAAACTGACTGTGGCTGAACAAGTTGAGTTTTGAATAATACTCTCTGGCACAACAGCTGCACATGAAGGTAAATGGCTGTGGTTGGGTATTCACTGCCACAGTTTTTCCTCTTTCCAAAGATATTCAAATTTCTTTCTTCTTTGATGTGGGAATGCTTGCATATACAACCTACCATAGGCACAGCAATCTGCAGCTGTCACTTCCCAAACAGGTATCCCTACAGGCTTGGACCCAGCAATGAACTCTTTATAGAGGATGTCTTTGGAATATAGTTTTCCTGCATGTGATAAATGTAACCAAGCCAGTAGAGACCTCACTGCAGAAGGTAGGCATTTATGACTGACATGCTTATCTAGTTCAAGATGTACAGGATCTGATATAAGAACAGCTAGAGGAACACATATATAAATGACATGTCCTTGTTCAGGACTTGATGCCACAAAAGCAAATAAAGCTAGTCTTCTTGATGCAGAAACCAAGAATTCCAAGAAGAATTCAAAGAAAGAAAACTAAAATTTCTTTGTTTT
Organism: Acanthosepion esculentum; assembly: GCA_964036315.1. Taxonomy (NCBI): domain Eukaryota; kingdom Metazoa; phylum Mollusca; class Cephalopoda; order Sepiida; family Sepiidae; genus Acanthosepion; species Acanthosepion esculentum. Next base: position 84,114,635 of record OZ038488.1, read on the forward strand.
TCATGAATTCTTGCATATTGCATTCTTAGTAGAATGGTAATCTTGGAAATTAGTAATTCATAAATCCCATTAAATTTTTTCTCTCCAAAATCTATTCACAAAAATTAGAGAAAGTTCTTGAAGTTTAAAAAGAAGATCAAAACTGTTTACCTTGCTTAAATAACATGAACACTCTTTCACTCAAATCTCCAGCCATATTGAATTAATCTAATCATAAGATTGAATGGCCTCTAAACTGCCAACTGAGTAACCCCATAGGAGAGTGACTATTGGTACATGAGCAGTCAGGTCTCAATCTCAGTAATTGTCAAGTGCATCAAAGTCAAACAACCAGTTCTAAAAGATATTAAAAATGGCTGAATAATTTTCTGAATTCCGTTTTTGTGTATGTTACAGTTTAGGGCATGTTTTCTTCATAAAGGTTTTATTTGTATTTGTCTCATCAAAATTTTTGCATCTATATGAATACATGCATATATAATTACTTGTGTGTGTGTGTATATATATGTGTTTATATATATATATATATATGTGTGTGTGTGTGCGTATATATATATATATGTGTGTGTGTGTGTGTGTGTGTGTGTGTATGTAATCCACAGACAGACTGTTCTGCTGTTTCACAGCTCATCAATGTGGGTAGACATCTGATTACCTCAAGATGGCATCAAAACCCGTCTGATTTGGTATCAGTCGGAGATTTTATCCCTAAGCCATTGGCACACAGAAGGGATGAAGGTGAATTTAGATGTATTTATTTTTAGACAAACATGCCAGTGACTGGAGAACTCAATTCATCTTAACAAAGAGTCTTGCATCAACAGCAGTTATGGTGACTCTTTAAAAATTCACTTGTGTGTGTGTGTATGTGTGTGTGTTGTGTTTGTCTGTCTGTCTGCGTATATATGTGTGTGTGTCTGTCTCTCTCTCTATCTCTCTCTCTATATATATGTGTGTGTGTGTGTGTGTGTAGGCAAAACCATTTTTTTTCACATAGCCATTAGTCATCATATCTGTGCAAGCCATTCACCTTCAAAACGATTTCAAACATATTAACATTAACTTTGTCCTTTAGTCCTCACATGTTCATGTAAGTGTTAAGCATAAGGTCAGCAAATGGCAGGTAAATGACACCATTCACTCAACCTACTCATGAAGGGATCCGTGTCACGAATTTCATTAATCCTCTTTTTAGAAACAATGGGCAGCCGTGGTGGAAAGTGATGACAAATCACAGACTGCTTTGTCATGGATTGAAACTGAGACACAGAAACCTGTTTCCCATGTGAGATAAAAAAAAAAAAAAAATTGACAAAGAGTTGAGCATGAAGAGGAAAAGATCATATTGCATTTGTTTTGTGTGGACAGACATGAATATGTTCCGAGGATGGAGTACAGTGTTTATCTGAGGGACATGGATAATATCAGATTGTAATTTCTTTCTGAATTTCCCAGATGAGAAACTATTATTACATTATCTACACTCAAACGATTGTCCTCATCTTTATTGTGATTATTACAACATTTTAGGCCAGTAAACTAGTGATTGATTTTTTTTACGGCTTATCAACCCTTTGTATCACTAAATCATTATTATCATTATTCATAAAATTTAAAATATTTTCTGGCTTTGAATAATCTACAAAGGGTTGAACCCATAGCTGGAAGGAGAAGAGGTGGGTTCATACCTTTCCCATGTAAGTGAACATAACTGCATTTGGAATTTGACTCTCTGATTATCAATTCCAAGCCATTATCCAGTACAAGTTGGATGCCATATATGAAATACATATTAGAGTCTATTTGATGAAATGATTCAATATTTCTTAGATTAATGCCAGGGTTTTTAGAGCGTCATGCAGTGTTGGACTAATAGATTATTTTCTTTTTAACAGGATAAATCCTTCTTTGATTGATTGACTGATTCATTCATTTTTCTATGGTTTATCAACCCTTTGTAGATTATTTATAGCCAGAAATTATTTTTAGATTGTAAGAATGTTTTTAGGGGTGGGGAGATATAATAATGGTTTAGTGATACAAGTCTTACTCCATAGCTGTGAGAAGAAGTGGTTAATTCATACCTTTTCCCAAGAGTATTTGTGGATGAGCAAATATACCAAACCCAACAAAAATTAGAACTTCGCTGTCTGATTAACAATTCCAAGCCATTATCCATTACACCACCTGCACACCCAAGCTTAAAGCACCTGGTATTCCCAAGTGGTTAACCATCTAAATACCAACCAGACTCGATGTTGCTTAACTTCGGTGATTTCCAGCAACCACCAGTAGACTAGTGAATGTATTAACATGTTGGTTCATGAATTTGGTGACATAGTAATTGTGAGTTCAATCTCTAGGCCTGGTAGTACAAACTTAAACATGGTGGAAAAAGGTCAAGCAATAACTGAGTAATAATAAATAAGAATTAGACAAGATATCCTTACACTTGTTCAGGGTAACTAAAACAATTTAACTCTTTAGATTAAATAAAGGCTTCCGTTTGAAATCCCCCAAGGTTGCCTGGATTAACAAGCAACTGCTGAAATCTGGTATACACAATAGTGGAAAGTTTTTGATGATAACAACAAAGATGAGGATAATAGTCTGAGTATCAATAATGAAAATAATCAGATTGTAAGTCTTCTGTACATAAAATAAAATATACAAATACATAATACTTTCTTTCATTTTTAAAAAAATCATTTCACCCCAAACAAGGCAATAAAGCCACTAAGATGCAAAGAGGATTACTGAGTGTATGAGAAAAAAAAAACATTATTAATGAGAGAGGACAATAAAAGAACGGAAATTAAGAAGACATAAGTGAAGAGGAAATTTAAAGATATAAAATATATTATTTACTAGAGTAATTGAGTACTTCCTTTTTCAGTCTTCTGTGAATTTTCTAAAATCCACCGTGTATATTTAACTCAAAACCAGTTGAATGTGGGGTTACTTTCTCCACCCAGAAACACCTATTTGCTATAGGAACCACAGCAGCAACACCTATCACTGAGTGGCTTTGACCCTCTATTACACCATGGTGGGTTTTTTTTGTTTTTTTTCACCATTTCACCTGAAGCAAGGCAATAATGCCACTAGGATGCAAGGAATTACTGGGAATGAAAGTGAATGAGAAGACTTTAGTGAGGAGAAAGGACAATAAAAAAAACAGGACTTTCAAGAAGAGAGAAAATGACGATTGGCATTGCATTTAAATTTTTGAAGATTGTAGATGGCAGAGAAGCAAGAAATTAGAAGAAAGTTCCACAGACACGTGAGAAAAGAAACTTAGATCTAGTTGGTGCTACAGTAAAATAGTGAAACCTAGTTACCAATCTAGAAATACACTTAAATTCATGCAGTTGAGGACCCAAGGAGGAAAGCTCATTGGAACAATTGCCATGAAAATATTTGTAGAAAAGGCAGAGGAAAACCATGTCATGTTGGTGAGAATGTGGCTGAATTTGAGATGTCAGGGTAGGATTGATTACATTATAGACCATTCTTTGAATTTTGTCAAGAATCTTAAGGTATGTAGTAGGAGCACCAGACCAAATATTGTGGCAATATTCAAAGATGGATTTCTAAATGCGCAAGATGGATTCTGACAAGAAAAATTGTCTGGCATGGCAAAATGAACGAGCTTTCCTAGCAGTAGATGCAGAATTGATTCATTATAATCACTTGTTCCTTATTTGTATCATATTTAATTGTATCTTTTTCATTTCATATTTTGGGGTTTCTGTGTGAAAGAGTGGGTGAGTGTGTGTATGACAGAGAGAGAGGGCATGATGTGCGTGTGTGAGACAGAAAGAGAGAGAAGGCAATGGTGTGTGTGTGTGTGTGTGTGTTTGTGTGTGAGAGAGAGAGGGCATGATGTGTGTTTGTGTGTGTGACAGAGAGAGAGAGAGGGCATGATGTGTGTTTGTGTGTGTGACAGCGAAAGAAGGCATGATGTGAGTGTGTGTGTATCTGTGTGTGTGTGACAGACAGAGAGGCCATGATGTGTGTGTGTGTGAGACAGAGAGAGAGGGGATGATGTGTGTGTGTGTTAGCCAGACAGAGAGGCCATGATGTGTGTGTGTGTGTGTTAGACAGAGAGAGAGGGCATGATGTGTGTGTGTGTGTGTGTGTGTGTGTGTGTGTGTGTGTGTGTGTGTGTGTGTGTGTGTTTGTGTTTACATGTTCACATCATTTGTTTCTCAAGTCTTTCTCAGCATTTCGATCCCTGCATCATTGGGGGAGAATAAATGAAACTTTTTTTTTTCATCTCACATACTTTGTATGAACAAACTGCCAACACGACGACCCCCCCCCCCGCTCAACTACCCTTAGAACACTGACAAAATGTCTGCTGATAGTGACGTTAAGACCTTCCCTTCCACCCTTCCCTTCCTTCCCCCAGTCCCTGTTCAATCATTTCCAGTAAAGACTGAAGTAAAAGAATTGTTTGTACAATTCAGTTATAACAAAGAACATGTCTGCAAATATTATGAAGAGAATGTTGAAAAATCATTTGTAAACATACCTTCATTCACAGAAATGTACGAGCCGTGTTGGTGTGCCTAGAGACAAGAGAAAATCCTAATCGAACAGAATACTGAGATCTTAATTGTCCGCTTCATCCTTACAGGTCATCTATCATGACTAGTTTGTGATGTTCAATGTTCATTATGTGGTAACCCTTTTATTATGTTCATTTTCAATTTGTTTTGTTTAATTACAAGAGCAGTTTAATATTACTGATGTTTTTTTTAATATTTTCACCACAAATAAGGAGATAAAGCCACTAAGACACAAGGGGTATAGGATATAAACTTCTATATTTTACAATAAATAAGGGAAGCAGACACAAGTAAGAGATGGCAACAAATAAATCTTACTAAATTCAGTACAAAAAACAAACTTTTTTACAATTCTGTACAAGCTCCAAATTAAATAAGTGGTTTCTGGAACCTGATTGAATAGGACAAGTTGTGTGATGTATTTTCTATGACATCCATGTGGTTGAATTCCAAATGACATAGAAATAGGTTGGGGTTCATATTACTGAGTACATTCCAGCACAAAACTCAGACAGCGATTCAGAGCCAACCCATAGCAATAAAACAGCTTGTCAGGAACAGTCAGCAACCAGATCTGCAACAATGCAGTCAGTAAAGGACAGTTGACAAAAGACAATCAGTAAACTAGAGCAGCCTTGATCAACAGTTTAAACACACTGTACCATGACAACTTGTATGTCAGCAATGATTTTTTTTACATACAAGACCATGAAAGTAAGTCTTCTATCCCCTCTTTTTGTTCACTGTTTTAAAATTACTGCTATAGCACGCAGTCTCAGTCACATTTCATTAGTGTGTGCTTCATGCACACATATTGGCCTACCATACCGTTTGATTTCTTCAATTGTAACTGAAACACTTTGAAACTTTGCAGACTCGTGACAAATCATTTTGAACAGTCAAACTACTGTTCTTTTCATAGTCACAAAAAAGAACATTGATTTTTAATATGGAAATACATGTATGTGGTTGTATAAATGTTACTGTCATATTTAGCTTGATCATCTTCCATTTCTTCGCATTATATCAAAAATTGTGTTGTATTTGTGGACATGACACTTGGATTGTATTTTTCTTCCTAAAATATGAGTAGACTTCCCCACAGAAGTAACTAAGTGTTGTAGCATATCTACGGATGATAATCAGTATGTGCCCATTCACATAAATACAGTAGTAAATACTGTATGTTGGTCTTCAGTTGAAAATTCATTGTGGAATTCACTTGACTCACTTCTGGCAGTTGATTAATTTTTCTATGCACCGCTGGCAAATCTTATATGTGTTGTTCATGTCCTAAGTATTATCGTTCATTTCAAACCTTTGTGTGATTATTCTATTCGGTAACCTTCCCTAGGTTACAATACTAAGTTTGAAGGAATCTGAGAAAAACATTACTGAAGAGAAAGTACAATAAAAAGAAAAGGATTCGAGGAAACTGATGATGGTGACTGATATTGTTTGGAATTGTCTAGTGTAACGGCAATTGGTAACAAGCCTACACAAAAAGAATGTGATTTATTTATTTTATTTTATTAATATAATAAATGTGCACAACAGTTATATCATATGCACATCAAGATACAATCTTCTGTGGTAAATGACATTTTAATTAACATGGGCTGTTTATTTGGTATAATAATAGCTTCTAGAGTTTGGAGTCATTCCGTGCATTGGGTACTGTAGAGTATTTTGGTGCTAAAATACTTGTGTCATGTTGACAGTTACATTTTGGTCATTCATGATGGGCTGGTCGATGTGTGCATGGATTGCACTGAGTTTCGACATGTGACAGGTCAATTTGTGAGAGAATGTGGTGCATGTGTGCCCAATGTAAGTATTTAATGTTGGTTTCTGATTATCAGTGTTAGAGATGCTATATCCTAGAGGGGACATTTTGAAGATTGTAGTTGATAGGAAAATAAGAAGCAGGAAGGCTAGATGTGCAAGAAAAGAAACTAGGGTTACACTTAGCAAGGAAAGAAACTAGGGTTACACTTAGCAAGGAAAGAAACTAGGGTTACACTTAGCAAGGAAAGAAACTAGGGTTACACTTAGCAAGGAAAGAAACTAGGGTTACACTTAGCAAGGAAAGAAACTAGGGTTACACTTAGCAAGGAAAGAAACTAGGGTTACACTTAGCAAGGAAAGAAACTAGGGTTACACTTAGCAAGGAAAGAAACTAGGGTTACACTTAGCAAGGAAAGAAACTAGGGTTACACTTAGCAAGGAAAGAAACTAGGGTTACACTTAGCAATTTAAATTGTAAAATGATGAAACCTAGCTGAAAATCTACTACTATGTTAAAAACAAATTAAGTTGGGCTACCAAAGGAGTTCATCAAAACAATTTCCATGAAAATATTTATAGAAAAGGCAATAGGATGCTACAGTACAGAGTTGGGAAAGTGATGGAAACAAAAATGCCAGGTCAGGACAGATAACATTGCAGAATCTTATCCAGATTTTGTCAAGAATATCTAGATCGATAGTAGAAGTGATAAACCAAATGTGACAACCATATTCAAAGCATGAACAAATGACAGACTTATAAAAGATGCAAGACATATTCTAGTGAGAAAAATTGTCTAGCATGACACAGTGAACCAAATTCCCTAGCAAGACTTAGCAATTTCTTGATATAGTCATTCCTGCTCATATCAGTAGAAAATGTTACACCAAGAAGGCGCAATAAGTTTATTCTCCTGAAGGTTAGCATCAGCCATGCTGATAGAAAGCAAAAAAGGGTTGTAAGACAATGAGAGCCAGTTAGTTTTGGAGGACTTAAAATTAACAAGCCATTTATCACCCCAGTTGACAACAGACTGGATATCGTATTTACATTAGTCGGACTATTGTCCTCATCTTTGTCGCCATATTTGTCACAACGTTTCAGCCATTGTACGCTCCGGCCTTCTTCAGGTGGTTGGAATTTTGAACCGAACCCTTTATTTCGATCACTGGGGTAGACTGTTCTAGTTCCACGAGCCATGTTTGATGGATGTCAGTTATCAGTTATCTCCTGGTAATTTTCCCTCTGAAAGTTCTCCACTGCCTGAACCAAGGACACATGGCACAGTGGATAAAGGCGTTGGTTAGATCCAGTGACAGACCCAAAAAGAGTGTGAGTTCAATACCTGGTTCGGGCAGTGGAGAACTTTCAGAGGGAAAATTAGCAGGAGATAACAGATAACTGACATCCATCAAACATGGCTCATTGAACTAGAACAGTCTACCCCAGTGATCGAAATAAAGGGTTCGGTTCGAAATTCCAACCACCTGAAGAAGGCCGGAGCATACAACGGCCTAAACGTTGTGACAAAAATGGCGACAAAGATGAGGACAATAGTCCGACTAATGTAAATACTGTACATAATACCTCATCTCAGAAATATAGACAGAGACTGGATATCATTTTCAAAACAGGACTTTATCAAATCTATCAGATTTATTTATTAAGAGATGAGCAAATAATTGTATCATCAACTTGTACTGAGTTGAGGACTTATAACATCAGGAAAATAATTGATAAAATTTAGGAACAAAGTAGGTCAGAAGATAGGACCCTGGAGATACCTGAATTAATGTTTTTTATTTAAAGGCTTTTATCTTCAAAATCAATTTAATGGAGCTAGACCCTACAGTAGCTTCAATTAGGCACCATCATGTTTGCAAATGATCTTAATTGAAATGATATATAAAAGTATGCACACACTTTACATTAATCATCTGTCAGTCTAAGTTCACTGGATGATGTTTTAGGGAGTCTGTCTGCTAGATCTATGATTCCTTTTCTTTGCCTTTTCATCCCTGATTTCTGAGTAAATGTCACTGCTTGTAAAATTTACCGGCCTAACCTAATCCAAAATCTAACCAAATAACAAAATATCAAATTTATTTTGTGAAATCAGCACATCTTTGTAGATACACATACAATAACAAGTTTAATCCTTACCAGTTACTCCATACAAAATTTTGTGTGGGTCACCCAGTGAGGATCCAACTCGCTGCTCAATACTAACTGTTAACCAGGCTAGCTTCAATAACAGTTACCTGTGCCAAGGTACCTTTCTTGAATGCTCATTAGTAATGGTTAATCAAACTAGCCTCGTTAACCTGAGTTGCATTTTTGTATTGAACAACTAGTGAGGAACAAACTCACTACTCAGTAGTAATAATCAATCAGACTAGACTTGCTAAACATTATTCCATACTTAGCTGAATTTTTGTATAGGGCACCCAGTGAGAATCAATTATGGTTGAATAGTAGAGTCAGTCAGACAAGGCTCACTAACCATTAACCTATGACTAGGGACTTTTTTTTTGTATGGGTGCCCCCAGTGAAGATCAAACTCACTTTTGACTGGGGCACCTAATGATGATTGAACTCATTACTCAGATGTAATGGTCAACAAGCATGTCCACATTACCTCAAACTAAAATGCATTTTTTGCATAGAGTACTTAGTGAGGAGGCACAGTGGAGTAATGGATAGCAGCTCGGATTGAGGAATTGGAGAGCCAAGTTCAAGTTCCAGTTGAATCCGTTACATTCACTCACGTGCTAATACCCTTGGGATGGTATGAATCCTCTTCTTTTCCCCACCAGCTATGGGTAAATAGCAGGACAGACCGGGTTCTGTAGCTTTGGATGGCAACTGGGCAACTTCTCTACTGCAGAAAGAAATGGCAACCTACTGTGGGAAAAAATCTGATTTGTCAGTCATGTATCGAAAGGTACATATATCGCCTAAGTGTGTATCACATATGGCACATAAGTGACTGACTCAGTGAGAACGGAAACCACAAACACAGTAGTAATGGTCAACCAGACTGGACTTGCTAACCACTGACTATGACTACCGATCCCCCTTCTTCAGTGCAATGGAGGGGTGCAGCCTCGGCCAGCTGTAACCTGGACTGAGCACCTCACAGTTTTTATTTTCCCCACCTGTGTCTCTGTCGACAGTCACAACTGTGTCACACTCTACTCAAAGTCAGAGCCGCAACTGAGAGATGCTCCCCACCGGCATGGGCCACAGAAGATTGATTTTTTTTTTTTTCATTGCTTTGGGGCATTTTTATATACTGGATTAGTTTTATAACAACTGCTGGTTATATTTTTTTTTTTCTTTCAGTTGTTTTTAAAAATTGTAGGAGTGCTGACAGGATATGATATCTGTACACGGCCAAATTTGGGGAAGTGATTTGGTTAGAAACTTTTCAGTACCTACATTTAACATAACAAAACCGAAGTTTAAGTACCAGAGAGAATGTTATGTGTGCAATTTTGTTGGTTTTTTTTTAATATTCTTATGGTCATGAAAAAAAAAACAAAAAAAAAAACCCAGAAACTATAATCTTGTCTGTTATTGCCAAAATCCAATCATAAGCCAATCCTGAATATTTCACAATCTGTATATACAAAGCACGATTTGCTTCATCTCAAGATATTAATTATGGTGAAATAAAACATAAATTTTGAAGTTTTCTATCAGTTTTACATGAAAATGATTCATTTTACTTTTCTAAAGAGACAGTAGATTTTAGTGCTTTGTTTTTTTATCCTTTTTAATGACTGTGCTGAACTTTAACACAAGAAGAAAACTATTAAATTTTTTTTTAAAGTGAAGAATTTATTATTAAAAAAAAACCCAAAGAAATTGATTTGAAAACTGAAATGCATTTTCAACTCATTCCATCTCCAATCAATTCATGATACAAATAGTTTTGTTGATATGAAAATTGTCGATTGGTTCATGGATAGTAAGAGGAAAGTGCTTACCAACAAAACTTTTTCAATTATTTTATTATTATTATTTTATTTTTTTTTTGCATTTATGGAGAAATTATTGATTATTTTATTTTGAAAAGACTTCAAAACAGTGATGAATCAAAGGCGATGCAATTTGTTTTATTTTTTCATGTTATGAACAGAGGTGTTATTAATGAGAAATTGGAGTCTTCTCATATTTAGTGAACTTTTTCACACTGCTAATCATTTCCAGTGACCATAATATGTTCTTTTGTTTGAGATATGAGGAAAAAAAAGATTTTTTCCCAGTTTTGAAAATACAATATTCTCTTTATAACTTAATGTTATGAAATCCTTTTTTTAAATGTCCATTTTCGGATGATATATCGATTAAATGTATCCCAAACATTCATGGTGAAGTTCGAGGTAACAGTGAAAATTAAGTAAAAATAAATAATATACCTGTTACATAATAATAAAAATGGTTTGGTTTGTTTTATGGCATATCAACACCTCAATGGGTTATTTAATGCTGACAAGATTTTTATTGCTGGTAATATATTTTTTTTTTTTCAAAAATGTATTACTGGTAAAAAGTTTTTCCCCCAAAAAGTATTGCTTGTATTAAAACCTATTTTTCTACTTTCATAGTGTTTTGACCTCTTCTGGGGGGGTTAACTATTTGCCCAGAGTTGGGAACCTGACAGGTGCTACCACCTTGGGTCAGGGTGGACTTGGGAACTTGTACAGTAAAAAAAAAAGTAATGATGAGAAACAGTTATGAACATTGTATACAGATATCGTATCCTGTTGGCACTTACACAATTTTTATAAACAACTGAAAGAAAAAAGTATAACCAGTGGTTGTTGTAAAACTGATCCAGAATATAAAAAGACCTCAAAGCAATGAAAAGAAAAAAAAATCAAATCTACTGATGCCGGTGGGGAGCATCTCTCAGTTGCGTGTCTGACTTTGGGTAGAGTGTGACTCAGTTGTGACTGTGGACAGAGACACAGGTGGGGAAAATATTAACTGTAATGTGCCCAGTCTAGGGAACTAACTGCCCGAGGCTGCACCTCTCCATTGCACTGAAGAACAGGGATTGGTAGTCATAGTCAATGCCAGTAAAACTGATAGTTGTGGGGACTGGCCAATTTTTGTCCTTGGCCCGAGTGTATGTGCTCAGGTTCCCCACATTAAACCAGACCTTGTGTCACACCTTTTCTCAGTGGGGTGAGCGGGGTAAATAATATCTTCCACAGGTCAGATGACTAGGATCAAAGTGTAGTATCTGTTCCAGTAGCCAACTCACAGCTCCAACCATCAGAAGCAGTTCCAGCTAGTCAGCCAGCTATCATTATCTTCAGCTCACCATCAGCCTTGTTTCCAGCCATTCTTGCCAACAGCAGCAATATGAAAATAAACTGTCCTTTTCAAGACAATGCTCTTCAGTTTGTTTTTGTTTGTTTTGTTTTACTTCTTATCAAACCCAATGGCTTATTTAATACTGACAAGATTGCTGGTAATTTTAAAAAAAAATGTATTGCTGGTATTAAAACCTATTTTTACACTTTCATAGTATTTTGACCCCAGTTTGTGGGTTAACTATTTACCCATAGCTGGGACCCTAACAGGTACTGCTACCCTGGGTCAGGGTGAACCTGAGAACACTAGCAATTAAGAGGTTGTTCAACACTCCTCAAAAGCTCTTGATCTGAGGTCTTACTGTTGGATATAGTTTATTGTCTTACCCAGGACGTGGATGTAGTTTATCATCATACCCCGGACAGTGCTCTTCAGTAATACAAAACTGTCCTTTTCAGGACAATGTCCTTCTCACCCTCTACGTGAGCATGCAGAGATATTTTTTGCCTTTGCCTTTTGTTCATATATTTCCTTTAACAAAAACAAACTTGACAGTATAATTTTTACTCAAGTCTTCACTTTCTTTGTTGTTGTCTTCTATCATTCAACATCTGTTTGTGGGCCAATATACCACCCACAACACAGACATGCTGCATTAAAGCAGTTTAGATATTCCAAGAATAAAATTGGTAAAAACAAAAACTGTTATTTAAAGAAATCTGTTCTGAATCAAATACTAAATGTTAAATCTGCTCGGAATTGAATTACAAAAGAATCAATCATTAATTTTCAGACATTATTCCATCAAATTAAATTGAATAACAGAGAAAAAATGTTTTTGCAAAGGCGAATCTTTACACCTGATGTCACTAATGCGGCAAATCGTTTTTCTTCTGTAAGTGATAATTTAACCAGCATGACATTTGGGATTTCATCTCTTGACATACACAAATCCCAGCCTGATTTTCCTGGTAACATTTGCTTTCATGATTTAAACAAAAGCTTGACTTATTTACTTGTAAATCTAGACAGACTGATTGTGTGTCTGTTTTCATTCTGAAGATGTGTCCCAGGTTTGATGATAAATTCCATCTGGCAGCAAGGCTTCTGATCAGGAGGTTTTGAGAAGTATTGAACCACCTCTTAATTGCTGCTGTTTCCAGGTCCACCCAGACCTGGGGTGGTAACACCTACTTGGATCTCAGATATAATCAAATACTGAATCTCCCAAACTGTGGTCAAAACATGGTGAAAGTACAAAAAAGGATTTTTTATAGTAAAAATACCAGCAATTGATTTTTGGAAAAAAAATATTACCAGCAATACATTTCTAGAAAAAATTACCAACAATAAAGTTTCTGAAAAAAATATTACCAGCATTACATTTTTAGAAAAAAGATATTACCAGCAATATATTTTCTAAAAAAAAAAAAAATTTCCTAAAAATCTTGTTGGTATTAAATAACCCATTGAAGTTGATATGCCATAAAACAAACAATCATTTTGAAAATAAATACACTGAGTACAGTACTGAGATAAAAGAAACATGTTCTGACCTTTGCAAGCTATTCAGCCATTTTGAGTAAATAACTAAACTGTCTTTATCAATTTTAGTGTATTGTTTAAATTAGGTTGTGTATGGGAATATTGATATCTGCTATTTCTAAAGAAGTGATGAATTTTTATTTATTGATCCAACAGATTTTATTACTTAAACATGCGTCGATGATCAATAAATGGAGTGTCGACTCAAATATGGGAATCCACTAAAAATAACTTTTAAGTATTAAACTCTGTTGGAATAATAAAAAAAAATCCATCATTTCTTTAGAAATTGCTTTGTTTACATTAGGATATGGAACCAAGCAGATATAGATTTTTTGTGAGTCTGAAAGATTTGCATTTATAAAGCACTATTCAAAATTACTTGATAGTCAAGGCAATCAGTGGCTGAGACAGTCTAAAGCACATCAGATCTAACAAGGGTTTCTCCTGCAAATGCAGGGAAACAGGTTTGAATTCTCAGGTTGGTAAATGAAAATAAATAATTATACTGTTTAAAACTAAACTAAGTGCCTGCTCAAATAGGTGTATCAACTAAAAATAACAATGAAGTAATAAAATACCAACTATTAGTACTGTACAACATCATTATTAATGCCATCTTCATAACTGCTATTTGGAAATAAGTTTACATTGTTTCGACTGTTGTCCTCATCTTTATTGTCATATTGTCACTGTAAGTTACGGCCTTCTTCAGGTGACTGGAATTTTGAACTGAACCCTTTATTTCACCCATCGTTCTAGTTCCACGTGTCATGCATCTTCTGGATGTTTCATTCATCTCCCTTTAACTCAACTCTCCAAGTTTTTGTTCACAACTGCAGTAGCCAGGTATTGAACTCACAACCCTTTGGGTCAAGTCCCCAGATTTAACCAACACTTTTGTCCACTGGGCCAAAATGTCCTTAAATACATCAGTGTATGAATTTTTGGGACTTATAAACCTGATGTCTCAGTAAATATTTTTTAAGAAGGCTAGAATATACAATGGCTGAAACATTGTTTTAATATGACAATAAAGATGAGAACAACAATGTAAATAATTACAATACCTCATCTCAGAAATATAGACAAAAATAAGTTGCTAGAATACAAAATAATAAGTTGCTAGAATATAATATAATTTAAAAAGGCTTTTATGTCATTAGAGTGAAAATGTTGGGAAAAAAAAGTTAAAAACCTCCATTGTTACCAATTTTTCATTTGTACTTTTCTTCATCTTAATTTTTACTTGCTTTTCATCGTAACTTTACTCATCAATTTATTTATGACTGTGTGAGAACAAAGCAGATTGGAAATAACAGATATGCTTTTGGTAGGATTTAAACACTTTTGCTTCCAGGAATATCTACTAGCTGTTTTCATAGATAGAGATATGAGAATACTATGGCTTTGTAGAAGTGGAATTTATCTGAACGAGAATGAGACACAAGGTTGATTCTACAAAGGAGAGGTTCAACATGTACCAGAGACCAGAAACCAAAAATTATCCAGCATCCTCAACATTTTTCCTCCAGATGACACTTCAGACATCAGGGATTAACTCTAGCTGACTCCTGAGATTGCGGTTTTCTTTATGTGCTGTGATCCCCTGGCTTCTTGGTTCTTCCTGATTAGTCAATCCAAAGACCAATGAAAAGACTTTGCTATATTATTTTTACTGTTATTTTTTTCATGGGACATGAACATCAACTAACCCTGTCAAATATATTGTATTTCAGAAACACAATATCTTTCCAAGAAGACATGTGGATGTTTATTAGTTAAGCAATGTTTTTTTTCCTTCTCATCCTTAAACTGAAATAACCGTACTTTAGTGTATATGTTATAATGTTACTTGGGTTACTTTCACTGAAAGGGTTCAGATTGAAATTTCCTGAAGGTTACCCAGACTTACAGATAGCTGAATAAGACCTGGGGAGCACAATGGCTGAAACATTGTGATAACAAAACAAAAGGGAAATACAAGTTCAAATATGAATAAGTCGAACAGAGTCAGAAGAAATTTTGGACTTTTAAAATGATTTTAAGGGTGAAATAGTAAGTGAAGCAAACTTGTTTGTTACTTTTCTTTGATGACACTAATGTACAAATAACAGATTCCCATCTTTGGCTCTGAATTGAAAAAGAAATTCAAAATAAAAATCTTACAAAAGATTAAACGGAAAAATAGAAGAATTACTGAGCATTTTTTTGTAAAAAAAAAATAGCTTCCATTTTTAATGCTTTGTATTGTTCACACTGGATTAACACATATTTGAATACATGTATGTTTAGATGCGTCTATACACACACAGACTATATGCATTTGTATATGAATCTATGGTGTATGTGTGTGTGTATATATATGTGTATATATATATATATATATATATATATATATATATACTAGTTTAAATAGTATTTATTCATGTTTTTTTCATGACACATTTGGTGTTAAAAATTATGAAAAAGGAGAATGACAACTCCAAGCAAAATGCATTTTCATACACACACACACACACACACACACACACACACACACACACACATAAATATAACTTCATATATAGCAAAATATATGGGAACTACTATTTACAAAGAAAGTCAGTTTTTGATGAGCTGTGTGTGTGTGTGTGTGTATATATATATATATATATATATATAATGTAGACATACAAAATACATATATAAATAAATGTACAATTACATCATATACATGCATGCATGCATATGTGCATTCATATACACACACACATATATATATATATATAACTTCATATATAGCAAAATATATGGGAACTAATATTTACAAAGAAAGTCAGTTTTTGATGAGCTGTGTGTGTGTGTATGTCTGTATATATATATATATATATATATATATATATATAGATAGATAGATAGATAGATAGATAGATAGATAGATAGATAGATATATCTATATATAACGTAGACACACAAAATACATATATCAATAAATGTACAAATACATCATATACATGCATGCATGCACATGAGCATACATACACACACATTATATATATATATACAATCCCTCAGCAGGAGTGAGTTTCATGCACAACACAATCTTCAGGGGATTGGTAGAGTCATGCTCCCAGTGAGGGATAATATTTATTAATATATATTTATAGCGCTGTTATATTACATCAAGCATTATTTCATAACAGCAGCACTCTATGGACAATATATTTATTTACACACATGTGTGCGCGTGTGTGTGTGTGTGTGTGTGCGTGTAGGTATCTTTCCCTCATGATATAATAAATTGTCCAAACAATTTTTTGTACCAGTAAAAGAAACATAAAATTTGAATCAAAATCTGAAAACTACTTCTGTGGGATGTGAAATGTGTAACCCGAGTGAAATCTCCCAAAAAGAAACAGATGAAATTTCTAGGGCATATAATGAAGAAAGAGAACTTGGAAAATTTGATACTCACAGGACATATTAACGGAAAGCAGGACAGAAGAAATCAATACATAACCTAGCTAATGGCGCTTGTGTAAATGGATTGCAGAATAGTATTTAGGATGGATAGCAAAGAGACAAAATTTACTAAGAGCTACAAAGGACAGGAAAATGTGGAGAGCCATGATTGTCAAGATCCTGTGAAAAGCAGTTTTCTTTTTGAAAGAAATGTGTTGAATGTGAAACATTTTTCTTTTTCTTCCTATATGGGTGTTCATATATCTGCCTGTCATATGGTTTTTCCAACATGTGCACATCCTGGGTGCAGCTGGGTCAACCACATGTTTACATGTCAGGATATCCATTCACATTTGGTGAAGTGTGGATCTGATCAACCTTCTGATGCACCTGTCTTCTCTGATGAACACTGAGCGCAAATTCTATTTTAATATCATCTGAAGGGAGTCACATACTACACTATTACCTCATGTAAATCTTTATATTTTCTTTCCAGGGATTTTTTTTTCCTTGAATATTACTTGTTAAATAAGTTTTATAATAATTATCTAGACAATCTTCTCATAGATGAAGAAGAGTCTTGAAACAACAGAAATGTGCTTCTACAGAAGGATGCTGAGCATACCATGAACCAAACATGTGAGTGATGACAAAGTTCAAGAGAAAATGGAAACAAAAAGAACACTTATACTTAACATCAGGAAGTGATAGTTGAGATTTCTCCTGCATATAATGAGGAAAGAGGGCTTAGAAAATTTGACACTCACAAGACAGACTGAAGGCAAGAGGGATTGAGGTAAACAATGCATAAACCACCTGGAGAACATAAGTTAAAAAAAACAAAGAAACATGACAAAATTTATTAAGACTTATAAGTGTTAGGAAATTTTGGTGGGCCATGATCGTCAACATTCTGAAGGACATAATGCCGTATTCAAGAAAATTTTTGATTGTGAAGATTATTCACAGAATTTATTCTGAAGGTATTTCAGAAATGTGGATTGGACTAAAAAATATTTGATTTGCTTCAGAATTGATCTATCCAGAAACTGGTCATTTTTCACTGAGACAACATATTTCCCTTTGGTAATTTTTCATTTTATATCACTAATTCTATAAATACCATTGTTCGTTCCATGTTGATGAATAAAGAAGTTTTTTTGAGAAATAAGTTGAGGCAATTTCTCTTATTTTTTTTTTTTTCATGGATGCTTATTATTGCCTTCTGATTTAGAAATGCTTTGACCTCATCAAAAAAGTGCAAACCGAAAAAGATACAGTGCCTTCTTATCGGCAACAAAAGAGCCCCCTGTTGCATTAAAGGCATTTAGAAGAATTAAGCCCCCTTATAAGCAACAGAAAGAGGTATATCAAGCCTAGCTACAAATGGACACTGAGTCTGCAGGTGCCAGAATTACTGACAGCTTAAGGAAGGAAATGGGTAGGAATCAGAAAGGTTAAGATGGGAAAGTAGGCAGAACGGTAAATGGTGATGTAAGAGAAGCATATTAGGAAGCTAAGAATTGTCAAAGGTGGGAAAAGTAAAAGAAAGAATGAAGAGAGGATGAAAAAAGAAGAGGAGCTGTGGAAAAGAAAAGATAATGAAGATGAAAGAAAGAAAGAAAAAGTATATGATGAGAGGTAAAAAAGAAAAGTGAACGAAGAGATGATGAAAGAAAGAAGAAATATAAGAGGAGCTGTAAGAAAGGAAAAAAGAAAGAAAAGGTATAACAAGAGAAGCAAGAAAGAAAAGTACTATAAGAGGGCTGTAGAAAAGAAAAGAGAATGAAGATGAAATAAAGAAAAAATATAAGAGGAGAGGTAGGGAATGAAGAGAGGATGAAAGAAAGAAAGAAACATTATATGATGAGAGGCAGGAAAATAGAATCAAGAGAGGATGAAAGAAAGAAGAAGTACAACAGGAGTGTTAGAAAAGAAAAGAGAATGAAGAGAAGAAGAAAGAAAAATTATAAGAGAAGAGGTAGAGAATGAAGAGAGGATGAAAGAATGAAAGAGAAAGTATATGAGGAGAGGTAGAAAAGAAAAGAGAATGAGGAGAGGAGGAAAGAATGAAAGAGAAAGTATATGAGGAGAGGTAGAAAAGAAAAGAGAATGAGGAGAGGAGGAAAGAATGAAAGAGAAAGTATATGAGGAGAGGTAGAAAAGAAAAGAGAATGAGGAGAGGATGAAAGAATGAAAGAGAAAGTATATGAGGAGAGGTAGGAAAAGAAAAGAGAATGAGGAGAGGAGGAAAGAATGAAAGAGAAAGTATATGAGGAGAGGTAGGAAAGAAAAGAGAATGAGGAGAGGAGGAAAGAATGAAAGAGAAAGTATATGAGGAGAGGTAGAAAAGAAAAGAGAATGAGGAGAGGATGAAAGAATGAAAGAGAAAGTATATGAGGAGAGGTAGAAAAGAAAAGAGAATGAGGAGAGGAGGAAAGAATGAAAGAGAAAGTATATGAGGAGAGGTAGGAAAAGAAAAGAGAATGAGGAGAGGAGGAAAGAAAGAATGAAAGGTAAAAACATCACAGGAGAGTCAGAAAAGACGGAGCAGTTAAAAGCTTTAAAAAATACCCATGACCCAATCATAAAACCAGTTTTCCCTTTCTTCTGCTAATGGACCTGTTTATAACTCAGCTGCTAAAGTTGGCAATGAATGTAGCTAACCTTGTCTCAAGGTTGTTTCTTCTAACACAATTGTCTTGAAGCATAACCTAATACAGATTTTTTTTTATAAGGGACTTAGGGTTTTGAATAGTTCTCAGGTTGCTTAATTCTGGGATAAGAATTGGTATTGCTTTCAGTTGCTTAAATTCCTTTGGCTTGGGTCTAATAAAAAGAAAATAAAGACATTTTTGAACCTGAATTAGTTCTCAAGTTGCTCGAGTGGCTGTTTAAATTTTTAATATTTGATTTTAATAAATAGAATGAAAGGCATTTCAATATAACTGAACTTCATAGAACTTGTAGAATTGCTTTATACAATGGAAAATAATGTATTTATTTAAAGTAAAATTGTTAAGACTAATAAAAACAAAAGACTAAATCATTCATATGTAAAAATCATTGATTATTCTTCTCTGAACTTCATCAATTAATACCAGAATTAGGGTGTGTGGATTTGGGTGCTTTCTTCGAATATGGATCTTCTTGCAAGAATGTGAGAAACTCATTGCTATTTCCCTCTCGGGTTGGATGTTTATATATCTTCCTGCTATTTGATTGCCCCATGTGTGCACATCCTAAGCATAGCTAGGTCAACCACATGTCAGGGTCTGCCACTGACATTCTGTGAGGAGCAAATCTGCACCTGGAGGAACCGTTTTAAATTTCTATTCTGATGATCTGACATAACACTGATTGCTAAGTCTACTTTAGTATCTGTTAGGGGAAGAACAGATCAATTTCTCTGAAAACATAGGTTTCTTATTGGCATTAAATTCAATTCAGAAAATCTAGTACTTTCTGGATCAAATATGACAGTAATAGGTTTTGTTTAATTTGACATTTCTTCTTTGTCTAGTTGTTTAAACTATATTGATGCCAAGTGCAATCGCTTATGATTTATTCACATTTGAGTAACAGTTGCTTATAAAAAAGACGCTGTACATGGATCACTAGCTGACACTATTCATTTCGCTGTCTAAAATAAAACAAATACAATTTAATCTATTGGGTATTTCCTAGCATGAATTTCATACAACAATAACATATTTTGTTTAATTTTATTTTTATCCGTTTTTTTTTTTTGTTTTTTTCTAGACTTGCTTAAATCACACTGACAACAGCTAGAGGATAACTGCATTGCTAATGTCAGTTATCACATATGGCACATATTCAAACCCATACTTACACAGTTGACTGTCATTGAAGATATATGTATGAGCAAAATAAAACAATGGTCTGCTAATTTTATATTAGCTTAAAGAAATGTGATGTTTAAGTATAATGCTCATACTGGTCTATTTGGTACCTATTATATTAGATAAATATGTGAGGCAAATAATATATATATATTTATATATTTAGTTTACGAATAAACTAGGTAATCCGTATGGGTAGACACAAGGAGGATAAAATCCAGAGAGCTCGATGTAAATCAGAGCTAGTAATTTAAATAAAAACAGACCACTTTAAGGTTCCATATCATAAATTATTTCACCACAGCCCTTTTAAAGGACAGCGGATCATCAGATTTTATTTCCAAAGGTTGAAACGAAAAATGAAAAGAAATTTACACATTTATGATGGGCAGTAATAAGTATATGTAAATTAACAAAGTGAGGAAGTGAAAATATATATATATATATATATATATATATATATACCCAAGTTTGGGATTGGTATATACGGAGTAAATTCCAATAACCAACAATTATTATTCTTTAAAGAGTGCTCAATACAGAGTAGAGCAGATATAATCATTTATTTGAATATTACAATATAAATATGTTATAAAATCACATATTTATGTTGTAATATTCAAATAAATGATTATATATATATATATATATATATATATATATATACTGATAGTACTACTCGGTTGGAAAAAACCTTTGGATGGCACAACTTGTGAGTATATCAAAACAAAATTGGTACTTGAGAAAAAAATTGTAAAAAAAAAAAAAGAAAGAACTAGAATCCGAACAGGGCGAAATAAATCGTCCCGTGTCTTAAGTTTTTAGTTCAAAGAAAAAACCCAAGTGAGTAATAAAGCTAAAACGTAGAGTGTGCAATACGCTAAGTATAGCTGGGTATAAATAAAATAAATCCTAAAGAGCCAGGAACAACCTACCTAGGTTTCACCTAAACAGATCTTCAGGGTAATCTGGCTAAAGAGGAAATGACACAAAACAATATTTATTGATAAAGCATATATATATATATATATATATATATATATATATATATAAAGGTAAATGTTATTAAAGACAACAGACATTTTATATCTATTAATTTTATTGATCAACTTTTCCGAATTATGAGTAATCCTTCTCAGATAAGGAAGAAATTCTGTCAGAAACTGTCCAAAGTTCATTTTGGAAGAAATACAGACCAAGCTTTTGATTTACTTAAGTGTATATAAATGCAAAAACAATTATAATTCAAGAGCCTGCATCTTTAAATGCATGTAAGAAAAAGTAAAATAAACAGACATATCAACTACATCACAACACTTTTTACCTATGTCACTACACTCACCAATTCCACGCAACTCACTATTTGAACTCTACCTACCCTGATGATGTTGAAAGCTTGGATGATATTTCTTCTGAAATGAAACTTTTCTGATGGAACTTCCTCCTCATCTGAGAAAGATTATTTGTAATTTGGAAAAGTCAATCAATAAAATTAATCAACACAAAATGTCTGTTGTCTTTAATAACATTTGCCTTAAAGAACATTTACTCCCTAAATACAAATAATTTAAATATAGGTCTATATCGATGCCAATACTTTGTTGCCAGACCATGATATTCAAATTTGAATACAGTTGCTTATTAAAAAAAAATGGTTTGTGTATTTACATCATTTGTTAAGAGAACAAGTAATTTACATTTTGTAGCTAACACTGTTTAATGGCCGTCTAAAATAAAAAAAAATGAAAGAACAAAAGAAATAACTTTTATTGAAACTGGAAAATATTATTTTCCTTCTGTAAATGGCTTCTATTTAAAAACTGAAAAGATTCTAATAGAATAAAATCAAATAAATTGTAAATAAGTAATAATCACTAGAACCTTTTTCTCCCCAGACAATTATAAAGCAAAATTGCAAAATACATACTTGCAAATAATCAATAATTGACAAACAACTAAGAATTGTAGTTGATTTTATTATAAACACTGAAATATTTAAAAAAAACAAAACAAAAAAAACAGAATTCTTATTTGGTAATCAATTATTGATTACTTACAAGAATGATTTTCAAAATTACCTTTGCATTTTAGGTTAATATAAAAAAAGATTGAGGTGCCATCTTTAGCACAATGTTCAGAAAAGCTTAGAAGCATCTTCAAAGCTAACTTGGTTGTGCAATCATTTAGTTCTAATATGTTTCTAAAATTCTTTACTATATTTTGAACAAGTTCAACTCCCCAAGGACAAATGGCCCAGTGGTTGAACTTATTGAAAAAGAGTTGTGATTTCAATACCTGGTCACAGCAGAGGTGAACAAATCTTGGAGAGTTGCATTACTAAAAGGGAGATAACTGAGATATCCAGAAAAGGCATGGCACATGGAATTAGGACAATCTACCCCAGTGGACTAAATAAAGAATTTGGTTTGAAATTCCAATGCACATCACCTGAAGAAGGCCAGAACTTACACTGACTAAAATGTTATGAATATGATAGTTACAATACTTCATCTTAGAAATATAGACAGATGTATTTTGAACAAGGTTAGCAAAGTCTTCAACAGAGAAAGGAAATATAAAACAAATCCAAATTTTATATTGAGAAATGCTAAAGATACAGGGATACTTAAATTTAAATTTAGAATTTCAACATGTATTGGAGATACCAATTTCAAACAAGTACAACAATTTAAATCTCTCCTTGCAGAAGTGTTTTAACAGAAAATGTGAATCTGATATCCAAGAGTGTATTGGGATAGCAAAAGATGCCTTCCAAAAGCTGTACAGAGTGTTAAGAAACAGGAAAATTTACTTAGAAACAAAGAAAAGAGTACTGAACTGCTATGTAATATCAATCCTCCTATATGGGAATGAATTTTGGACAATCTCCTCACAGATGAAGACGATACTTGAAGCAACATAAATGTGGTTCTACAGAGGTATGCTCAGAACACCATGGACTGAACATGTGAGCAATGACAAACTTTTAAAGAAAATGGAAACAAAAAGAATACTTATACTTATCAGAAAGTTTTTGAGGCATATAATGAGGAAAGAGGGCTTGGAAAATTTATTACACACAGTGCATTTTGAAAGCAAGAGGGGCAAAGGAAAACAGCACAGAACCTACCTAGAAAGCTTGAGCAAATGGATGGTAGAACAAGGTTTAGGAGAGAGAACAAAAAGACAACATTTATTAAGAGCTACAGAGATCAGGAAATTGTGGAGAGCCATGATTACCAACATCCTGAAAAAACACAGCACATAGAACAATCCTAATGCATAAAGCCAATTTGATTCAGCTTTTTATATATATATATATATATATATATATATATATATATATATGTACAAGATATCCCTTGCATTATTATAGCATGTTGAGTTCAGTGTTGGGTGGTTACAAAAGTGACATATTGGTGTCTCCAAGTTATGAACTACAAAATTCAACAGAACAGACTTCAGAAGTTATGGACTAACAAACTGAATAGAACAGATGACAACATGGAAACAAGGGAATTATATATATATATATATATATATATATATATATATATATACTTTATTTTAGGATATGACATCAAAAACATTTTAAAAAACGTTACACAAATGCAGTCATGTTTCGATGCGTTTATTTTTACATACTTTTAAAGTAATATTTTATTTCTATATTATATTTTTATTATATTTTTTTACATGTAAGAAAGTAATATCCTAAAATATTGAATATTGCTCTATTTTTTGTATTGAGCCCTCTTTTATATTGAATGTTACGAATGTCGGAATTGAACACTATTCGTTCTCATTTTACATACATACATACATACATACATCTCTTCAGTAAAATGAATGGAGCACTTTGGTTGATTGGCATTTATTTACATTTGTAAAAACAATACGCTAGATTTAGTTGTGTAAGTCTACCGAGTGAAGATAGCTCTGACTGACACCAAACTAGTTGTGTTTCAATCCTGGCTTGAGGCATTCGTAAGTCTAGTCGCACTGAGGAGCTGTGATACAGCAAAACAGTACTGTCTGTGAATGACATATATATTTGTTATGGTAATTTACCCACACAAGCATGGACTCTCCCAGCTATAAATAGGAGCAGGTACTGCCTTTTGGAGAGGGAAGTTTCCAGTAGGCAGCTCTGATGGTCAGACCGAACATTTTTGCTGTAACGCTCTCGTTTATATATGTTTGTATTACTGTTTTTGTTAATATATTTATTTAACTCAATTCCTCTGTTTATGTCTTTATTTTTGGCCCTAACAAGGCCACAACAATATATATATATGTATATATATATATATATATATATATATATATATATATATATATATATATATATATATATATATATATATTTGAAATGGTTGTTTGTACTGAGCTCAGTTTATTATATATAAAGTAATAGAATGTAGTTTGTTTAGGAAAAGTTCTTAGTTGCTGAATTTCACTCCTGTATGTGAAATGAAGTTTGGAAATGTGTTGTGTGCACCATGCTGCGATGAATGTGGTATGTAACAGGCGTTCATATTTGGCCATTTCTAATCGTATGGTTTCTGAAAGGTGAATGGTTACATTGATAGCGAGTAGCTGTGGGATATCAACCTTTTGTTGCTTTAGATGAATTACTTTTCTTTTCTTACCTATTTGCAATTTATAAATACTTTGATAGATTATGGAGAAAGGTTTTCAATGATCTATTTTAATTGGTCAGAAAACATCTTTGATATGCTCCAGAGAAAGATTTTCATTTACGCATTTTAATTGCTCAGAAAACATCTTTGATATGCTCCAGAAAAAGATTTTCACTGATGCATTTTAATTGGTCAGGAAACATCTTTGAAAGACTCCAGAGAAAGATTTTCATTGATGCATTTTAATTGGTCAGAGAATATATTTTATTTTTCTCTACTAATAATATTGCTTACTTATATAGCTTACTAACTAGTACCCACAAAAATGATGGAATTATTAATACATTCAGTATTATATATATGTATATATAGTCAAACCTAATGAGCCAGACAAACCTACCAAGGTTTCACTTAGGCAGATCGTCAGGGTCGGCTGGCTAAAGAGGCAACAGCAAAACGGCGTATATATAGACGACAGCCAAGACAACACCACGTGACCAAGGAAAAAAACAAAAACAAAAAAACGAAAGAAAAAAGAAAGAGAAAAAGAAAAAGCGACACCGTGGGGATGGTGTATAGATTCAAATAACTAAAAGGAGAGGGGATATTTAAGAAAACACAAACAATAATGATAACACTACAATCGGGAGAGAGAGGCTTATTTCAGTAACCAAGCATTTCTGTGTCTACATTTGTTAAGGATCTCGGTTTTAGAATTTAGTAGATCATTAGGTTTATTATATAATGTTATAGCTAATTTTTCCTCGGTGCATAGCTTACAGAATTTATGGCCCGCTTTACCTATATATATATATATATATATATATAATTATGTAATTCTGTGGATTTAGGTAGTAAAAGTTCTTCAAGTCATTGTGTGATGCCACCATTTCTAAAAGGCTATTAAACTTGCAAATTCATCTCTACATTCCCTCAGCATGACTTAAGAAAGTAAAAAGCTTGGACCATATTATTTATACTTTTTCTTCCAAAATGAACGTTGGACAATTCTTGACAGAATTTCCTTCTCGTTTGAGAAGGATTATTCATAATTTGGAAAAAATAATTGACATAGGATTTCTGTCATTTTCAATAGTATTTGTCTTAAATCATGTAATTACTGAGGATGGATTTTCTTGTCAGTTTCAATTCATGGAGTCCAGCTATTCAGTATTAATGTGAGACAGATTGAACTGTTAGACGACCCACAGAGATAATTTATTTAAAGGCTTGTCTAGAAAGAGCAGCACTTTATGCAGAAACTAATAATACAGAATCGGTGCACAGTTTGTCACAAATTCAATAAGGAGAACATCTTAGGCTTACATATGTAACAAGTGAGACTGAATGTCCAAAAACATTCCTCTTTCGATAAGTCTGACCTGCATATCACATTTGAGTCAAGATGAAGACAGCAGCAAAACAATTAATTGGATCATCTTCAACATTAACAGCAGGTTTTGTTACCATTTCCCTTCTCTATTTGCAGGTATAATTATATAATATGAATAACATAGTACCCATGAATTATGTTAGATCACTCTACAAGTGCAACTGGTTTCGTATAACTCAGTACTACCTGCTACATGATCAGGTCCAGCAACTGAACCTGTTCCCCCACCAGTCTTTCTTGGTAATGATTGGTTAAAATCATATCAAAATCTATGTTTCTGGTGATGAAGTTGGTTACACACCTAGCAGGATTAAAATTAAGACCTCTCAAAAAGTTGATAAACATGATTGTAGAGTCAACAGCCACTTAGCACAATGGGTTTGTCTTGTTTTTATAGCTATGGATGTGGCCAGTGGGGTGATAACATATCATTGTTGGGTAGAGGGCTTCCTAGACTGAAGTCAGTAGCCAGGATAATGTATTCCTCAATGCAATCAACCACTCCCTAGAACTCCTTGATAAAATCCAAAGAAGAATCAGCAATGTTATTAGCCCTGTTCTAGCATCTCGGCTTCAGTCACTTACACACCCCCATATGGTTGCCACTGTGTGCCTTATCAAACCTTTGCTGGTTAAGGCATGAGTAAACTAATATTAACATAAGACTGAAATGGACATAAATTGGGGGATCAAGTTTTTATTGTAATTAAGTAATTGATTGATCTCCTACCTGATTTTTTTTTAAAGCATTTCACCACAAGCAAGGTGGGAGTGCCACTAGCATGCAAAGGGTTACAGAGGATTGAGAACAAGAATAAAGAGGTGTGTTTGAGGAAAGGAAACAGAGAAGGATGGGAACAAGATCACGGTATCAGATGTCGATTGAAATTACACTTGAACATTTCAAGATTATAGTCATCTGGGAAGCAAGTAAGGGGAAGGGAGTTCCACAGGCAGGAAAGGTGAGAGAAGAAGCTGTTTGGTTACATTTAGCCGTTTCGACAGTGAAAGGGTGGGACCGAGATGCAAGCCTAGTAGCTCACTTAAATTCATGCAGCCTGGGAACCAGTGAAAGTAGCTTGTCAGAACAGTTGCCATGAAAATACTTGTAGAAAAGACAGAGGGAAGCCATGGCATGTCTGTGAGAAAGTGACTGTAGACGAGATGCTAGATCAGGACCTATCACATTGCATATTCGTCTCTGGATTTTTGATTACTACATATTAATATATTATTTGGAAAAATGTGTTTAATGATTCATATGTAAGAACTTTTAAATAATACGCTGTAAATAATTTTAACAATTTTTTTAATGCATGTGTAAACTGATATTAACATAAGATTCTATTGGGTATGAAGTGGGGTATTGAATTTTCTATTAAGTAATAAATTGATGCCCTACATGATTACTATAAATTAATATAATAATTGGAAAATGTGTTTAATGACTCAAATTTAAGAGATTTTGAATAATATTATCGATTTCCTTAAAAGGAAACATTCCTCATTTATTGAGTAAGCAGCCTGTGCTGCTCTTGATTGAAATTTATAAAATCTTTCTCTTTAAACAATATTTCAGGAAAATAGCCTTCTCGATAGTTATTGGCTTTATCTCATATCCAAGAATATAATTCCTTCTTTGCCGATTACTTCCTTTATGATGATGGCATTGATGACTAAGTAGACGAATTCATGTATGGCAGAACCGATGTCATTGACTGCATAGTAATGTTAGTGGAGGATGAGGTGGATTTTGTTGAGCCTTTCTCTTGTCGTTCAACTTTTTCCTTTTCTCTTCTGGTAACCTCGAAGTTTTTGGTTCCGATGGTGATGGAACACTACCTGTCTATATGGTCTCAGGTTTGTGTTTCATATGAGTTAGTCTCAAGTCCAGCAGTTGGTTCGAGTTGGACCTTGTATCTTCAAAGAAGGTAACCCTGATGTCTTTTTTCCTGAAGTGAGCTCACTGAATAAGACTTGACATGGAAACATTGACTCTTCCATTCTTGCTGCATGTCCTGACCATCAAAGACAGTGTTTAATAATCAGCAATTCGAAATGGCTCTTTCCAGGACTTTGGTGTTGGTCATATAGTATTTCCATTTGATGTTAAATAGTATTTTGCAAATAATGTTGTCATTTTTTTTTTTAAGGTATGGATAAATTAATATTAACAGGAGATAGTACTGAGGGATCAATTTTCTGTTGTTATTAAGTAATAAACTGATCCCCCACATAATTTTTAATAATTTATATTATAATTTGGAAAATATGAGTCTGACCTTGTTGCATTGCTTTTCCGTTTTCTTCCTTGTTTGAGTTTGCTCTATTTCAATCCGTTTTTCAAGGAGATTATATTTTTAGACTATTTTTTGTTATGACCATAATTTCTACTTTTCTTTCATTACTTTTGAATGGAATGAAAAATAAGCACGTCCATGCAAAATATTTGCAACATGAATGAAAACAGGAAACATTCTCATTGTTCCAAATGACTGGTTATCAAATAGAATGATTATTATTGTAATATAAGACACTATGGCTGCACAAGCCTTGCCTAAAAGGTCACAGTAGGATTACTTAAAATTTCTAAAAGGCCCCCAGGGTTGGCAGTTGTGCACCCCTGATCAAATGGCTCCATACAGTCTGATCCATTGTTGGTATTAGTCACAGGTTTGAAACAGCCACATTTAAACTCCGAGTTTAAATAAGATTTATGCTATGGGACCATTGGCTCATGTGATATTAATTATGCTACTAATAAAATTACTGCCAATAATAAAAACAGAATTCTATGGAGATAAATAACATTGTGCCTTCAGACTTCTGATTTGAATCTTTATAACAAACTTTTTAAATTGTGGAAGATGAGGCAGTAAAAATTTGGTCTTAGAAAAATATTCAACTCAGCCATAAAGAAAAAGGAAAGAAAAATATGAAAGCAAATAGAGTTTAAACCTAAAATTTTTATATCTCAGAAATTGTTGAGGTGTTTTACAAAAATTGTTTCTCCTTTTTATTTTTTTTAGTCAAGCTTTTTACAAAGACAGGTTTTTGTATGGCATATATATATATATATATATATATATATATATATATATATATATATAAGTATATCTCTTAATAGTTCCTTTTACTACTTCGACTTGGACTGTTACTGACCACCTGATACATTGTTTTTATATTTATACATGGCATGCGATTTAGTAGTGAACATAAGGAACATGCAATGATTAAATAGGAAAATGTACAGCTCTATTTTAAAGTGCATTATTCAAGAGTATAAAATTTCTAACAGCTTAATAACTATACATATTTAAAAGCTGAAACTCTTCAGGTTTATAATTTAATATAGGTTTTAAATTCTGCAAAATTTTTATATTTCTCTGTAAATTATAAGTTAATTAAATTTTATTTTAAGTTCATATCCACTCAGTAGGGATACCATACTTCATTAATAACTTTTGTAGAAAGAGGTTTATTTTGCCTGAAACTGATTAATTAAAGGAATATTAATTATCAGAAAGTGTCTGCTATAATTTGAATCTGTTTAATTTGTTCATTTTATCAAATATTAATTTATATAGATTTTTAAAAATTTTTCTTCACAAACACTACAAAATAATTTCAGTCGTGTCAGATTGTTTACAGCTTAAGAAATTACTATTAGACGTTGATTTAGCTGCTGTTGTGTCTTCTCGCTTTCCTCAGATGTCTGCCATGTGCAAAGTCCTTTTATTTAATCCACATGTGCATAATATTCTCAATCAGGCATCTATGCTGATGATAGAATGGCATATGGGTGCACCTCCAAATCTCTAGATGACCAGAGATCAGCACCTGATCTCTCTCCTGATCTAGCTCTAACATCTCAGTCATGGGGAAAAAAAACTAACTAATTACATTCAATAACCTGAAAACTAAACTAGTTACTACCATTATCTACATTATTCGGATAAAGACGATGGTTAGATCCAGTGACTAAACCCAAAGAGTTGTAAGTTCAATACCCGGCCACAGCAGTGGTGAACCAAAAACTTGGAGAATTGAGTTAGAAGAGAAATAACCGAGATAACCGGAAGAGGCACGGCACGTGGAACTAGAACAATCTACTCTGGTGGATGAAATAAAGGGTTCGGTTTGAAATTCCAGTCACCTGAAGAAGGCTGGAGCATACGACAGGCAAAATGTTGTAAATATGGCAATGAAGATGAGGATGACATTCTGAATAATGTAAATAACACAAGTGATAATAATACCTCATTTCAGAGATATAGACAGATAAACTAGTTACATTTCCTCATCATTGATCAGACCCTGAATTATCACCGATCATGATGAATGTATGTTCCCTCTGGGAGGCGATCTACCTTGAGCACACATTGGGCCTTAAACTCAACCCGAACTTCAAGTGAAGCTTATACATACAATCCGTTGCTAAAAATGTTGGAAAAATAGTCAGTTCTCTCTACCACTCTAGTAAGTACATGCTTCTCCTGTTATCCTCTACCATTACAAGAGCCAAATTGGGCCTAAAATGGAGTACCATTTCCATATATGGTCAGGAGCTACACAGACCTCACTTTCCAGTTTCGATAACATTTTACTGCTCTATCACTATTTCCATGGTAAGTGCTCAGACGAAGTACATTCTTTAGTTCCACCATTTCTAACCTTCATGGAAAATAAAAGAATGAGAAATATTCATTGTTCTTAAAGAGATTTTTTATATTAATATATACATACTTGTCAGTGTGGAAGGAGTGAAAAGTGAAAGGGCCTTAATTGTAATATCTCCTAGAAGGAAAACAGGCAGGGTGGGAGGGTTCTTTCTGTACCTGGGGAGATCATGTGTTTTCCTCTGTACTTCATAGCATTGTAGGCTTTTGATATCCGTCTTCACCACAATTTACATAGCAATTGCTGGGGTCGGGGAACAGACACATCTTGCCTCCTCTTCTTTTATGTGCTGTGTTCCTCCAGGGCATAGGTGATCATTGCTCTCCACATCCTCTGTCACTTGTAGCTCTTCATAAGTTTTGTCTTTTTGTTATTTCTCCCAAACCCTGTTTTGCCCTCCATTTGCTCAAGCACATCAAGTATGTTTTGCACTGCTTTCCATCAATTTGTCCTGTGAGTATCAGATTTTCCAAGCCCTCATTCCTCAATAGATGCCCCAGAAGTTCCAACTGTCTCTTTCTGATGTTAAGTATAAGTTTCATTTTTGTTTCCATTCCCTCCAAAACCTCATTGTTGCTCACGTTTGGTCCATGGTATCCTCAGCATCTTTCTGTAGAACCATATTTCTGTTGATTCAAGTCACTTCCTCATCTTTGAAGAGATTGTACAGCATTCACTCCTGTACCGGAGGATAGATATCATGTAACAGTTCAGTACTTTTTTTGTTTGTTTTCAACAAAGTTTTCTTGTCTCTTAATACTCTGCTTAGCTTTTGAAATGCATCTTTGGCTATCCCAATATGTCTTTGGACCTCAGTGTTGCACTTTCCATCTTCTGTTAGAACACTTTCCAGATATTTAAATTTCTCCAACTGCTTGACTTTAGAATCCCTGACCTGTAATTTGCATTTTGCTGGTAACTATGCATTCTATCTTCTTGTAGTTTAGTCCTTTCTTCTAGCTTTTCATTGCTACCTTCTGTAAGGAGTTTTGTAGTTTCCTTTGTGTGTCTGCAATTAGCACTGTATCATTTGCATATCTCATATTGTCAAGATTGTGGCTGAAAGTACTGAATCCTGGTAGGACTTCTTATTTTCTCAGAACTGGCTTGCTGTATAGGTTGAATAAGTCTGGTGAGAAGACACATCTTTGTCTTACACCCATTTCTGTTTTTGTCTATCTTCTGAACTCATTTTCTGTCCATATGCAGGCAGTTTGCTGCCAGTATAAATTCTTGATTATTCTAATGTCTTTCATCTGCTAAGTAGCAACTGGCATTGATCATTAGTGGCGGCAATAAGAGGGTGTTACATTACATTTGTGACTTCATCTCAGCTCAAGGAATATAATTGCCCATCAAATCCCAATGGAATTGAAAAATAAGTTTTAAGCTTGTAAATTTTGTTGTTAATTTTTCCTGCCAAAAACCATTTCACTATTCATATTAAATAAATCCTTCTATTTATATATATATATCAATTACCTTATGCCTTTAAAAAAAACAATTATGAAGGAGTCTGATACTTAATCTGTGGTTTAGTTTTACAGAATCGGCTAGATTTAATTATTTTTAAAAGAGCTCTTTAATAGACATAAAAAAATAACTTTTTTTTTATTGAGTTACCTTTTTACAGCATGTTTCATCCATAGCAATTTTTCAAAATGGACAGTTTAAATATATGCATATATGAAAAAAGACAAACAGAAAATGTATCTCATCCTCTGAAGGAATTTATCAAGACAAATATTTATATACAAGAGCAAAAATGTTATTGGTTTTTCAAAATTTTTGATATAGGTGTGCTCAGGAATATTCATCAGGTTAGTGGAAAAGTCAGGCAAGTTCATGGATGTGATCTGGTAAAGTTCAATGCCTAATATACGGAAGTGAATAGGAGGTTTTTTTTTTATATATGTATATATATATATATATGTAAATTTGTATTTAAATTATTTTGGATTGGGATTGATTTATGTGTTATATGTTTTGAATTATATGAGGGTATGGATTTAACCCTCAATTTTTTGTATTTTTGTGGCCATGTACCTTGGCTTGGGAAATTAGTAATTCTTTCAGGAATGGAGATATTTGGAAGAATTGGGGGTGCAGATTTATATTTTGATAAAATACGATAGCAGCAATTTTGACAATTTTCCTTATAAGTAAATTACTTTCTTTTTTAATAAATGTGTCATTCACTAAGTCAAAGTTGTGGTCAAATTATTTCCATGTATGACTAATGCATTTGATAAATTGTCGTGTATAAGATCTCTTATGTTCGTAAATATGCTTTTCTTAAAATTTCTGCAAGTTTCCCCAATGTATTATGAGGAATATAACCTCATGCTATTCTTTTTTCATATTGTCCTTTTACAGATATGCTCTATCTGAAAGTTTTACATACGTATATACCATGTAAGTAATGTGTTCAAAAAATTCCCTTTCTCTGCCATGCAGCGATAGCCTAGGGGTAAGGATCTCTGACTGATGCCAAATCAGTTGAGTTTCGATCCTGGCTTGAAGCAATTGAATGTCTAGCCAAACTGATCAGCTGTGATACAGTGAAACAGTCTGTAGATTCTTGATGAGATGTAATACAGCGAAACAGTCTGTCTGTGGATGACAATATATATGCTCCTGAAAAATTTATTTCGGTTGAGGTCTCTGGGAAGAGGAAGTGTGGGTTTGTAAACAGTGACTATTACGGCTAATAATGCAAGACTCTTTGGTAAATCGAATCAAGTTCTCTCAGTCACTGTGTGTTTACTTAAAAATAAATATGCTTAAATTCACCTTCATCTCTGCCGTGCGCCAATGGCTAGGTGGTAGAATCCCTGACTGACACCAATTCAGTCGGGTTTCGATCCTAGCTAGAGGCAACCAGACGTCTAGCCACACTGATGAGCTGTGATACAGCAAAACAGTCTGTCTGTGGATGACAATATATATATATATATATATATATATATATATATATATATATATATATATATATATACACACACACACACACACACACATGGGGGGTAAGTAAAAAAATGATCTGAGTTTTCACCATAACATATCTTTAGACAAGATGATATTTTACTTTCTCATATATATGTGTGTGTATATATATATCCAAATGAGAGAAAAAACACACCATCACCTGAAGAGGTAAAATGTTACCAAAACATGAAAGCTATTGTGTAGCGGTTTCAACATGTTTTTGTTATAATCTCTTATAATACAAATACAAATAATAATAATAATAAATATATATATATATATATATATATATATATATATATGGATGTATGTACTCTCTCTCAGACAGATATACACACAGAACTTGCTTACTGAAATTCCTTTTGGATAGGATCTTCATGGATGCTACTAATGGCTTACTACCCATTTCCAAGCACACTCATCTGCCAGTATGGCAAACAAATCCTTGTTGCAGAGGCATTCTCGGGCACATTGACTTTATTCAACACCTACATTTTTGTGCACACTGACATGTCTTTATGCTAACACAATGTGAGGAGAGATATAAATACATGCATCAGTTATAATTATTGGGTTGGTGCATAATTATCAGGCGTTTTTAAACAATATTTATTATAAAAAAAGAAACATAATAATTCAACAATAACATTTTTAAATGATTATTCCAGAGTGTATCATTATCAACACACATTTTTATAACCTGAAAATAAAATATTTTTATTAAAAAAAGTAAACAAAAGAGCAATTTTTATTAACAAATAACTCGGCTACAAAAACGCCTGATAATTATGCACCAACCTAC
>OZ038488.1:84154682-84169682 GCA_964036315.1 Acanthosepion esculentum
ATATGCTCTTCAACACTCAATGCTTATATATATATATATATATATATATATATATATATATATATTTACACTATTTACATTGTTCAGACTGTTGTTCTTATCTTTGTTACCATTTCGGTTGGATCCATGTGACTTGACCCAAAGAGTTGTGAGTTCAATACCTGACTACTCCAATGGTGAACAGAAACTTGGAGAGTTGAATTAAAGGGAGATAACGGGGACATTTGGAAGAAGCATACCACGTGAAACTAGAACAATCTATCCAGGTGGATGAATAAAGAGTTCAGTTCGAAATTCCAATCACCTGAGGAAGGCCAGGGTGTACAATGGCCGAAATGTTATGAATATGGCAACAAAGATGAGGACAACAATCCGAGCAATATAAATAGCATAAACAATTACAATACCTCATCTCAGAATTATAGACATTTATATATATATATATATATAAATGGGTCTGCAATAGGGCAACACTTGCTGGACAATAATGCCTGTGCTGCTGAGTATGTGTTTTCGGTTTTACAGAGTGCTCAATCTATGCATCATCTTTGAGTATCCGAAGCCATCCACATTAAGTGTCAGCAACCCAGTCTTTGCAGACAGAAGGAACATTTTCTACGTTCTTTACATTTGTTGGAGGGTCTGTGAGTTTCCCTCTTTTTCTATTTTTAAAACTCTTGAGGAACTATTTATTTACACCCCCCGTTGTCCAATTTTAATTAATATAATTAAAATATGTCTTTTAGTCGAGTTCCACCTTTCCCTCCTTCCTTGCTTCATATAGTGGCCTTGTATTTATTCATAATTAATAGTGCCAACAAATATCTTTGAAAAAGTGTTGGCCAAAAGGTTACCTTAGGTATGACGTCTGTTCTATTCAAAGCTATATAGATATATATATATATATATATATATATAAACATAGGTAGCTATGCCCGTCTTGAAAAACCTTCAAATTCTTGATTTGCCAATAATCAAATCAATCTCGAAGGAAAAGAAGGTTTTAAAAAAAGAAAGAGCCAGGAACATGAAAGTCTGTCGAAAATAATCGCACAGATACTGGTTCAAAGCCCAAAGAAAAAAACCCTGACACAAGTAAACAACTAACAAAAAGTGCTCAATACAAACGTAGAGAAGACCTAGTCAAACCTAGTGAGCCAGACAAACCTACCTTGGTAGGTTTGTCTGGCTCACTAGGTTTGACTATATATATATATATATATATATATATATATATATATATATATATGTGTGTGTGTGTATAATAAAACTATTTTTTAAGATGTGCTATATTTATGGGTAAAAGTAATCAATATCAGAGATAGAGCATATGTACATATAAAAGTGGACACTGCGGTCAATACTAAGCCACGACGGTGTTTCATGCTTGAACACAATCTTTACTCAGCATTAACATCAAAAACAATTCTATATTAGTCTTACGCTTTTTTTTATATTATTTTACCCAAGCAAGGAGATAATGCCACTAAGATACCAGCAGTTACTGTGACTAAAAGAAAATGAGATGTCGGTGAGGAGAAAGGACAATAAAAGGACTCGGTTCAATGAGACAGAAGATCTCAAATGTTGTTGCATTTAAATTTTTAAAGATCGTCGGTGACAGGGAAGCAAGAAACTAGACTAGAGTTCCACAAACAAGAAGTGTGAGAAAAGAAACTGTTAGCATAGAACTTACAGTTACATCTAGCCATTTCAACTGTAAGATCATGAGATTTATTACTGCACTTAAATTCATAAAGTCTAGGTACCATAGCGAAGAGTGATATCTATTCTGTTAAATACACAGAAATGTGTCACAAGGCCGAAGTGGGGATTGGGGAAAGGACGGTCTTCTCCTGTCTTAACTATAACTTAGCTAGCCGCAAATACTGACCCAAAATAATATTCCTTACACCAAAACAACACATTCATACGTACCTTTCTTACTACAATCACCTTAATACCTCACTGTCTCTATGAAAATACTAACTAGTCCCCATATATACAATTCAGTGTCTGTGGGGGGAGGGGAATAAAATAACAATTCTAAAAACTAACTCCAATGAGTATTTACAATATGAATACAAAAATATTTACCATAGAGAAGAGCTCATGTGAACAGTTACCATGAAAGTATTTATAGAAAAGGCACAAGGAATCTACATTTAGGTGGTGGGTAACTGACTGAAGCAGAGATGCCAGGTCAGGAACAATAATATTGCAGATTATTCTTTGGATTTTATCAAGACTCTCTAAATATATAGCAGGAGTACCGGACCATATGTGGCAGCAATATTCAAAGCGTGGATGAATGTTAGACTTATAAATATGTAAGATAGTTTCAGTTGAGAAAAAAATGTCCAACACAACAAGGCACAATGAGTCACTCCCATGGAGGTGAGTATCAGCCATGCTGATGGATGGAAAAAAGAGTTCTTTCAGCTGATTGAAAGAGGAAAGTTTCATTTTTTTAAAATTATCAAGCCATTCCTTGCCCAAGTTAACAACAGATCATAGGTTATTCTTGAGATCAGCTGCCTATTTGACCTTATTGAACTGACTAGTTTTTATTTTTATTTAGTACCGTTCAGTTATTCCTCACAAATTTCTACCTAGTGCAAGTACACACTGCCTGACCCAGAGATCGTACTCACAACTACTATATCACAAAATTCACAAACCAACACTTTCATTCACTAGGCCATTGTCTCATAAGCAGTTATAAGTATGTTTACCTGGCATCACCATGAAGGCTGTTTTAATGTCAGAGCACCTTACGCATATGGGCCAAGGACAAAAATTAATTTTTGCCCAGCCCCTGTGACCACTGTCACGCTGACATTGGTATTAGACCAACCCAACCTCTTTAGTATGATGAGGAAGCTGCTACTACAGGGTTGGAATCCCCAGGGCTGAGCAATTTCTCACATCTAAAATGAGGAGAATCATAGCTCTACATATACAGCACCGGGGTGTTAATCATGCCTCAGTAAACCCACATTGGCTAATAGTTAACTCTCATGCCAGGTAAGTATAACATAAGGTTTTCAGCATTGTATATATCTTCATTAATATTTCTCAGAAATCTAGGAAAGTTTCAGCAGAATTTTTGTAATTTAAACAGTTTGATAGGTTGAAACATTTTGTTAGTTTTTTTTTTTTATTTCAGATAAACAAGTTGCATTATTTACAGTTTGACTATTGTCTCCATCTTTGGTATTATTATTATGTTATCAGCTAATGTGACGTCTATCCTTTCTATGTTTGCGATCCAGGTAACCTTAATGTTGAATCGAACTCTTTATGGTGGTAGATTATTCTCATTTTACTGACCATGGACTTGAGAAGTTTAATTTCCTTAAAAACTGTTTTAATAAAAACATTTTATAAATTTCAATGCTAATTGTTCAGTCAATGAATGCTAAAATATTTTTATGCATGAAAAGATGGCTAATTTAACCATTATTGTTGGCAACATGAGGACAGGCACTGTCAGGAAGCAAAATCAACAGTACATTCTCGAAAAATTTATTTTCTCTTCCAGTGCATTCTTCAAACAAGCCAATTGCTCACTGCTGCATTGTGCAGTAACAGTTTGTCTACATATTGTTTTGTTTTTTTAATGCGATGGGAAATGTTTTAGCAAAGGACAGAAAGTGCGACACATATTGGGATAGTGAGAAGCTGTATTGGAATAATGAAAGATGCCTTCCAAATGTTAAACAAAATATTAAGATACGGGAAAATTGAGTTAGAAACAAAGAAAAGAGTACTGAGCTGTTTGTAATATCATATCTATATGGCAGTGAATGCGGGGCAAATTCTTGACTGACAAAGAAGAGACTTGTAGTAACAGAAATGTGGTTCTACAGAAGGATGCTGAGAATGCCATGGACTTAACATATGAGCAATGATAATTTTTAGTGAAAGTGGAAATAAAAAGGACACTGAATCTTAGCATCAGAAAGGGATAGTTGAATTTTTTCTGGCACATAATGAGATAAGAGGGCTTGGAAAATTTGGTACACACATGGCTTTCCACTGAGTCCTTCGTCTTTACTAGATGTGAATTACAATTACTTTTTGGGGAAGATAGTGGAGTGGCTTCCTGTTGCCTTTTCCACAGTTTTGAATTCAGAGTATTTTTTCCACTTGACACTCAGTTTCACTATAACCATATACATATATATATATATATACATATACATATACATATATATATATATATATATATCATATTATTTTACTATTTTTTAATTGTTTTCTTAAAAGAATAGTCAAAGTATTTTAGAACACAACCTCTCTTTTCAATTCAGAATAAATATGCTAAAACTACTAATTTTTTCTGGAAACTAATTTAACAAAAAAAAAAAAATAGTTCAAGTTTAGTCAGACATTACATATATTTTGATAGATCACACGCTGGTTATTTTAATATGACCCCTTTTGATGCAAATAATGTTTTTAAATGCCCAGTGACCCCCCTTTTATCTATGCATAATTATTGTGTCTGCTTTTTGCAATTACTTTCTCTTCACTTAACATGTCACTAGTTCAAAATTATTATGTTTACTTATCAGCTTGTGTTCAGTTGTTCACCATGCCTTCTGTTCCAAATCGCATGCATAAATGTTTTACTGTTACGAATCCTTGACTATAAACATCAAGTTCTGACGTTCAGCATTTTTTTCTGTTCAGTGTTAGTCAAAAGTGAACTTAGGTGGTTTAAAAGTGATGAGCTATTTCATCATATCAAATAGTCCCATGTAGCAGTGAATGTTGGAAGTTTTCTTCACAGATAATGAAGAGACTTTAAGCAAACAGAGATTTGGTTCTAAAGAAAGATGCAGAGAATATTATGAATAGAGTATGTGAGCAATAAGAAAGTTTCAATGGAACCAAAAGACACTTAGTATATATATATATATATATATATATATATATATATATATATATATATATATATATATTTATTTCTTTTAAAATGAGAAAATTTAAAAGAGAATATGCAGGACTATGTTGTCTTTGACATTCAACACAACATGTTTAAAAGAAAAGTTGCTGCCAAAAAATTACACACATATTATATATATATATATATATATATATATATGTGTGTGTGTGTGTGTGTGTGTGTGTGTGGATTTTTTTTATTTATTATGTGCCACAAGGTTCCTAAATGACCCTCCACAGCTTTTGAATTCATAGTTGTCTTTCTTCTAGTCCATTTGCCATCCAAGGTCTGTCCTGTTATTTACCCAAAGCTGGGGGGAGAAGAAATTGATTAATAATTATCCTAAGTGTATTAGCACTTAAGTGAATATAATGGATTCGACTGGAATTTGAACTCGGCTCTTCAATTCCTCAATCTGAGCTGCTATCCATTACTCCACCATGTCTCCCATATATATATGCTCATCTGTATTTTTTATACAAGTTCAGCTGCCAAGTTTTTGTGAGCAGTGGCCATTTAGAAACCTGTTGATCATTTGGTAAACAATGCCACTGCATTAGACAAACTGAATATTTCTCTACCAATTCCAATAAGGCATCCTGAGAAAATTTTCAAATTTTTTCAATAATAATAATAATAGTAATTATATATATATATATATATATATATATATATATACACACACATACATATCAAGAACAGTATTGGGGAAATAGTATAACAAAGTGGAAAAAGTTTATTTGTGACATGTTTCGTCCGTCATTACTTCATCAGACTAAGTTTTGTTATTTTGGTAGGATTGCACTTGCACACAACAGTAGGGTGCTGGGAATTTTTGAATTTTTTATTTTTTTATCTAGCCAAAATCCTTTAGAGTCTTTTTCTTTCCATCATGTAAAGGCTCTTACAACATTTCACCATTCCTGGCAGATCTTCTAATATCACAGTGTGGAATACCAACTTAGAAAATTGAGGGAAAGAAAAATATAATGACTTTAAATCATTTTGGTTAGAAAAAAAAAATCATGCACATGTGTAGTCCTACCAAAATACCAAAATTTAGTCTGATGAAGTCCTGAAGGATAAAACATGTCACAAATAATTTTTTTCCTACTTTGTTATACAATTTCCCCAATACTGTTCTTGATATATATATATATATATATATATATATATATATATATATGAAGAAATATAGTCTTAAGGTATGCTATATTTATGGGATAAAGTGTTCAATATCAGAGATAGAGCATGTGTAAATATAAAAGTGAACATTGAAGTCAACACTTAGATGTGACAGGCTTTTTCATGCTAGACGCAATCTGGCCTGACGATTGCGTCTAGCATGAAACACCCTGTCGCCTCTAAGTGTTGACTTCAATGTTCACTTTTATTTTTATATATATATTAATGCAATGGCATTGTTTACCAAATGATCAAAAGGTTTCTAAATGGCCACTGCTCACAAAAATTTGGCAGCTGAACTTGTATAAAAAATACAGATGAGCATATATATGTATGTATATATATATATATATATATATATATATATATATACATACATACATACATATACATACATATATAATAAATAAATATACATACATAATAATAGCTGGCCACTTGTATTTGAGGATACCCGTCTACTAGAGCGGCTAGCCAATCCCTATTGCAGACTCTTGCTCAGGCAATTTTCAAATTCACTCAAAATGCTTGGGCCAACCCGTGATTTGGTTTTCATGCACTTTCCAAAGGCACCACATGCTGCGATCGACACCCCACACTCCAGACAGATAACAACAGTAAGTCTCCTTCCCAACAAGCTGACCATGGTGAGTTTCAAACCCAGGGCTCATGGTCAGAAAGTAAATGCTCCCCCTTGGCCATGTTCCCAAACATACATACATATAAATATATAAATACATACAGAATGAACTACCCACAATGCACTACTCACCCATATATAAATACTCAAGAAAAAACCAAACACTTGTGGCCTGATGATTGCATCTAGCATGAAACAGCCTGTCGCCTCTGAGTGTTGACTTCAATGTTCACTTTTATATGTACATATGTTCTATCTCTGATATTGAGCAATTTATCCCATAAATATAGCACACCTTAAAACTGTATTTCTTTATATATATATGTGTGTGTGTGTGTGTGTGTGTGTGTTTGCATAGGTGTGTGCCTGTATAGTCTACAGCAAGTGTTTGTAATAATGATAGAACAAGACTTGATGTAACACAAAATTTATATTAAGAAAATTATATATATGCTCCTTATCACTCAATGCTACTATATATATATATATATATATATATATATCTCATTACTACTATTGAAAAAATTTGAAAATTTTCTCAGGATGTCTTTTTGGAATTGGTAGAGAAATATTCAGTTTGTATAATGCAATGGCATTGTTTACCAAATGATCAAAAGGTTTCCAAATGGCCACTGCTCACAAAAACTTGGCAGCTGAACTTGTATAAAAAATACAGATGAGCAATGACCTATTTCCTGAAGAGAAGAAAATAATTAGAAACAAGCAATCCATCTTTGGCCAGAAAACTATAAATAGTCAATAGAAATTAACTTGACTTTGGCACCATACCTTCTGATTGTCTAAGGAAAAAAATATCTCAGACAGAAATAAAACAGGTCAATGATTAGAAATTTCAGCAGCTGCTTCAAAGATCTAAAAGCAGAGAATGTATATGTATATGTATTATGTATCATGTATTATGTATCATGTATATGTATTATGTATATGTATATGTATATATAAATCCCCTTTGTGTTGTTTTTAAATCTTCAGAAGTGTTATGCATCTTTGTTAAGCTCAGTGATTGACATCAAAGTGCCTGTCACTTTTCTCCTGCCAAAATGAATGTTACTGAAACTGACATCCTTTTATAAAAAAAAAAATAAACAAACGTTTTGAATTAGCCTTTGATGAGATATCAACTCATACACCATATCCTTTGGAACCTGCCTGACATAGCATTTTATTGATTCACATATGAAAACCAACCAACAGACATCATTCAAATTTAGTTATAATTCTTTGTTTTTTCATTTTATAACTAAATTGGAATATCTATTGGGTTTTTAACCTCTATTTAGTAAGGTACTGTCCCAGACAAACAGACATTTTTTTTTTTAAGCATTTCACCCGAAGCAAGGCGGGAAGCCACTAGGATGCAAGGGGTTACAGAGAGTTGGAGCGAGAGCAAATAGGAGTGATAGAGGAAAGGATGAAGAGAAAGATAGGGTTAGATCAAGGCATCTGGAGATGTCAATTGACATTACATTTGAATAGTTAGAGATTATAGCTATCAGGGAAACAGGAAAAGGGGAGGGAGTTCCAGAGGTGAGAGGTGCGAGACATGAAGAAGAGATGGCTACATTTAACAGTTTCGACAGTGAAAGGGTGAGAGCCAGATGCCAGCCAAGTAGAATGCTTAAATTCATGAAGTCTGGGAACCAGCAAAAGCAGCTCATCGGAGCAGTTACCATGAAAGTATTTGTAAAAAAGACAGAGGAAGGTGACGGCACGTCTGTGAGAGAGCGACTGCAGATGAGATGCCAGATCTGGGCCAATTACATCTCTCTCTGGATTTTATCAAGAACCTTGAGACAAACAGAAGGGGCTCCAGACCATATATGGCAGCAATACTCCATGCAAAGGCGAATGGTTGATTTGTAGATTTGAAGGATCGACCCCGACGAGAAAAAATTTCCTGGCGCGGCACATGTAGCCAACTTTCCTTGCAGTCAAAAGATCAGAATTTTGTCCAAAATTAACACTTTATTTCCTATGAAACTTATTTTATGTGCTGAGTTTCCATTCAGGATATAGTTATGGCACTCCCCAACTTCCAACTTCGTGCCGTTTTTCTCTATAAGCCAAGGTTCCTGCCCATCCTTCATTTCACCATAGATTCTCATAAGCTTGTCAGGTAAGTTGCTCACTGCATTCCCCATCTCTCTTGCCGTAAGTATATTCCATGAGTGGTAGTTTTTCCAAGCCCTCCTTCCTCATTATTCATCCAAGGAATTCCAGCTATCTTTTCTTGATTCTGACTGTCAGTGTTCTTTCTGTTGCCATTTTTTTCTAGGACTTCCTTGTTGCTTACTCTTTCTGTCCATGGTATTTTCAGTATCCATCTGTAGAAAAACATTTTTGCTGCCTCTGTTATTTTTCCTCATCCATGGGCAGAATGTCCAGCCACATAGAATGATGGATAACACACAGCAATCCGGCACTCCTTTCTTTGTTTCTAAGGAAATATTTCGATTTCTCAGCACCCTAGTTAACTTTTGGAATACTTCATTTTATAGCCCAATGTGTGTTCAGGTGATGAATTTTCTATACTTGATATATGGTTGCAAAAAGTTCTTGGCATAACCCACTTCCCCCACAATTATAGTCTGTTTTTGTTGCATGAAAGATTTCCAAGCATTGTAACTCCGATGGATTAAATAATGTTTATGTTGGTCATGCCACAAACTCACTTTCACGACGCTT
The DNA here is from genome assembly GCA_964036315.1 of Acanthosepion esculentum. Lineage (NCBI taxonomy): Eukaryota > Metazoa > Mollusca > Cephalopoda > Sepiida > Sepiidae > Acanthosepion > Acanthosepion esculentum. Next base: position 84,164,168 of record OZ038488.1, read on the forward strand.
GAATCTGCATTTGAATGATAACTCTAACATTTTTAGGCATTTAAAACAACATGCCTGGCTGCATACACAATTCCGGAAAATCCTTGTTGAAAACACAACTATACTTTAACATGAAAACAATAAACAAAAATTCTTGAAGCTATATACATAAAACAGTTGAAACCTAACCTGAACAAAATAAACTATGAAATCTCCACAAATATTCTTAAATGCCTATAATCGGTAGCACAAGCCATTGGTTTATACCAACGGCTTCCCATACTTAATACTTCTCGTTTTCACTCTCGCGTGGTCATGTGTGATGTCACGTGCTGTGGTGTGATTTTCACTTCTGCGTCTCGTATACACAAGTTTTTCATTGCTTGGAAATCTTTCATGCAACAAAAACAGACTATCATTATTGTTTTGTCCGTGTATTGTTTAATATATTGAAATGTAATTGTCATCTCTGATAATGGCTTATGTAATCCGAAAGCTTAGATAGGATTAAAAAACATGTATCAATATGATGATTTTCTTTCGTCTTTCAATGATAATGTTATTAAGCTTATCAGACAATATGAAAGGAATTTGCATAAAATAAATAGTCTATATTATTTAATGAAACTTGTCTATATTATTTAATGAAACATGCATCAATATATATATATATATATATATATATATATATATATATATATATTATTTTTATTATTTTCTTTCACCAAGATCTTGTCCTTTATCCATAATCATGTGCTGTCTTCTTGCTGATATAGATTAATGGCCTGACAAAATTTCAAACAAAGAAACTAAAAGTTAAGAGGAAATTAAGTTTCAAGGGGACAGCAGACATGATGTCTGTGAATCTGACGCTTCCAGATCATTTTTCGTTAGTCAAAGAGATGATAAAAATTTTAATTTCAAAATAGTATAAAAAGCAATTCTAAAACTGGGGTCAACATTATTCTTTCTTTGAAAATATGTAGTAAAAAATAATATAAATTAAGCCACCCCCAAAAGCAACATGCGATGAACCTGACAGAAAAGTGAAAAAGAATGAGAAAGAGCTCTTCAAGTCATTAAAAAAAAAAATTAAATCAATTATCAAACTCATACTTTGAGAAATTTTTGCAACAAATGCCAAAAATTTGTGCTGGAGTCATCAAAGCTAAAGGAGGATATTTTAACGAGAACAAAATTTAATCATGAAATGCATTTTTACTTTTAGCCATAATAAAATTTGTAATAAAAAATAATGGATGAGTCTAATGGTGATTACATAGGTGTCTGGAGAGATCACTAGTGATGGCAATGTTATTCCTCCATTCATTTTCTCACAGGGCCTCAGACTCAACACAAAGACCTACTCAAGTACCCTGAGGAGGTAGTGCTACCTTGGGTCAAGAGGTTGGCTGCTGCAAGACCCTATGACTGGCAACAGGATTCTGCACCATGCCACACAAGCAGAAGAACTCAGTCATGGCTATAAGACAATTTCTGCGACTACATCACCCCCTTACATCTGGCCACCTAACTCCCCAGACTGCAACCCCTTGATTATTATGTGTGGGACACAGTTGAGCAAGATACCAACAAAACTCCTTGTAACAACAAAGCGGAACTAAAGGCAAGGATTATGGCAGCATTCACTAACTTAAACAAGGAGGCCATCCAGAAGAGTTGCAGGAGATTCAGGAATCGTCTGAAGGCCGTGGTTGAAGCCAATGACAATTTTATTGATTAATTTTACTCTTTCGTTTTTCAAGATATTTTTGTGTAATTTTGGTAAATATATCTGTTAAAATGAGATGTCAGTGTCATTTTTACATAATTGAGGTGACAATATATCCATTGCTCCCTCTGTATGTGTGTGCGTGCGTGTGTTTATAGGTGATAGTATAATATGTAGAATAATATATGAACAAAAGTGGAGATAATAAGACAGAACAGAAACCGATTCAGCTATGCCTTTGACACTTTAGAGTAGGCATCCTCAGGCTGGGATGAGCGGGAAACCCATGTATGAGTAAAGGATGTTGGAATATGAGGTAGATGTAATAAAGGTTCTTAAATGTTGCAGCCACATAGTTGGTAGCTTTGTACTGAACCTACAATATCAGCTGTATGTGAAATGAAGCTCACTTTGAGAATGTCTTGTTTTCTCTATTATTGAATGATGCATATAGCTGAATAGTTTAACACTGTCTTCTTATCCCTACAGACATCCATACATATATATTGTTGTAGCATACCTATGGATGCTAATGGATATGTCTCCATTTACATAAATACAGTAGTAAATACTGTATGTTGGTCTGCAGTTGGAAATTCATTGTGGAATTCACGACTCACTTCTAGCAGTGAACTACTACTTCTATGCGCCGCTGGTGAATCTTATATGTGCTGTTCTTGTCCTAAGTATTATCGTTCATTACCAACCTTCGTGTGATTATTCTATTCAGTAACCTTCTCTAGGTTACATCATATGTGTATATATATATATATATATATATATATATATATATATATATACTATGATCACTTGGAGTGTAAAACTGGTAAATCACCATGTAGTATTGATTTCTATGCCTTCATTCTCTCTCACTATATATATATATATATATATATATATATATATATATAGTGTAAATAGTTACACTACTTCATCTCAGAAATATAAACAGAAATTAAATTTAAATGTTAAAATAATTTTTTAGCTAATAAAAGATTTTTTATTGATACCACATTGATTCTGAGAGAAGTTTTTCATGCTTGTGACAGGAATTAATTATAAATTCTATAATTCTGTCATTTTCTCAGAACACAGTAATATTTGGATATTTATTGTTCATTTTGACCACACACTTTGATAAGAATTTTAGATTTGACAGCCAAAATAGTATCATCAATTATTATTTTTGTTTGTACCATTCAGACATTTACTCTTGATGTCTTGATTATTCCGCACCTGATAACAATTACTAATTAATGATTATTAGTTATTCATTAATACCAGTTGATCATGCATGAATAATTAGGATGTTTCAAAGTCACAAGGGTCAAAATATCTATTAATCAGATTACTAACTTTTAATTAATTAACTAAAATAATAAGAATCATTTCTACTAAAACTGCACTAGAGAGATGTTTCTCTCAAGGAATGTGTTTATGAGATGACTTGGTGGAATGTCACGGTAAATTATTGGTTTTGTGGGCAAAAAGAATTTGAGTTATGTTAGCAGGTTAAGTTCTGTGGAAGGTAATTCAATTTGTTTGATTTTTCAACTTGTTCTTTCTTTTTTCTTCAAGTCAACTAATTAAAACTATTAATTAAAATTAATTGGTTTGCCAGAATTCCTGCTCTAATTTTCTTTTTTTCATGTTTGATTGTTAAAATATTTTTGTTGATTTCTTTTTCTTATTTTTTACCTCCTTACTTTTAAATTTTTTTTATTTTGCTAATTATCTTTAAAATTCATCTTTCTCCCTTTTTCCTTTAGTTTCTCTCATAGTTTTTCTTTCTGTGTCACTGCATTTTTTTATTTTCACATTTCTCTTCTTTTTTTCCCATTGGTCTATTCTTTCTTTTTTGCCTTCTCTCTTTCTTATCTTCATGCTTTCCTTTCATTCATTCTGCTTTCTTTCCTCTTTTTCTTTCTTTTGTCCCTTCCTTTGTTTACCTTCTTTTTTTCCTTCAAGCTTTTCTTCCATTCATTCTTTTTTGTTTTCTTTCCTTTTTTTCTTTCTTTCTTTTATTTTCTTCCTTTCTTTTGTTTCTTTTTCTGCTCTTTTTCATTTTTCCCTCTTTTCTTTGCTTCTCTCCTTCCTTCCTTCCTTTCTTTTTTGTTTCTTTTCTTTTCTCTCGTTTCTTTCTTTTTTGTTTCTTTCTTTTCTGCTTTTCTTCTTTCTTCCTCTTTTCTTTTCTGCTTTCTTTCTTTCCTATCTTCCTTTTTTCATTTCTTTCATTCTTCACTCTTTTTTCTGCTTTCTTTGCTTTCTTTTTCTAGTTTCTTTCTTTCATTTATTCTTTCTGCTTAGAGAGTTTGCTTTTTAGTTGTTTCTTTCTTCCTTCCTTCTTTTCCTGGAATATTTTTTTTATTTCTTTTAATTTTTTCAATTTCTCTTCTTCAGCCTCCTCACATTGTTTTTACCTTTTCATTCAGTTGTCAATACTAATTACTTATGCAATCATTCTTAATACACATACCAAAACTATTTGTTTTATTTCACTGAACCCATCAGCTCAGCAATCTTTGCATGCAAACCTCTTTGCTTCACTCATTCTTTAAACTTGCAATTTCAGAATTCTGCCTATTTTCAGTAGTTTCATTTGCTAGTACAAGTTTCCTAAATATTTGTTGAAAAATGGTCACATCAACAGGATCACAATTCTTTGTTTGGCTTTATAATACCTCTAATTTAGAACTAAAGAAATAGATTTGAAATTATTCAAGCACAAAGAGTTAATGATTTTGAATAAACACAAGGTTAAATTTATTAGGTTATGTTAATTGCATCTGGGTTGCTGACTTGATTAACTCTTTTTTCATTTGCGTCTGCTTCAATGTTAGATTGGTAGCCAATCAAGATTGCTGGTTCAATAAATAATGATTCAAAATGAATGTATACTTAAAGAAAAATGACAGAGAATAATGCTATTTGATTGCATTGTTTTATAGTCATTGAATTCCAATGATGCCAAGTTAAAGAGGATGCAAAGAAATATTTCTCCTCTTATTTTCTCCAGCTGATCTCACTTGCCCGTTATAATTTCCTGTTGTGTTAAAAGTGGATCTGTTAGCAGCCTGGTGCATCTTATGGCAGAAACGTCACCAGAGGTTTCTGCTATAAAATCTTTCCATGGGTTTGGTGATTGATCCTTTACACACACACACGGACACATTTAACTTCTGTACTCTGAGAAAAGGTTTTTACTTCCCTTAGATGATCACATGTTCTCACATTATCAAGGTTTATTCTGGGTTTTCCTTTCTCCTAGACTAGTTCATTCATTTATTCATTTAACACATTTAGCTCCATTCCCCCTATTTCAATGGTCACCACTCCCCCTATTTCTGCTGTAATTGGATGTCATTCAAGGCAAAATAATGTAATGGTTTGCCAGTTACTTTTTTGCAGGGGATGTTAAAATTACCTTGTCCCTCCTCTCAGAAGTTTCTTTGTCCACTGGTTATGTCATTGTCCCCTGAGGCACAGCTCCTACACCCAGGCTGGTGACTGTCTGATGGTCCACAGGTGGGTTGAGAAAAGGTGCTCTCTTTCATCTGTTGGGATGGGAAACACTTTGGGCTACCTTATACAATTTAGCTGGCAGGTTGAGGCTGTTAACTGGTGTGTTGCTGTCACAGAGCATATGCAACTTCTTGGAACCATGTGTAAGATTCACATGAATAAAGCAGTATTGACTGCTTTGCTGCAAAGGTACTACCACTGATGAGACACTCATAAACTAGACTTGTTAGCTTCTGTCAAACACAAGAAAATCCATTTTCCAGGTTTAAGCCATTTTTTAAA
>OZ038488.1:84182182-84254682 GCA_964036315.1 Acanthosepion esculentum
CGATGTAGAGGGTTCCAGAGTAAGAGGCATTGTTTATGGGGATATGAGCTTTTACATGACAGACACTTGTAACTTCATATCAAATATTACTGGTGATTATTGACAATGTATCTAAATGCATATCTCCTTTTTTTTTAATGATGTTCACAATGTACAAGCACAAGAGCCACTTGAGCTAGAGGAGTACAGAGTAAGAGGTACAGATTATGGGGATATGTGGGGAAAAGAACACTTAACTCTAGACTTGAACAGCCCAAGATTGTAGTGATCTAATCTAAATATATATCTTCTTTTTGTTTTTTTTACAATGATGTTCATCCTGTACAAAGCACAAGAGCCATTCATGGTAGAGGGTTGCAGAGCAAGAGGCATTGTTTATGGGGATATGAGCTTTTACATGACAGATACTGTAACTTCATATCAATTATTACTGGTGATTATTGAGAATATATCTAAATATATATCTCCTTTTATTAACAATGATCTTCATCCTGTACAAGGCCTAAAAGCCACTCAAGGTATAAGGTTACTGAGTAAGTGGCCTTGTTTATAGGGATATGTAGGGAAGATAACAGTTAACCCAAGACATGAACAGAGTAAAATTGTAGTGATTAGGAAAGCATCATCTTTGGAGTTGGTTCCACAAAGCAGTGGTTCGTAGGAGCAAGCTGATCAAGTGGAACTTGCATCTCATCATGGTAATATGAAAGGAATGTAGGTGGTTCGCTACAGTGTGTGTAGCATGATGGGTCTTAGCCATGAAGGTTAGAACTGGATACTTTCCATGGAAATAGAAAATAGAATAGTGTGAAATTTGCAATATTTTATCTGTACGAAAGGGGTGAAAGAGTGGAAAATAGTTTATCATTCACAAGCTGCAGAGATGCTGTTGGACTCTATCGAGACTGGAAAATGAAGACTGGGCAGCTCATACATGCCTGATTTGGCTCTTGTAAAGACAGAGTATAGCAGTGATTTCTCAAGCATAGTTTAGATATGGTGATGAAAGATGGTACTATGGCTATGACCCAGAAATGAAGCAGCAATCAAGTCAGTTGAAGCATCCAACGTCACCACAACCCAAAAAAGCGCGTCAAGTGAGGTTTAATGCTGATTTTTTTCTTTGATATGAAAGGAATTCTCCACAAAGCATTTGTTCCTCTTGGTCAAACTGTTAACCAAGCTTTTCACTTGGAAGTCCTGAAGCGTTTGCAAGACAAAGTGAGACGAAAACGCCCCGACCTGTGGCAAAGTGGAGGGTGGTGGTTGCATCATGACAATGTGCCAGCACACACCGATTTGAGTGTGAGGCAGTTTCTGACCAAGAATGGCATGACCCCATTTCCCCACCCTTCCTATTCACCAGATCTCGCCCACTGCAACTTTTTTTTGTTCTCCCAAATGAAGAAAGTTCTCAAAGGAAAACCTTTTGCAGATGCGGAAGAGGTTAAGAAGAAAATGATGGAGTCATTAAAAAACATAACTTCACAAGAGTTCCAGGACTGCTTTGAACAGTGGAAAACATGTCTGGTCCAGTGCATTGCTTCAAATGGAGAATACTCTTTGAAGGTGATAAGAATATAAACATGCAACAATAAATGAATAAAATTATATGACACAATTCCGGTTACTTTTAGGTCCTCCCTTGTGTGTATATATATATATATATATATATATATATATATATATATATATATATATATATATATATATGTGTGTGTGTGTGTGTGTGTGTGTGCAGCTAAGATATGTAGCTCATCTGAACATTTGTTGTTTCTCTCTGATGCTCTTGTTTCCAGTATATCTTGGAAATGTCAATTTATCTAATCCCTCTTTCGTCATTATGCATCCAAGAAATTATCTTTTTTTTTCAAATTATAAGTCTCCATTTTGTTTCCATTTTCCTTAAAATTTCCTCATTAATTACATGCTCTGTCCATGGTCCTATCAGCATCCTTATTTAGAACCATATCTCAAGTAGCCTCTTCATCTGTGAAGAAATTGTTCAGCATCAACTTCCATAGAACTGATATTACAAACTCAGTCAGTTATATGCCATTTGTGATACACGCTTAGGCAATATATAGCTTTTGATACATGACTGACGAGACAGATTTTTTTCCCCGCAGTAGGTTGCCATTTCTTTCTGCAGTAGACCACCTGCCATCCAATACTATAGAACCCAGTCTGTCCTTCTATTTACCCATAGCTGGGGGAGAAGAAGAGGATTCATATCTTTCCCAAGGGTATTAGCTCATCAGTGAATGTAATCGATCTGACTGGAATTCAAACTTGGTTTTCCGATTCCTCAATCCAAGCCGCTATCCATTACTCCACTGTGCTTCCTCATATTACAAATTATTGGATTGTTGTAAAAATCTTGTTAGTTGGTAAATGAACGGAAGATAAATAAATGGTATATCTTTTGCAGAATTCTGACAGTACCAGGACATGATTTTCACCTAACTGGAAGTGAATGGTTTTTCCCAATACAAACCACTAATGCTGCAAAGTTTGACATGAAAACAAAAAAAGTCAAAGCTAATTAGTCACATAAAAATCTGTAAACATTGTATTATCAATTCCTTTCTAAATATTTACTTTTCATTACCCTTCCATTGCAAATCCTGAGAATAAATAATTATCTGTTTTTTGTCAGCCATATCTTAAGTTTTGCAAAAGAAACAACATTGTTGCTCTGTCAATTTCCTAAGAAATTAGGCATTTAATTACATGGAAGAAAGCAGTAGTGACAAACCAATAATAACCAATTCTTCAGGTGACAAATGCCTGATGGGCAGAAGAATTTAGCATGAAAAGATAACACCAGGATTTTCTCAAAACAAAGAAAAAGAAACTATTATTTTTTTTCTAAAACTGCATTCATTTTTTTTAAGCAATCTGTTTTTTGTAGTTGCAACTTGCAACTTGTTTGAAATGGCTGCCAGCTATTCAAACAGAGTTATATAATGACCATGCTTCTTTAAGATTTTTAAGAAATGAATTATTCTTATTAGAGCATATCAATTTTTTTTTTCATTTTTATAAACATTCACTTGCAAGCATTTTTCATATATGGAACCAAAGACTATTACTATAACAGTAAATTATTAATATCCGAAAGTTGCATGTTTAAATCATGTTAGTGTTATAGTGGGTTATCAGTTATAGTGAAGTGTATGAGTGTTGAAACAGGTTAGTTTGATTTGGCCTTCTTAGTTAGATAGCCCACCATAAGATGGGTATAAAACAAGAAAATTAAATTGTAAAGTGAACAACAAATTTATATACATATAAATCAATTAAGGTCTTTACAAATAAAATTAATGTATTTTGGTTGATACAAGGTCATCAAAATGTTTGTAGTAGTCCTTGCAAGAATGAGTTTATGTGTACGTAGGCAGGAACATATATGTGGATGTATGTATGTATGAGCCTTATGGTAGGGTAGGAATGTCTTTGAAGTAATCGCTCAGTCTTAAATGTTCCTTTAGTTTATCAAGTATAAAAGAGGTGAGGGAGAATGGTAGAGATAATAATAACACTTATTTGATGTTGTCAGGGGATGTGTTATGCTTGTCTCCTCCTCTCTGGTGACAAGCAAACTTATCAGTCTTTTATTTTGTTTTTTTATTTTGTTTTTGGGGCTTGAAAAAGTAATTTAGGAATTCACTCCTGGATATGATTAGGGCCTTTTTATTGGACGATGAACAAATTTTTGCATCAGCTTGCAAAAAGGTCCATGAAAGAATTTGTTTCTGAGAATTGAAGATTATTTGAATTTTGTTTTTAAATGTTTCCTAGTTTTCTATTGGCCGAAAAAAATTGTGAAATTTTACGAGTTTTGTTTTGGATTCGCTTTTGTCTGTGTGTTAAGCAAAGTTTGTAAATTTGAGTGTCTTTAAATTTCTAACAAAATCAATGAGTCACTGTTTAGGATTTGAATTTTATATCTAGATCTATAGTGTAACCAGTTTTAATAAAAATTACGTTTTATTGTAGCTCCATATTTAAACCACATTGGTGTCATCAGTTTGCAGTAGCCTTGATCAAGTTGTTGAGGAGGGATATTTTCTTGTGTTGAAGGAAGATTGTTGTAATTTTGGTTAATCCTCATTGCCAAAATGTTGCAAACTAAGGAAGGTTTCTGAATAGAATAATCATACAATGGTTTGCAATGAATGATAATACTTAGGACACGAACAGCACATATAAGATTCGCTAACAGCACGTAGAAGAAGTAGTCAGCTGCTAGATGTGAGTCAAGTAAATTCCACAATGAATCTCCAACTTTTTATGACTTCATTTATGTGAATGGGGGCATATCCATTATCATCCGTAGTTATGCTACAACAGATATATATATATATATATATTTTTGCTCACGCAGCCAGAGGATTCAGTAAATAGAAAAAGTGTCCAGTAGCCACCCTAGGGAAACTGACTTCTTAATTTTATACCAGTATGTAGTATATCATAGATACAGCTCAAACAAAATTAATTTTTTCTTTCTTTTGTTTGAGCTATTGGTATGCATATCAATTGTAATTTTCTCATTCTCTTCTGAGTAATGTTGTCCGTTATATGACATCATATGTATAAAAATTCCTCTATGTGTTGAAATCATTGATTTTGAAAGACAGCAACCCCACCCACAACAAACTGTAGTACCTCCCTGCTACACTGTTTAATAGATCTTTACATTTTAATCTGAAGCAAAAAAAAAAAAATCATGAAAGTAATATAGATTGTTGTAACCTAGGAAAGGTTACTGGATAGAATAATCAAACAAAGGTTGGTAATGAACGATAATACTTAGGACAAGAAAAATATATATAAGATTTGCCAACTGTGTGTAGAAGTTGTAGTCAACTGCTAGAAGTAAGGCAAGTGAATTTCACAAGGAATATTCAACTGCAGACCAACATACAGTATTTACTACTGTATTTATGTGAATGGGGCCATACCCATTATCGTCTGTAGGTATGCTATAACATAGATATTAATAAATGTTTCCTTAAATCTTATGCTGATTAACAGATTTGATTTGGCTTATCATATCTATGCCTCAAATATTGCTGCCACATATTGTCTGGTGATCTTACGATATATTTATAGATCCTTGATAAATTCCAAAGAAGAGTCAGCAGTATTATTGGTCCTGACCTGATCTCTCAGCTTCAGTCACTTTCCCACCATTGTAAAGCTGCCTCATTGTGCCCTTTTCATGGAACTCTCTTCCGGCTCCATGCTCTCCAGTCAACTTTAATTTTCAAAATTTCGATGCTATGTCAATGAATATGTACTGTCTTCTTCTGATTACTCGTCTATTGTTCTTGCTCCTTAGTAATGTTTTCTAAGTCTTCCACACCCTGTAACCCCTGGTCTCTTAGGGACTTTATGGCCTGGTTTGGAGTGAACTCAATTATACCCCACCCCTGCAAAAAAACAAAACACGCTGGAATAAAGTTACTCTAGCACAAAACTCACTGGGGAAAAAAGATGGTGACATACCAACTTCCAAAAGATACAATTTTTGTCTTCCTTCTAATTTACTATTATACATTGGTTTCAAAACAGTCCACTTGTACCAGTGGGATTTATTCAATACTCTTAACTCGGAGGCAAGTCCTGAATATCCTTTTCATAATAAAAACTTGATTGAATAGACATTAAAAGTCAGTGTCAATTTGTAATGTTTCAATTGTTATATGATAGACAAAAACAATGATTGAGATGTATTGATTTCTGATATTTATGTAAAAACAAAACGCAAAATTCCTTTTTAGCAAAAAGCTAAATAGTAATACTGAAATTGAATACTGAAAGAGAAACATCAACAATAACTGATAGCCAGAGAAAGAACCGCTTAAAATGAGATTAAAAAAAAACATCACCCAAAGCAAAATGGACAAAATGACAAAGTCAGTAGATGATAAAGAAGACAATTCTTAATTAAAGTTGAGAAAATTTTCTTTCTATTCAAAAGATAAGACCGTAAATTAAAATATATTTATGTAACTCTACCAAGTGAAGATAGCTCTGGCTGACACAAAATTAGTTGTGTTTCAATCCTGGCTTGAGGCATTCGTAAGTCTAGTCGCACTGAGGAGCTGTGATACAGCGAAACAGTACTGTCTGTGAATGACATAATATATATATATATATATATAATTACTGATATGAGGCAGAAAATAATCATGAAAAATTGGATTTAACATATTTTGGGTTTGTAGGGTTGATGACCACCTATCACAATAGGACATCAGTTGTGGTTTGATCTAAGAAGAGATGGGTGGTGTCAGGTCTCCTTGCACAAGGCACACTGCATATTAATGAATACCTCTTTGGCTTTCAATCCAGATATATGGTTAGGTGTTCAGTTGTGCAGGGTCCCTGTGATCACACCCGTTCTAAGGAACCTGAAAAATATAAACAGCTAAACTCTTTCCTTGAAGTTCAATAACTGGTAAAATGTCTCCTTAGCCACAATCAATTATTTTGCTGCCTTTCTCATACTTCTTTTGCCAAACTAAAATGATCCAGAACTGGCAAAATTATTTACAGCTTCCTCAGAAATGTATGCATAAAATGTATTAGTTATTTATATGTTTATTATTATGCACAAGCACACACTCCCACCTACACACACACACACTATATATAATTATATGTGTGTGTGTATGTATATATATATATATATATATATATATATGTATATGTATTTGTGGATGACAATATGTATGCTCCTGAAAAATTATTTTGGTTGAGCTCTCGGGGAAGAAAGTGTGAGTTGTAAACAGTGACTATTGCTGCTACTAAAGCAATACTCTTCAATAAAATGAATTGAGTTCTCTGAGTCACTGGTGTGTTTATCTATAAATAAATACACTTAAATTCACCTTCATCCCTACCATGCACCAATGGCTTAGAGATAGATTCTCCAACTGACACCAATTCAGCTGGGTTTCATTCCTAGCAAGAGGCAGCTGGATGTCTAGCCACACTGATGAGTTGTGATACAACAAAACAGATGTGCATGACAATATATATATATATATATATATAAACAACATACATAATATCTTACATAGATAGCACAACTCAGAGTTTCATGCTGAAGCAATTTTCAAATGCTGGAATTATTATATTTATTTTTATTTCTATTTATATGTTGAGTCAACACTGTTTCTTTTTTTGTTTAATTTTTTCTGGATTGCATGAAATATATTATTGTTGCATTGAATTTAAAAGAATTGTAGATTGAATTTGAATTTAAGCTTAGATTAACTTTTGGGACTGAAGATAATGTTGGAAATAAGAAATACAAATTCTAAATTAGGGAGACGCTAGTTTTGAAAATGTAAATAAACAAAGAAGGGGGGGCTTAGGAAATCAAGTGTGTGTGGGGGGGTAACTCTATATTTTTTTCAAAAAAATCCAGTTTTCCTTCAATTTGACTGGTTGGCACCCAATGATATAGAACCCAGTCTGTCCTGCTATTTACCCATAGCTGGGGTTAGTAGAGATGTATGCCTTTCCCATACAACATCTATGCTGAGCACACCGTAGTTACAGTTTCTAAGAGAGACAGTGCATTATCTTGCAGTCTGAATGAAGTCATCCTGCTCAAACCCACAGTTACAATGACTTGTAACAAAATCATTGATGGCTCCCAAAAAGTTTTGTCTAGGCAATTTCAATCACAAGGCTTGGGTCAAACCCTGGTATGTCTTCCAGGCACCACACACTGGGATATCCGATACAGGATGATAACATCAAGAAGTTACCTTCCTGACATGTCAACCATGGTGAAATTTGAACCCATGGTTGGAAGCAAAAGTTCTAACTACATAGCCACATAACCATACACACAGATATATATATATTTATTTATTATGAAATGGACTAAGTCCAAAAATTATTTTAATATATTTATTGTTTATGCATTATTTTTATAGATACAAATATTTAAGTAAATACTCTGTTTATAATAAATAGTATTAACAACATTTTCCAGTCTGAATGTCCGAGAAATTTCATAGAAAATATGTCCTCAGACAAGAAACAAACCTGTATCTTACACAGAACCATCACATAGTTTAAAAGCAGTAATTCAACCTTGCTAACCAGATGCTTCCTCTGTAGCTAAATGGTATGGCATGTCAGGCTACATGACGGTTCCATGTAGGATATAGGTTTGATTCATGTTGGAGAACACATATTTTCTATGAAATTTCTCAGACATTCAGATCGGTAAATGTTGTTAATACTGTTTATTATAAACAGAGCAATTACTTAATTATCTGTATCTATAAAAATAACATAAACAATATATATATATATATATATATATATTTTGAACGATAAAAATTATTAAAAAAATTAATTAAAATCTTCAGACATACTGGGTTGTAGATTAATATTCTTATGTTTTTATTATTATTATTTCATTTAGATTCCTCGACTAGTTTCGGCCAACATGGCCATCATCAGGAGAAAAAATATATGTAAGTGTGTGTGTGTGTGTATGTTAGCATGTGTTTGTACGTATGTATGTAAAAATTTCAGATAGAGTATATCTGTAAAAAGGACAATATGAATAAAGACAAAAGGAAAACTTATCTTAGCCAAGATACATGTTTACAAAAATGTTAAAGATTTGAAAGAAAATTGTTAAATCCTTAACCTTATGCTATTCAAAATGTATAACACATGACTTAATCCCAAAGTAAAATAATTTAAATACTAATATGCATAAAAAATAAATGTTCCAAAAACATCACTTACTCACTTTTGCTTATTAAACATTGAATTGTGTCATGTCATGTGTTGTCCTCCATGCTTTGATCAACTTTTCAACTAACGTAATGAATATTCATGAGCTTCCCTAAATTTAAAAATTTGGAAAAACCAATAAATTATTTGCTTTTGTAGATAAATACGTATTACAAAACAAAACCCTTGCATTTGCTTTGATAAAATCCCTGAGGGGACGAAACATGTCAGTTAAGATAAGTTTTCCTTTTGTTTTTATTCATATGTGTGTGTGTGTGTTTGTATCTATATATACATTGATCAATTGCCAAAAAGCACTGTCCTCGTTCAAGAGAAATTGTTTATCCATAATGAAAGCTACAAAGGGCCTGATCCCTGACAAAGGCTTTGTTTCTTTGTGTGATGTGCAAGCGTTGTTATTTAGGAGAAATTTTGGTCTACGTCTGGAGAAAAATCAGGCATAGATGGAATGCAGCCTGAGAACTGTCAACCTAAACCAAAGAAGGTTAGAGTTACTTGCTCTGTACAAGTGGCAGGCATTAAATGGAAATAACAATGACCCCCAGCCCAATCAATGTGGGAAAGGTCTTACAAGACCTCTGACCTGTTGATTTCCTCTCATTTTGATGACTAGCCTACTCAGACAATTCCACTGTCTCTTTGACAGAATATTGGCATGGGACCCTGCTGCTTGGATGGCCTGGCGCCAATAGTTTGACAAATATAGCAACAGTCAAAATCCTAGATGATTTTAGTTGAGTAAAAACATGTTTAATGCTTTCTCTTGTCCGAGACAACATGAAAAAGAAATAGTTTGAACAACTTTTAAAAAAATGCTGTCTTGGTGTGCTGTCGGGAATATGATGTGGAACATCAGAGAAATGTATGTTTAGGAAAAAAAATACTTTTTTTAAATTGAAAATAAGTTACAATAAAATCTTGGCTCGTGTACAAAGGAAAAAATCAACAGTAATTTATGCTGTCAGGTCCTCATTATTATTTAATTTTTGGGTTGTACGGTTTATCTTTATATGTTTATTTATAGAAATGTAGCCAAAAGTATTTCTGCCAATTATAAGAATGGTCAGTGTTTACAAGCTAATAAGGTTGTTGTCTGGAAATTAAATTCTCACTGACTTTTGACCTCATCTAATTAGAACTGTTTTGGACACTTAGACAATTTTCTGTCTTATAAAATGAAACACATTTTACTGGTGTATTAATGGGGTAGCAGGTAGTGTTACTGGCATGTAGAGTGGATTCAACTAGCAGAGTTCAATTTCTGGTCTAGTCTTTTGCATTTACTCTTGTGTTCATACCCTGACGGAAGGTATGAATCTCTCTCTTCTTTCGCATCCAAGCTATCAGTGAAATAATAGAGTAGACTGGGTTCTCTAGCTTTGGGTGGCAACCAGGAGCACATATTAAAGCATACCTTATAGTTTTTTTGCTTTGGGTTTGCATTTTTACCTTTCTTAAAATAAAAATGGTCATTACTTAAATTGATTGATCTGTTTGTAAAAAAACTGGGTGGAATAATTTCTATAGATTAGCATTCATTATTTCTTCCTCAAGCAATGGCAGTTGTCGCAATTGTGGTTTTAGATAGAACCTCTCACCTTGCGAGCAGACAACCAAGATGAGTTAGTGTATTAACCAAAGGAATTAGTGCCTGTGGCACAGTTAGAGAATAAGGCTGAATTTGAGAAAGGATTGGAACATGACATGCTACAAACAACATCCAGACTCACACCAATGTGGAATATAAGATATTTCTAGATGGTAATCCAAGACCTAATCTTAACTTAAATGTAGTCCTTACAAACATCACACTATTTACATTATTCAGACTATTGCCCTCATCTTTGTTGCTATATTTATCACAACGTTTCGGCCATTGTACACTCTGGCCTTCTTCAGGTGGTTGCAATGTACAACCATCACATATTGTAAGTACAATGTTTACATCATCTCATATTCTTGTTTTTCATTGTTACAGTTAATAAAAACGGTAAACATATTTTGGCACCTCTCCTTTCATTTCACTTTAAAGACTTTATGTTTGGGAGCTCTTTGAGGCAAGGAGCCATTATAAGATTGTTGTTGGCACCCACTCACATCCAAGCACCAGGATTGTCATCCTCTCTACCTGTTCCCTTTCTCTCCCCTGGTGGCAGTGACAGAAATGGCTGTGAATCAGAGTTTGATAAGGACTTTTACTTAAATTTTTATTTTGGCGGATAACTCTGCATGACAGAGAAGCCCATACACTTGGCCAGAAGTGCCACCCTCACAGCTCACAGGGGATTGAGACAGGTGAGATCTGGCAAACTTGGTTGCATGGGTCTGTCAAAGTCCACTTTAGTTACACCAACCCAATTGGCGCTTGCCTCTCCTACCAGGTTTGGCTGTTGAGATCATGCAGATCTTTGCTTATTCCATCATTGGGGTCTTTAGGGGTTGGTTGCATTCACTCTGATCCTTCCTCTTCGACTGTACTGCCATGGGTGGTCCTACAGGAGTTGGAACGCCAGATGGCTATAAAATAACAACCCAACAATTGAAAAAAAATTTTTTTTTCATTTTGTTAAGTGGGGTTCCTGTTCATGATACAATGCCAAATTTATCCCTGGTTTCTTACAGAGTTATCTGTACTCTGTTTTTATATACAATTTGATAAGTGCAAGTATAAGTGATAAGTATGAAAAGCACAACAACACTAATACACAGTTAGCAATGACTTAATATTGAAAACATTTTTCTCACTTTATTCCCATTGTCAATGTTAGAATAAAAAAAATTGCTCTAATTTTGATAGATTTTCAAAGAGAATGCTGATATGGTAAATGTCACAGTGCCATGAAAAGCCATATTTTTCAATAAACACTATACACTCCTAATGCAATCTACTATCATAAATGGAACAAAATCTGTTAAACATTGTATTTACATTCGGAATGTGTGGGTAGCAAAATGGATACCAACACAGAAAATAGAATTGGTGAGCCAAGTTCAAATTCCATCTATTCTATTGCATACATATCCCAATAATTCATCTCTTCTACCCCCACCTTTTATATGTTACATAGCACAGCAGACTGATTACACTAGCCTTAGGTGGCACCCAGGCTAAGAAAAGGAAAACTCTGAAATCAAAACTGTGGAGAAAGCAATCAGAAATCCTTTGAATATCTTTCCAAAGAAGTTTTAGCAATTCAAAGCTATTGAAGAAAGGAAACAATTAAAAGTGGTGATCATCTCCATTCTGAAGAAACATGAGACATTTAATAAGAAAGCAGGAAAGGATTTTTGATTTCTAATGTCCCTATAGTAATCATTTTCATTAAATCTTTGCTAGAGGTAATATCTTTGGCTTGTAACTTTATATATTATTTACCTTATTCACCAGGGGAGGGCGTGTATTCATAAAAAAATCGAAAATTGCTTTTTTCAATGTAAATTATTCATTATATCATATCCAGTATTTTAGAAAAAAATCAGAGCCAATTACACAATATTTCAAGCTCAATTTAGGTTTATAGTTCATAACCATGCAATGAGATGAGGGAACATAAACCGTAAATTTGTCTGCAGGATATCATTAAATTATTGTTATATAATTATTGTGAAATTATTAAGGTTTTTTGTCAAAAGAATTTTATTTTTGGTCATATATTAATTTAAAATATTCCTTTTTACAGTTTTATCTTTGAAATGGAATAAGTTCATTCTAAGTTTCAGAATTTCGCTATTGCCCATCAAAATGACAGGAAGAATGCAATCTAAAAACAACAATGGAAAAGAGAGGTAGCAAAGTATAAACAAAATAGCTCCAGTTTGTTTCACTTTGGAAATTTAGCATTGCCGCCAAAGTATTCTAAAATGCTGCCAATATCAAAGGAGAAATTGAAAAAATACAACAAAATGAATATAGCATCAAAATTTATATTATTGTTATTTATTTGTTATGTAACTAAATACACAAATGACAACAATGTTTTCATAAAACTTGATATTTCTTGTAATAAATTCTTAATAAATATTATTATTGTTATTATTTTACTTAAGTGTAAGGTATTCCTACATTTACAATTCCTTGTGGCTACCCATGAAAAGAAATTTTGATCAAATCTGCCTAAAACCTCTTAGCACATATTGCTGCAAATTTATCAAATGTTGAATACACCCCACCTCTACCAAACATGTCATATACTTGTGTATAACCCTACTTCCTGAATAATGTGACCGATTATGTTTTTGAAAAACAGAATCTTTTCATATTGCTCATGTGTAATGCAGCCCCAGCTTATGAGCAATACGAGTTGGCCTACTGTAGTCAAATGTTGCAGCCCTGGGCATCCTCGTGGACATATTTTATAACAAATAAATGGTTTTCAGTTTTTTTGTACAAAGCTACTTCAGAATCCTGAGAAAAACTACTTACCATAAAATATCCAATACAAAGATGTAGATACTGTACTTTTGCTATCATTCATGCCTGAAAATGAATGACTTTTAACGTCTTCAAAAATATTACATGTGTATAGCCTCACCCCCTATTTTTGGTGTAAAAAAAAAACTGATCATAAAACCTTGCACTATACTTAAGTATATATGGTAAGTTTTAATTTTTTTTTGTTTTCACACTTTGTAGTTTTTATCTGTCTGCATATTTGTAAAATCAGACAAAGCCACTTATACATTATCAGTTTTCATTTTCTTGAGATTCTGAATTATTACTGGGCATAGAAAGTGTAGTGATTTAACATTGTCCAACTTGATATTCTTAGCTAAAAAATTGTTTACATGGCCTTGTGGGTGATGAATTATTTTCAGTCCTACCATCCTTTTCCACAGATGAAACATCACAAGCCACTCAGTTCCTGTTCCTATAGAAAATGTCCAGATGAGCTACATTTCTTAGTTCTAACAGTTCAGACTTTTAGAGCTGGGAACCACCATGACACATACACAGGTTCAAATCATACACATTCCCTTCGTAAGAAGGAAGTTCCACTCAGACAGCCTCATCCCAAGAACAGTTGAACAGATTGCAAAGAGTATGATTCCTTGATCTCTACAATCATAACCATTTCAAAGTCTAGGGTCAACCGTTATCTATCCTACATATCCTCATAATGAGCACTTGCTTCCTCCTCTTATAGCCATACAACAACCTCACTCAGTAAACCTCTTTCTAAGCTTGAGTTCAGAAATATTTAAACTGCATCATGTGTATGTGTGCGGCAGGGAGATGGCTTATTTTCAACCTGACAGCCCTCTTCTCAAAGATGCAGTGTTGCAAGCCATTCACTATTTGTTGTAGAGTTATTTTCTCAGTGGAAACTGTATTTGGACTAAATTCGGTCCTAAATAGGTTCAACGTACAAAAACGTTAGGAACTTGTTATAATAAGTATTATGCAGAGTAATCTAGTTGTGGTAGCTGACTACTTTCGTATTCGACTCCCGTCGACCCTCACTGACTCCTACTTATATTAGATGGGAGAGTCTATTATCTATAGACTAGGTGTGTTCCACCATAACACTATTCTATCCCTGCTTCCATGGCAAATGTTCTGTTCGATCCCATTCTTTACTGATGCTAACTCAAACCTTTACAGCCAATACCTGGTTTTCTCCATCCACAGGTTTCACTCACTTTCATATTCTACATATTCATTTGACAAGAAGGGGGTTCTATTCTAAAAGTTTCTTCCCAAGAACTGCTATTTTGCAAAACAGACTCTCCAGTGGATGCTTCCCAGAACACTATAATCTTAACCTCTTCAAGTCAAGGGTTAATATCTATTCTCTATATCATTCACTTCCTACTGCAGGAATTTAAATGTGTTACTAGATTGGCAACTAGGTCTCACCATTTTACTGTTGAACTAGTTAGATTCAACCGTTAACCCTATTCTAATAATTTATTTTCTTGCACTTCTCACCTGTGGAAAATCCTTTCCCCCTTCTTGCTTTTCTGCTACCTACAATCTTCAAAAATTTAAATGCAACATCAATGGTTATTCTGTCTTCTGCTCATTTGTCGTTTTCTTCCCTTCCCACCGAATTTTTCTTATTCTCTTGCACTACCTGTAACCACCCACCCTGTATCCTGTTGGTATTATTGCCTTGCTTGGGGTGAAATTATTTGAAAAAAAAAAAATCAAAAAACTTCCTTTACTTATGTTCATATAAGACATCTTGGTCAGTAAACTTCAACTTTCATCAACACTTGGCTGAATATTTAGTAAAAACCAAACCAAAAGAAAGCTGTATTTATTTCTTGTAGTTTTAAAATCAGTTTTTCTGTTTCTCGAAAGGAGCAGTTAATTTTTATAGGTGAAGATGTTGCGAAATTATTTGTCAAACAGATTTGGGTGGAACA
Source organism: Acanthosepion esculentum (assembly GCA_964036315.1). Classification (NCBI taxonomy): domain Eukaryota; kingdom Metazoa; phylum Mollusca; class Cephalopoda; order Sepiida; family Sepiidae; genus Acanthosepion; species Acanthosepion esculentum. The sequence goes on from OZ038488.1 coordinate 84,197,351, forward strand.
ACAGAAGTGAAAGAAAAGGGAGAGACAAAATATATATTTATATCCTCGTGACTAAGTTGATTAGAATCATGGCAAGGAACTAAATTTAAAGAAATAAGAGCTAAGCTAACAGCAGGATACACTAATGTGATACATTTGTGGCATGAATCTCTAATTTTGACCTCAAAACCCACATATAAGTAGATATATATGTAGCTATGCATGGTTTTGGAAATATATCTCCATTATTTCATAATGTAGCAATATTTGTAACATCTTACAGAAATTATAAATAATATCTTTCTGCATGAATTAAGAATTGCACAAATGGAAAGAGCTCCTGCTGCAAACTACAGGCGAATTGGGTAAAAAAAAAAAAAAAATACAGTAAATGCCCCCCACCCCATCCTGATTCAAAACTGATACTTTTCACTTGATGGATAAATAAGAAACTTTTTCCTTTTTGTGATGAAGGCAATGAAAAGAAACTATTTATTTAAGATATTTTTGTTTAATTTTAGAATTTTCTTTGATGTGTGACAACATAAGTAAATGGGTGAGTAGTGGCTGGGAAGGAAGTCTGACAAAACTAAAATATGCAGATCTGAGAATGCAAGCGTCTGAGAGAAAGATGAAGAATTCTAAGAGTCTTGATATAAAGATATTGGTATTGATTCTGGGAGTATTAGGGGAATTATTTTTACTCAACTGACAAAGAAATGAAAAGAAGAAAAAAAAATATATATATGACAAATTTAAAATTTGGTTATAAGATATCATTTACATACTTTTTTACATCAATAAAAATACTAGTTGCATATCCTGTGTTTCCCAAGTCCCAGAACCTATTAAGGTTGCAGGAGCACTACATGTACTGCAGTGAAAGCAGCAGTGGTATGTCTTGAGCAAGCTAGCCTGACAGAGCCAAACCCTTTCTAGACTGGATGGAATTCAGAGTTTTCTTTCTCCTGGACTGGTTGCCAACCACGTTATAGAGCCCCATCTGTCCTGCTATTTATTCATAACAGGGGAGAGAAGACATGGCTTGATACCTTCACCAAGTGAATGTAATGAACTAGACTAGATTTCAAACTTGGGTCTGTAATTTCTCATTACACCACCCACACATTGTCTTGACTGACAACAAAAGCATCCACATCACTCTAACCAGTACAAATTTCTTTTTGGCGTGGTTATCTACCTTCTATCAGAGTTTAAAATATTTTCATGATTGATTTGATTTTTACAGTTTATCAACCTTTTGCAGATTATTTAAAGCTACAAAATATTTCTAGGTTACTAAAAAATTTTGGAGATAATAATTATTTACTTATACATGTCCTACTAATTAACCCATAGCTGGAGGAGAAGAGGTGAATTCATACCTTTCCATAGGTTGATTGATTTGTTTCCTACAGAATTTCAACCCTTTGCAAGTTGTTTAAAACCATAAAATGTTTTTAGATTGTAAAAATATTTCTTTTTTGAGATAATGATTTAGTGATTCAAGTCTTACTAATTAACCCATAGCTGGGGGAGAAGAGGTGGATTCATACCTTTCCTAAAGGTATTTTCATGTAAGTGAATATAATGAACCTAATGGGCCCCCTAATTAACAATTCTGAGCTGTTAGCTGTTCGACCATCTGCACATTTAGGTTCTGACACAGCATGATGTTGCTTAACTTTGGTGACCATATGGGAACTGGTGTTTCAATGTGGTATGGCTGTAAAGCTGCATTTTTCAGTCTATTTTTTTTTTTTTAAATCAAGATTTCCTATCCACAATCAAATTTTTTTTTTGGATTAACTTTTCTATTTCCCGGGATATAAAATGACAGTTATTTAAACACAAATTTAGTTTTGCATAAATGTGTTTTTCTTTTTTTAATTACTTCTTTAAAGAAACATTCAGTTTCTTTTTTATAACAAAATATTATGTTAACTTTATAGTTGGATAGAATTAATAAACTGGTATCATCTGCAAAACGGTCGATTTATCTTCAAACAGGAAACATTAATATTTCCCCATTAATTAGATTTCGAATCCGGTGCTGTTAACTTTCCACATCCAGTCTATCAATAATCTAATATCAATCTATAGCCCAAGTCATACCAAGTGCTTTTCTGGTCCTTCCATCAGAGTCCAACCAAGGGAAGTTTTCTATAAACAAACACACCGGAATACAATGGAAGGCAGATTGCTAATTAAGAACATCTGGTGCTCTGTATTTCTATCTCAGGAGTGGAGCATGCCACCCTTAACAAGCTTCTAATCAAATGAGTAGGGGCCCCTTGAGTAAATAAGCAGACTGGTATAATATCTTGATGGTTCCAGCATCTATTAATTGAAAAGACACTTAGAATTACCATTTTCTTAATTGGACCTAGAAAATCAATAGACTTTTCTGTGTAAAATTAGTATTATTTCCAAAATACTCTTCCATAAATGGAAATTTTCTAGCTTGAAAATGTTTGGTGCGAGAAAAAAAGAAATCTTTCAAATCTATTTCTAAACATTTATTTAACATACAAGCAAATTTTGGATACTGTTTCAAAATTTGTTTCGAATTGAAGTTGTTCTATATATTTTTATAGACGTATCTATTATATTATTTCCACATCCAGTCAATCATCAATATTATCAGTCCTGACCTGGCATCTTGGCTTCAGTCACTTTCCCACCACCATTTAATGAAATTCTGATGATAAACAAATGCTATGAAATGTATTTCTTTTATTAATGGTCAAAATTTAGTTTTGAAGCTATTTTTAAATTTTGCTATTTGAAATTTGGAATTTTTGAAATTTAAAAATGAGAAAATAAATAATTTTGAATTTTTGAAATTGAAATTTCAAATTTTGCTATTTTTTTAAAATGAAAAAATAATTTTGAGTTTTTTAAGTGAAAAAATGAAAAATTTTGAATTTTTTAAATTGAAATTTCAAATTTTGCTATTTTTTTTAAAATGAAAAAATAATTTTGAATTTTTTAAGTGAAAAAATAAAAAATTTTGATTTTTTTAAATTGATATTTCAAATTTTGCTATTTTTTTAAAATGAAAAAATAATTTCGAATTTTTTAAGTGAAAAAATGAAAACTTTTGAATTTTTGAAATTTCAAATTTTGCTATTTTTTTAAAATGAAAAAATAATTTTGAATTTTTTAAGTGAAAAAATGAAAAATTTTGAATTTTTTAAATTGAAATTTCAAATTTTGCTATTTTTTTTAAAATGAAAAAATAATTTTGAATTTTTTAAGTGAAAAAATAAAAAATTTTGATTTTTTGAAATTGATATTTCAAATTTTGCTATTTTTTTAAAATGAAAAAATAATTTCGAATTTTTTAAGTGAAAAAATGAAAACTTTTGAATTTTTGAAATTTCAAATTTTGCTATTTTTTTAAAATGAAAAAATAATTTTGAATTTTTTAATTGAAAAAATAAAAAATTTTGAATTTTTGAAATTGAGATTTCAAATTTTGAAATTCCAATGATAAACAAATATTAAGGAGTGTATTTCTCTTATTAATGACCAAAATTTATTTTGAAGTTAAAATTAATTAATGCAATTGACAATAATTTTATTATGAATTTTTGAAAACATACTATTTTTATTACTTATACTATCTACATGCAGATTATTCTTATCTTTTTTGTTATTATCATATCATAACATTTCAGCCTTCATCAGGTGTATATTGATCCAGATAAAAAGGAATTCTGAACTGAACTCTTTATTTAATCTTTGTGGGTAGACTGTCCTTGTTCCACTGCCCATGTCTAGTAATATCTCAGTTTTTTTTAGTTCTTATTTTTTCTTAATACTGCTCAGTTATTGCTTGCTTTATTTCCCGAGTAAAAGTACACTGAAACGATAGCCTAGTGGATTAGAGCGTTGGTTCATGAAATTGGTGACATAATAATTATGAGCTCAATCCCTGGGCCTGGCAGTGCATACATTTACAAAATGTCACTGTTATCCCTTTCTCAAGTACTAATATGTTGGTCGGTTGCTTTTGTTGTTTAGCAGCATATCAACCTCTATGGGTTATTTAATGCTGAAATCTAAATATTTTGTATTAAATTTTATTTTATTTTGGGAGATAACAATGGTTTAGTGATACCAGTCTTACTAATTAACCCATAGCTGGAGGGAGAAGAGGTGGACCCATAACATTCCCAAATGTATTTGTGCATAAGTGAATATAATGAACCCAATGGGAATTAGAATTTGGTTCTCCAATTAACAATTCCAAACTGTTATCTATTGCACCACCCACACATTCTTACAATGCCTGTTACTGCCAAGTGGTCACCCATCTAGGTACTGACCAAGCTTGACTTTGCTTAACTTCAGTGATAGTACAAGAACAAGTGTTTGAACATGATGTGGACATAAGTTGATATATATGTGATGAAGACCGGAAGGCACAATGGCCAAAATGTTGTTATAACAACAACAAAGATGAAGACAATAGTCCAAGTGTAAATTGGTTGGACATGTTTTAAAATCAAGTAAACCAACTATTGTTGCTTTTATTTATTTTAGATGCAGAATTTTCATTATTAATTTATTACTAGTTTTAGTCTAACTCATTATTGCTGTAATTTATATAAAATTGTTGTAACCCAGGGAAGATTACTGAATAGAATAATCACACAAAGGTTGGTAAGGGAATGATAATACTTAAGACATGAACAACACATATAAGATTCTCCAGCGGTGTGTAGAAGAAGTAGTCAACTGCAAGAAGTGAGTCAAGTGAATTCCACAATGAATCTCCAACTGCAGATCGACATACAGTATTTACTACTGTATTTATGTGAATGGGGACATACCTATATTGTCTGTAGGTATGATACAACAAAAATAATTTTCACTATTGTTGTTTTTTTTTCATTCCTCTTCCACGTGTCTGTTGTTTTCCTTTGTTCTTCCTCTTTCACTATGCTACGTTCAATTGTTCGTTTGTCTATCCATGAAGTTGCTTGATACTTGATTATGCCTTCCACAAAATAATTTCTCCTTGACTTATATAGCCACTTTTCCACCCAAAATTCCCTGGTCTTTTTCATCAACAGTATAATTATGGTTAAGGCAGGTAGCATCCATTGCAACAAAATTCTTTTACAACTATTATTATTATTATTATTATTATTATTATTTATTAATGGTTTTCTTTTCTTATTCTTATATCTTAAATGAAAGATTTCACTATTCACTATTATCTTATTCCATCTTATTATTATACAACTTTCTTCTGCCCTTATATCCGAAAGATAAAAAAGGGCTTGTAAGCTCATAGTTGTAAAATTATTTAAATTATATGACAAAAAAGACACATAGAAAATTGACCTATAAAAAGGTGAGTATAAAAGAATTTTTTGTTCAAATTAATTTTAAATCCTGTATAGATTTTACATATGAAAACATTTACAAAATCTCACATTAAATTATAAAAATTTGTATTAGTTTTGCTACAAGTGCACTTTAGTATATAGTAACTGTTGTAATTTAGAAAACACAGATACTTCAGTGCATAGAAAAGAAGTCTTTTATTTTTCGAAAAGTAAGAACTTGTAAAAAATTTTCAAACTTCCTTTGGGTTTTATAGAGAGTTGCTACCATAACCAAACAACCAAACCCATCTTTTCTTTCATGTTTCATAACCAGTTAAGGAAGGTGTTAGAATTAAAATCATACATTATTCTTGTCATTGCCTAAGGCTTCTAGCTGTTAATTGAAAGAATTTGTTTTGGAGGTTGATGTAAGGTGGGATTACATTCTATAAACTCCAAAATCTGTTTATGTTCTTGAACGGAATTTTTACCATGTGGCAGAATTCCTCAACCTATCTAAACAAGTTACCATCCCACTGAAATGTATAAAATGAAAAAGCCTTTCACAACCTCTCAAATTAGCCTAAAGCCATTTTGAGTTCATTCTTAAATTTCATAGTGGAAAGGATCATGGTGTGTTAAGTTATTTTGTTGCTGGAAACAACAATGGTATGCATTCCTGTTTTTGAAAGAGGAAACAATTCCTATGCTGGGTTTGTTCAGCTTATTGGGTATAATGTAGTCCTGTGTGGCTGGCCCCATTTTCACATAAGATAATCCTGTATACCTTGCTTTATTTCTCACCTTGTTTCTTTTCATTTCAACTTAGAAAAAATTATTAAAAGATACAAACTCTTGTTATATAATTTTGAACCATTTTCACATAATTTTGAGATATAAGAAACACTAGGAAATATAAATTTATTATTCCATATTTATAAATCTACTCAAATCAGTAAAGGTTTTGATTGGCTGATTTGGTTTCTATAAGTTTTCAAAACTTAGCAGGTTATTTATAGCCAGAAAATATTTTTAGATTGTAAGAATTTTTTTTAAGATAATAATGGTTTAGCAATACAAGTCTTACTAATTAACACATAACCAGGAGATGTGGGTTCATGCCTCCCCTAAGAGTATTTTTGTGTAAATGAATGTAACAAACCCAACTGAAATTTGAACTCAACTCTCTGTAACAATTCTAAGCCATTATCCATTATAGTAGCTGGTTATAAATTTCCAGTCACCCATCTAGGTACTGACGTGTGGAAGGAGTATCCATGCTCAAATGCAAAATAAACAACAGAGCTGTCCAACAAACAGAACTGACAAAATTTGTAATAAGCAATAACAAGAAGAAAGGAAAAAACAGGGTAAAAAAATTATATAAACCAAGCAAACAATATATGCAAGACAAATCAACAGTAATAAAGCAAATCAACAGTAATATGGCAAAAACTTCACAAATTAATAATTGGCATTGACGCACAAAAGCAAGTTTAGACAAGTGAACATAGTGTTATGACTTCAAGACAAGACAGATTGGGATTGAGTCAGATGAAACTGTTAACCAGCCTATTTTATTGGCTAGGAAAAAAAAATCCCAGCATGCATTTGTGTGCTTACTATCTATAAAAGGGGAAGGGAAAGTATTTTGTAATCATTTTTCATAGGATTGTGTTATGGTCCAGGTTCCTTGTACCACAGTGATGGTTCAAGGTAGAACCAATAAAGAATAACTCAAACACAGGTATGGAATAACACAGATATATTACAAACAGAATATGTACAAAAGAAGTAGAAGTATTAGTAATAACAATCAGGTTAGGTAGAGAGAACTATGTTGTCACAAAGTATCACTATTCCAATATCTTATAGTAATCGTCTGACGCGACTCTGTCTGACTCTGTGACTGACTCACTCACTCTCACTGTGTCTGCTGCTCCCTCTTGAGGTGCAGTATTTATGAGGTACGGAACAGTCTGTTAATATTATGGGTAAGTTCCTATAACAGATTGAAACCAACAACTAGGCTTGACATTGTTTATCTTCAGTGAATGTATGGGAACAAATATTTCAACACAATGTAGCCTTAAGCCTAGTAATGGTTTTGATAGGATTCTGTGTCTCAGACATTCTGTTTAATGTTTCTGAAGAGAAATAAAGCTACTTAGAAAATTAAAAAAGAAAAGAATACATCAGAAAGTTTACTCAATTTCAGTCAATAAAAATAAATTTCAGAGGCCATAGAAGTCAGCAAAACAATATCATCCTCTGTATCTTGTACAAATTTGATCCACGAAAAACCATTTGAATTCCTCATGACATCAAATGATGAAGCACTTTGTGAATTATGATATGCATCCATTAAACATTTCAAGTGAGCATTGTTCTTTATCATAAAATATGGATTTTTCCTGTTTTGAAAAGGAAATGGTTAAAAAATAAATAAATAGAAAATTACAAAGTTTAAAATTAAAAATCTTCATTGAAGGAGATTTATATTTATCTCATTGTTTCTTGGTTAATTTTTATTTTCAAATCAGTTAACTTTTTTTCCTTTTGTTGAATGAATTAAATATCTGCTTAATTCTCAGCATTTTGTTTTTATTGCAGAATTTTGTTCTGGTCACAAACTGAATATTACTTTTTTTTCTTTATATTTGATTCTTCAAATTCAATTACACAAGTTTTATTCCATATGCAACTTTCAAATCTAATAAGGAGGGTTGAAAATTAACCAATCTTCATTGTGAAATTTAATTCCTAAATAAAGCCACCTTTGAACTAGAACACATTTATCTCCCTTGACAGTGGTGTTTGTTTTTTTTATTATTATTGCTTTAAAATTTAGAATCAGAATCCCATTTATGCCAACACTTTTTGTGAACAATTGTTCTCATCATTTGTGTTATTGTTGGAAAAGATTTCATTATGAAATGATAGATAGTGGATAACTTAGCCTGTCACCTTCACATAAAACATCCAAGTGTATTATTAATATTAATAACATTTTGAAGGCTGTTGATTTCTGCTTTATTGGTTTTGTTTTTTTATCATCTTTGGCTTTTCAATATGGTTCTGGTCTTCCATCACTAAATTCCAACATGACAGCCAAAGTTTTTCAATTTAAGCAAAACCATCCATGCTTTGATCCAATTGAATTCCTTTGCATCACTGACATTTCTCGGCTCAAGAAGTGAGACAACATTTCTTGTATATGCATTAGAATCATATAATTACATTGGGTGTGGAAAAGCTAACCATTTAACCTGGGAATAGAATTTCCCAATTCTTTCTCTACTGAGCAAAGTAAATCATACATCGAAATCTATATTGGCCTGACATATGCAAATAACTAGCAAGTCAACGTATATATTACAGGACATTTTAGGGGGCCTTGATGCAGATTAGCAACTATTTTCTAGAATCATAGAAAAAAAAACTGAAACCTATTTTTTTTTTTACTTTTGCATTATCCTCTTGCAGAAGGGATTAGCCAAAACATAGCAACAAAAAACATTTCTCTGGACTAAGTTATATCTATAAGTTCAAAATGGTAGCTGATGTCCAAAATGATTTCCAGTCTGTTGTTAACTGAGGCCAAAGATGGCTTGTTAACTTTAACACCTCCAAAACTAAAGTTCTTTCTGTTAATCATCTGAGTGACCCCTCTTTGCCTTGCATCAGCAGAGCTGATTTTAATGTCTAGGAAAGTGACTCATTGTGCCTTCTTGGGCTAACATACTCAGTTGACATGAAGTAAAATGACTATATTGAATCAATTGCTAGGTCAGCTGTGAATGAAGTTGGGTCAGTATGGTGTGCAAAACAATTTTTCTCTCCGGAATCTATCATACTTATCTATAAGTCTACCATTCATCCATGCTTGGAATATTGCTGCCACATATGGCCACTGCTTCTGCTATTTACTTTGAGTTCCTTGATACAATTCAAAGAAGAACCAGCAATATTATTGGTCCTGATTTGGCAGCTTATCTTCAGTCACTTTTCCAATCATCTATAAATATTCTCATGGTAATTTTTTCGATGAGCTCTTTGCTATGGTTCCTAGACTATGAATTTAAGCACAGTACTAGATGAGTGTCGAGATTTCATCAATTTAGAGTTGAGCTGGTTAGATGTAACCGTAAATTCTATGCTAGCAGATAGATATATATCTTGGTAAAACATGCTAACACCTGTAACATTTACATTTAATCTTTGAACAACAAATGTAAACATTGAAAAATTACACTAAAAATATTTTTGTATCTTATTTAATCATTTCTACAATAGTTTTTGTAGTTGTTTATTATTTCTACAATAGTTTTTGTACTTTTTTCATTTCTACAGTAGTTTTTGTACTTTTTCCATTTCTACAATAGTTTTTGTACTTTTTCCATTTCTACAATAGTTTTTGTACTTTTTCCATTTCTACAATAGTTTTTGTACTTTTTCCATTTCTACAATAGTTTTTGTACTTTTTCCATTTCTACAATAGTTTTTGTTCTTTTTCCATTTCTACTATGGTTTTTGTATTTTTTCATTCCTACAGTAGTTTTTGTACTTTTTTCATTTTTACAATAGTTTTTGTATTTTTCATTTCTACAGTAGTTTTTGTATTTTTTCATTTCTACAGTAGTTTTTGTATTTTTTCATTTCTACAGTAGTTTTTGTATTTTTTCATTTCTACAGTAGTTTTTGTATTTTTTCATTTCTACAGTAGTTTTTGTATTTTTTCATTTCTACAGTAATTTTTGTACTTTTTTCATTCCTACAATAATTTTTGTACTTTTTTCTCATTTCTACAATAGTTTCTTGTAATTTAAAAAAAAATCATTTCCACAATGTCTGTACTTTGTTGACAATAGTTTTTTGTACTTTAATCATTTCTAAAATATTTTTTTGATTTTTGTTTATCATTTTGACTATTTTGTACTTATGAATATGATAAGCTGTCTTTATCTAATCTGATAGAAAGCCATTTTTGGAAACCTTGTCATGTCCAGAATTTAGTGTCATCTTTTATTAGATGCTGATAACTGGCATGAGTGACAAATTCAGCAAATGTATTCACTAAACTTAGTTTAGTCTGTCAAAATAGTGAAGCATCGAGTAAAGATCAATCTCACTACATCTGTCAGACTAGCTTTCCTCATATAACTATCCGGTCAGCAACCAATACAACTCAAATGTTTGGTTTGGTTTGGTTTCGTTTGGTTTACGGCATATCAACCTCAATGAATTATTTAATGCCCACAAGATTTTTATTGCTGGTAATATTTTTTTTCAAAAACGTATCGCTAGTAATATTTTTTCCAAAAATGTATTGCTGGCATTAAAATCTATTTTTTATACTTTCATAGTGTTTTGACCTCCTTTGGAGGGTTAACTATTTGCCCACAGTTGGGACCCTGACAGGTGCTACCACCCCAGATCAGGTTGGATCTGGGAACACCGGCAATTAATGCTCCTCAAAGCCTCCTGATCAAAGGCAGTGCTGTTGGATGTAGTTTATCATCATAACCAGGACGACAACTCAGATGTACTCCTTTATAAGTAGAGGAATGATGAAGAGCAGGATATTTTCATAATTAATACTTTTAAGAATTGTTTGACCAGAAATTATAGATGAATGGATTTATGTATGTATGTGTGTTTTTATATATTAAAAGAAGGAAATTCAACAGAGAAGACAAAATCCTAAGTTATGAGGATATTTATTATAGTTATACAACAATATAAGATTTTTTTTTCTTCCCTACATTTTAATATCAACTGCTTAATATGAATGAGAAAAAAGAAATCAGATGTAAGCTAGATTTAATGAAAAACAGAAGCCAAGGAGACGAAGGAAAGAAATCTAATAAGGACTTGAATGTCATTAGATAGAAGTACAAAATGAATAAGAAAGAAAATTAATATTTTAAAGATCTTTATGGCTGTTTGTTTGATCTTTTCTTGACACTTGACTTCATTAATGTAGTACCAATGAGCAACAATAATTAGGTTGTAAGGCTATTTTTCCAACCACTATATTATGATGAGAAGTTCATCTGCAGATCTTCATGATTTTGCCATGAAATATTCGAGATATATAAAAATTTTAGCAAGATTAAAAAATGAATAATAGCAATAGGAACAGTCATGTTAAAACAACAAGAAAAATATAAGAAAGAAAAGAGCATTGACAAGGAAAAATGTACATTATTATAAGGCAGCAATACTAAAATACAAAACCCAGTGAACGCAAAAACAGCTTAATCGGTTCATCAGTTCTCCATCATCAGAGCTCAATCATCAGTTCTCCATCATCAGAGCTCAATCAAGGAAAAAATGCACAGTGACTCTACATAACCAGATATTATATAATAAATATATATCAATTAAAAATATATATATATTTTTTTAATAATTTCATCCTACATTATTTACATTATTCGGACTATTGTCCTCATCTTTGTCGCCATATTTATTACAACATTTCAGCCATTGTACACTCCAGCCTTCTTCAGGTGGTTGGAATGTCGAACTGAACCATTTATTTCGCTCACTGAGGTAGACTGTTCTAGTGCCATGTTTAATGGATGTCAGTTATCAGTTATCTCCTGTTAATTCCCCTCTCCAAGTTCTCCACTGCCTTAACCGGGTATTGAACTCACACTCTTTGGGTCCTGTCACTGGATCTAACTTATACCTATATCCACTGTACCATGTGTCCTTGAGGGAATATTATTAAACATATTCATTTTAGATAATAAAATAAAAAAAATAAATGCAGTTTAATTAACTATTTCCATTTTCAAAGTGTGTAGCATTTGAAATAAAAATAATGTTTTTCTTTTTTTGCATATATGTTTTGATCACCTCTTATCTTCCATATATTTCTTATTAATTTAAACATTATATTTTAGTGGATAAACATGTTTAAGCAGATGCTCTGTTTTTGGTTAAACAGTGTGAATTACATCTACAAGCCGGTGAGTTGAAGAACCTTAATAAACAAGGTATACCCTCCAACAGAGTTTGAACCTATATCCCCCTTTAAAATATAACATTTCTCAAGTCCAGTAGAAGTTATCGCTTTCCAGTACTGATGGGAGCTTCCTTTCTTTTTTTATTCGTGAAATGTCAACATCTTCATTATGTCATTATTTTTTTCTTTAAGCTACCTGTGCTATCCATTTTAGTGGTTGCTGTTGTTGAAAATCCTCAGGTGATGTGATGTCTCTTATTTGGTAATGATCTTTGTGATTCTATAGTGTCTGCCCACAAGATGTGAAGAAGGATGGTCCTCACCGAGACCTACAGCGTTCATTTACTCATTTTTAACAATTAATCTAAGAAAAACAGTTGCATACAGCTGACACTGTAGATATTTATGAATTGGTTTGGCTCGATACATGAGACCAAATATGAAAGTCTCAATCTGACAAGGCTATTTAAGGACATGACTTGAGTTTTTAGGCTAATATTTTGGTTTTATAGCAATGTGAAGTGTTGGGCAAAATTGCCCCTAGTACTATGTTTAATTTTCTTATATCCAGTGCTAAATTTGTTATATACCAAGATGTTTTGAAGTGCTTGTTATTTACAAGATTCTCATGCTGAATTTTTATGATTGTTTCGGGTTAGGTGCCAACAAAGCTTTCATTCTAATTCCAGGTCATAGTTTTGGTTTCGAAAAGTTTTATCTTATTTGTCCTATATCTTGGAACACTTGGTATGGGATATTGATTTTTTTGTTCAAGATTATTCTTATCCCAGCTAGGAATTCCTATATCATCAGCACATCTCCCACATCATCATCATCAGTGCATTGGCCTCGGGAGGGAAAGCAAGATCACTGTCTTCTATTAGTTAATTCATTTGGGATTTGGCATTGAATGCTTAAATGAATAATGCCCATCTCTTCAAATGTGTGCTTATATATACGCACGGCATTGTCTAAGAAAAGATTAAATAGACTGGGTCTTTCATTCCTTCCTTGTTGTGCTCCTGATGAGGTTTGAAATGTTGTTGTACTCCTGATGAGGTTATAGCAGAAAGAAAAGAAATTGCTGGCACTCCTAGACAAAGTAGTAAATGAAAGTGGTGGAAAAGACCGAATCATCAACTGTAAAAATACAGAACGTATAGTTATTAGGAAATCAAACAAGTATAGAAACAGAAAATGTTTTAATTGATGACAGATATGGTACCGAAATCCGAAGATGCATTGAGATAGTGAAAGATGTCTTCCAAAAGCGAGACAAAGTATTAAGAAACAAGAAAATCTCATTAGGAAACAAAGAAAACTTCCCTTAACTGCTATGTAATACCAATCCCCCTATATATTAGGTTGGTGCAAAAATAATGTCGTTTTCTCACATATGTTACTTATGTAAATAACGACATTATTTTTGCACCAACCTAATAGCAGTGAATGCTGAATAATTTCCTCAGAGATAAAGAGGAAACTTGAGGTAATAGAGACATATTGTTCTACACAAAGATGATGATAATATCATAGATGGACCATATAAGCAATGATCAAGTAACAACAAAAATAGAAACAAAAGAAACAGTTAAAATTTATAGGACACATAATGAGGAAAGAGGGATTGGAGAATTTGATGCACACAGGACATAGTTAATATAAATTGGGAAGAAGCAAACACTGGATAACATATGTAAAAAGCTTGAGTACATAAATGAATGGTAGTATGCGGCTAACTGTGACCTCATACATACTAAAAGGGGCATGGCACATTAAAGATGGTGAATTTGTTTAGCCTTATCGTCGGGAACAATTTTGAATAAATGAGAGAGTCCGACATTGTTTTATATAGTTAATATTCTCAGTTTTTTTCTTCTAGTGACTATATAAAATATTTAGCGCTTTGCCGCTTTTGCAGAATTAACATTGATTTTAATTCCTAACTTTTTATCCAACTCATTGATAAAATGTTTATTCAGAAATTCACAAATGATATTGATTAACAATAAAACGAAAAACACAACTGCAATTCAAACACGCGTTAAATGAAATATTTCTTTTTTCCGACTTTGACAGATAATTCTATAGATTTCTGTAATCTCCATTAGGTTAAAATAAATCTATTCCCCCCCCACCCTTTGAAACTCTGGGAAAACTATTAGTTGCACCGTGCGGTCCGTTCATGAGTGGGCGTATTCAAAGCATTGTATATGTCGTGTGACTGATTTTTATGAGTTCCATACATGGAGATCTTAATGTTTGTGCATGAACTCTTTTTATCCTGTAGGTGTTTGCCTTAACATATTATAAATTCAAGACTTTATTATTTATGAATGATGGAGAACTATATGTAATATATATGTATAAATTCTTCCACTCTATCAGATATGCAGGTAGCATGATGGGTATTCATGCAGAAAGTGAAATCATGGAGTCTTTTTCTAGCCTTGTCTGTTGTGTTCATAAATACACTAATGCCCTCAAGTAAAATAACAGGGTAGACAGCTCTTTAAAACATTGTGTGGGAGCCAATAGAAAAAGTTTGGTTTGGTTTGTTTTACAGCATATCAACTGCAATGGGTTATTAAATGCCGACAAACTTTTTATTGCTGGTAATATCTTTTTTTCAAAAATGTATTTCTGGTAATATTTTTTCTTCAAAAAAATATATAGCTGGTAATATCATTTTTCAAAGTATTTCTGGTATTAAAACCTATTTTTACACTTTTATAGTATTTTGGCCACAGTTTGGGGGTTAACTATTTGCTGATAACTGGGACCCTAACAGATGCTAACACCCCGGGTCAGGGTGAATTTGGGAACATCAGCAATTAAGAGATGGTTCCATGCTCCTCAAAACCTCCTGATCAGAGGCCCTTGCTGTTGGACGTAGTTTATCACCTTACTCAGGATGTGGATATAGTTTATCGTCATACCCGGGACAGCAATAGAGAAGGACAGCTGTGAATCCAAACCAAGGAAAAGGCAGCAGAAAACTACTTCATTATCTTTCCCAAGAAGTCATAATTCACAGATAATAACAAAAAAGTAATCATTTGCCTGTATTTCTAGGGTTAGAATTTTTTCATATTAATGATTACCCAATACGAGGCTCAAGAACTACTCAAGGTAGAAGGTTATGGTGTGGTGTTGTATGTGCATAAGAAAGTGAAGTTAATGCAGCTATGCAGGAAAGGTAATGGTTAACCCTAGATATGAAGAGGTCAGGATTGTAGTGATTATAAAAATATCGTTATAGGAGTCCATTCCACAAAGAGGCTGTTCTTACAAAGAAGCTCTTGAAATGAAACTTACTTCTTACTATTGCAATACAAAGGGAATAGTGATGATTCATGCTTGTGTATTTGACATGACAGGGGCCCCAGTTGTAAATGTCAGAGGTGGTAGGAGTAAGGAATATAATCATTTACATGTGGTCTATTGTCCTCATCAATGTTTCAACTGTCCTCCAAACTTCAGCGGCTGTATATCGATCCAGGTAACCTACAGGGAATTTCAAACTGAACCCTTTAATTAATATCTGGTGATAGAGTGTTCTCATTCCACTGCCCATGGCTAAGGGTATCTCATCTAGTTCTGATTTTTAGTACTGTTCAGTTATTACTTGTCCTGTTTCCATTGAGTTCAAATACACACTGCTCAGCTCTGGGATTGAACTCACAATTACTATGTCACTAAATTCATCAGTCAGTGTTTTAATCCACTAGGCTATTGTGCCATAGGACAGTGAAATGAGATCAGTCGACCCCTGTAGATTAAATAAAGGATTCAGTTTAGAATTCCCTGTAGTGTACCCAGATCGATATACACCTGAGGAAGTCCAGTGGGCACAACAACTGAAACGTAGTTATACAACAAAGCTGACGACAATAATCTGAATATAATAGTGTAAATAATGATTTTATTTTGTAGTGTAAATTGGGAACAGAATATTTGACTTGCTTTATTAGTGTAATAGTGTACAATACTGCCACTGAATCCAAGTATACACTGCCTGGTCCAGGGTTTGAAGTCAGTTACAATGTCACCAAATTCACGTAGAAATGCTTTAGACTACTTGGACTCGTTGGTAACAGGGTGTGTAATAACAGGTGGATCAAAGTATTATCTATTGTTCTCATCTTTGCTGTTTCCATGGGGAATAGAAATGGTTTCATATCTTTCCAAAGGCTATTTGTGTGAAAGCAAATGCAAACGTCTTGGCTAAAATTTGAACTTGTCTCGTCAAGACCGTTTCCTGTACCAAAACCACAATAGTTATTTAAAATATTGTAATACAGAATATGTTTATGCATTCACTAGCTATGACTATCAATATTTTGCATAAAATTAAATTTTAAGTTACTGTATGTGTGTGTGTGTGTGTGTTTATGTATGCATGAGTATGTTTGTGTGAGAGATCCACAGAAACAAAATATCATCATCTCACTTTTAGCCATTTCCAAAGGCAGAATTGTTCCAGCATTTTATTCCAAGGATGTCTATTTTAAGCACTGTGTGAATATGTTAGACTTATGTCAAGTACTTGATCATTGCTCCACCTTGCTTTTTGGTCAGCCTTGTATTTTTGTCTTCAAGACTCACTTTTCTTTTTTCTTTTGTTAAAGCACTTTGTTAGTGAAAAATCTGCAATTTGGTTCTGATGGAACCAGCCCTCAACAAACAGTCATTAATAAAAAAAGAAAAGAAAAAAAAATAGGTTAAAAAATAAACAGTTATAATAATATTACCAGAAAAAAAAATCTGTAAAAATATCTCTAAATAACAATTTCTCACAAGCTCTAAACCTAAAAATTAGGTAATTTCTTTTCAATTTTCCTCTACACAACTTCCTTATTTTGTATATATTTTTATTTTTTTCCTTCAACTTTTCTTTCTTTTCTTTCTCTATTTCTTCTTTACTTCTTTTATTATTTTTCATTCAGTTTTGTTTTTCCCGTGCCCTTTAAATTCTTTCTTTCCATTATTCTATTCCTTTTCTTTTTCATTTTGTATATTATTACTCTTTCTTGTATTCTTCATTCTATTCTTCTTCTTCCTGCTTTTATTCCTTCTGTTCTTTCTCCTCCTCCTCCTCTGCCTTCCATTCATCTTCTCCCATCTTTCTATTTTTTCTTCCTCCTTTCTATTCATCTTCCCCCTTCCATTCTTCTTCTTTCTCTTCCTCATTCTTCTTATTCCTCTTTTCTATTTTTCCCTCCCTCCTCCTTATTCTTCCTCCTTTCTATTCTGCTTCCACCTCCTCTTTGTTCTTCTTCCTCCTCCTCCTTTGTTCTTCTTCTTCCTCCTCCTCTGTTCTTCCTCCTCCTCCTCCTCCTCCTCCTTTCTATTCCTCCTCCTACTACTACTCCTCCTCCTCCCTTTCTATTCTTCTTCTTCTCTTCATTATTCCTCCTTTCTATTCTTCCTTTCTTTTCTTTTTCTGCCTTTTTTCTATTCTTCTTTTTCGTTTTGTAGTATTGTCCCTTTGTTTTTTTTTCTTCCTTTATGGCAGAATTATTTTTCTTAATCCTTTTTCTTTCCCCATCTTCTTTCACATTCATCATTTTCTCTATTATTTTCTACTTTGATTAGCAAGCAAAAAGAAAAAGCTAACAAAAAAAAAAAAAAAAAAAAAGAAAACCCCAGAAATAATCACTGTCTTCCCAAACTCTGATTATTCTTGAGGGGAATAAAAAATAATTCAAAAATTTTCAAAACTAAACTGCATCAAGATGAGGATGTTGCTACAAATGCTGCCAGCATTTTCATTCTGAGCTGAAAAATGGGTTAGTTGAGAAATCAGAGATAACGATAATGATAAGGAGAATATTTGTGTCAGAATTAATTAGAGAAAAGTCTAAATGAACTCTTAAGCATCTGTTGTGTCACTTTGGCGGATACCTTTTAATTGGACTCTGTTCAATTGATTTGTTTTCAGATTTTAACTATGAACCATGATTGGCATAGATCTTCAAAATCTTCAAAATTAGTCTATAAGAATCAGACAACATAACTAAACACTTGGGGATCTACTATTAATTACATTGGTAAGATGGATCCCAAACAATTCCTAGAAAGAAATCAAAACAAGATTAAAACTCTCAACACTACAAACATAGAACAATGGAAGTTCTATTTGGACAGATTCTTTCCAAGAATTGCTACTTTGTGAAACAGATTTCTAAGGGGATGCTTTCCATCATTGCAATCTTAAGAATTTTTGGTTCTCAAGTTAACCATTATTTCCTTTCAGCAACATCATTCAGTAACCCACTAATTTGAGTGGCTCTTGGGACTTGTATTAGGTAAAGAACAGTATAAAAAAAATACTGCAGGACCAAAAAGTTTAAAACCACTCACTGCTTAACTCTCTACTGCTATACACACACATTACATATATATTTGTGTAAATATAAAAATTCTCTTTTAGGCATGTCTGATTGAATAAATTACAAAGATTATGTTTGCTTATTTTTATCATAATCCTTTCATATTCGCAAATAGTTTTTCATGTATAACAATTAAATAAGGCACTGTAAGAGTGAGAATCACTTTTATCCCCAAGTACCATGGTGAGTGTCATTTTCACCCTATAAACGATCTTTACACCAAGTCTGAATATTGCTTGTGGATGTACAGTCACTATGTGCTTCTCAGACTTTTTTTGTTAATCAGTTCATAATGTCACTAGGATGCAAGGTGTTACTGGGAGTGAAAGAGAATACTTTAGTAAGGAAAAAGAACAAGAAAAGAAGAGGATTCAAGGAGACAAGAGATCACAATTGAATAATTTGTCAGTTATAATTATGTATCTTTGTGAATAGCTATGGGTCAAAGTTGGCAAAGTCAAAAAAATAAGATGGCACTGTAGATAAAGGTGTTAGATTCAGTGACAGGACCCAAAGAGTGTGATTTCAATACCCGGCTAAGGCAGTAGAGAATTTGGAGAGGCAAATTAACGTTGTAATAAATATGGCGACAAAGATGAGGACAAAAGTTTGAATAATGTAAATAGTGTACATAATACCTCATCTCAGAAATATGGACAAATAATGAAAGTTTTCTATGAATGAAGATCATTGTTGAACCATTGAAGAGTGTTTTGTCTTTGAAATTCATGCCAAGGAATGTTAAAAATTAAAAACGAAATCCGTTTCATCAAAATTCGTTTGCTCATAAAAAAAGCAAAAAAAGCAATCGTTTCAATTTGAGCTGCGGTTTCAGAGGGAAATTAACAAGAGATAACTGATAACTGACATCCGTTAAACATGGAACTAGAACAGTCTACCCGAGTGAGCGAAATAAAGGGTTCAGTTTGACATTCTAACCACCTGAAGAAGGCCGAAGTGTACAACGGCCGAAACGTTGTAATATGGTGACAAAGATGAGGACAATAGTCCGAATAATGTAAATAATGTACATAACACCTCATCTCAGAAATATAGACAGATTCTAAAAAATAAATTGTCTTTTTTTTTAATCATTTCAACCAAAGCAGGGCATTAATGCTGGTAAGACAGAAGGGGTTACTGGAAGTGAAAGAGAATGAGGAAACTTTAGTGAGGGAAAAAGACATTAAAAGAACAGGATTTCAGGCAGACAGAAGATAGCGAATGGTATTACATCTAAATCTTTGAAGATTGCAGATTGTAGGAAAGCAAGAAATTGGAATGAGTTCCACAGTTGAGAAGTGTGAGAAAATAAACTTAAAATGGAACATACGGTTGCATCTAGCTAGTCCAACAGTAAAACAGTGAGACCTAGTTGCCAATCTATTAATATGCTTAAATTTATGCAGTGGAGGCATTTGGGAAAAAAGCTCATCAGAACAATTGTCATGAAAATATTTGTAGAAAAGACAGACGGAAGCCACATCCATGCAGTTAATAAGTGACTCAAGCTGAGGTGCCAGGTCAGAATCAGTTAATTTACAGATCCTTCTTTGGATATATCTTGAGATATACAGTAGGAACACCAGACCAGATATGGCAGCAATATCCAATGCACAGATGAATGGTAGACTTATTAAGATGTTTAATCTCTATGCTGGTAGGCATTAATTTAACTGATTAAAAAACAGGGATGTCTACTCAATCACATGTACCAACGAAATATAAGATTTGTAGTTATAAGAAATAATACTGAATTAAACAAATCCAGTAAACATTTAAACATGGACATTGAAGGGTCCTACTGGCAGATGTACATTTTTTTAAGTAGCATAGCATAGCCTTGCTTTGCTGTAATATTTTCTCTTAGAGTAGTAGCTGGCCCTTCTTATCCAACTATGCCTGTCTACTAGGGATGTTAACCAATCCCTGTTGCAGATGCCTGCTTAGGCACATTTGTGTATGTTCAACACAGAGCCTACTCATGGTTTATACTGCAACTATGCTGAGCAGACCATAGTTACAATTGTTGGGAAAGAGTGCATTATCTGGCATTATCAACAGTCTGACCAGGCTCGTATGCTCAAACCCTCGGTCATGATGACTTGTGATTTCAAGCTAGCATAACCATCGATGGCTCCCAAATAGTCCTGTCTAGCCAATTTCACTCACAAAGCTTGGGTCAACCCATGGTATAATTTTCCGGCACTTTCTAAAGGTGCTGCATGCTGAGATCACCCCCCAGCCCAATAACATGAAGAAGTCAACTTCTGGATAAATCGACCACAATGACAGTGGAACTCGGGTCTCATGATTGGAAAGCAAACACTCTAACCATGCACACATTAGAGTAAGATATATATATATATATATATATATATATATATATATATATATATGTATGTATGTATGAGTGTGTGTTATGTCTGGTCATTCCATTAATGTTAATGCATCATTGTTGGATGAAGTGATGAAACTGGTTCCCCTGACAGGCAAATCTGGGTAGGAAGAGGATTAGACATCAATCAGAACTGAAATCAAGATTTGTCTAAAAAGGAATGCACCTTCTTGCAAGTTTAATGTCCACAACCCACTGGAAAGAATTCCTGACCACTTAGCCTTCATTAAGAAACTAAGCAAAGAAATCATCATCTTTATGTGTCATACCTCCTCAGGACATAGGCGGTCATGACTCTTCACAACTTCCTGTCCTCTGTAGATCTTAATAAATTTTGTCTTTTTTGTTATATCTCCTAAACCTTGTTCCACCATCCATTTACTTAAGCTTATCAAGTATCTTATGCAACATTTTCCTTTGTCTCTCTTGCCCTCAATCTGCCCCGTGAGTATGAAATTTTCCAAGTCGTCCTTCCTCATTATGTGCCCCAGAAATTTCAACTGTCCTCATCCTCGTGTTTGGTATAAGTTTTCTTTTCGTTTCCATTTTCTCTAAAATCTTGTTATTGCTTATATCTTCAGTCTGCGGTATCCTCAGCATCCTTCTGTAGAACCACATTTCTGTTGCTTCAAGTGTCTTCTTCATCTTTGAGGAGACTGTCCAGCATTCATGTAACAGTTCAGTACTCTTTTTGTTTCTCATGCTTCAAGTCTCTTCTTTGTCTTTGGAGGAGATTGTCCAACATTCGCCGCCATACAGGAGGACAGATATCACGTATCAGGTTCAGTACTCTTTTCTTTCTTTCTTATGCTTGAAGTGTCTTATTTATCTTTGGGGAGACTGTCCCGCATCGGTTGCCATACAAGAGAACAGACATCACACGCAACAGGTTCAGTACTCTTTTCTTTGTTCCTAATGAAGTTTTTCTGTCTCTTAATCCACTGTTTAACTTCTGGGATGCATCCTTGGCTATCCCAATGTTTCTTCAGATTCCAGTGTCACAATTTCTGTCCCTCTGGTAAATACTTTGATGTAAAACCTGTGACTCACTAGCAACAAATGATGTAGATTCGGTCTTTCAATTTGTTGTTTTTCATGTTCAGACAGTGGGTTTGACCCAGTGAAACGTCTTTCCTTACTATAAAAATTTGGCAAACATGGATAAATAAATGTCAAAAGGACAGTTTTTCCCATAACATAGCTTTTCTAACAGCCTTCACTCTTCAGCAATATTATTTTAAAAACTGATGATTAGAATTGGAATAAAACCTAAATATATGAAAGTGAATTCATACATTTTCTTTGTTCTTTAAAATTTACAACAAAAATAATAAACATTCTTTATTTATTAGACTCTTTAATTACACTATTATTTATTGGATTGACTGACAAAACATCAGTGAATTGCCAAACTTTATAAAATGGTAAATAATAACAATTTCCTTATAGTTCATTCACATATTTTAATAATTTAGTAAATTATTATAAATTGATGAATAAAAAATTGTTTTCCGATTTATTTTTCTTACAAATTGGTAAAGGATAAAAATATTGCGTTGCATTAGTTCTAAACGTATTAGTCTTTCGAACGTTTTTAATATAAAAATATTCCTTCTCAGCAAGAAGTAAGCAGGCAAATCCTGCCCATTTGGCAAACTGGAGCAACATAATCTGAACCTCAGCTAGGATAATAAACAGATAAGATTTCAGCTTTGGGGTCTGTTTCCAACAGGCAATACCTTCCCATATCTCCAAAAGTGGCAGAGAGTCAGGGTAGTCCCTCTGATACATGAGATTTTCTAAAGAGAAGTGCTGTGACGGCTGAGCAATTTCAGGATTTACGTAAGAGAATTTGTCACTAGATCTACTGAATGCAGGGAGAGCAGAGGACATGAGGGAGAAGCCTAACTAACAAGATTACGTAAAGGGATAGCAGAACAGGGATTGACAGGGATAGTGAAAAGACACACCTTACTAAGTTACAAAAGAGAGGAAGATGTGGAGAGACATGATTGGATATGGCACAAAGAACAAGAAAAGCAACAATGTATCAGAATCTGTCCCCATAGTGAGGTGAAAATATTTTCTAGAGGACTACTGACTAATCATCACTTGGTTTGTATTTATAGTGAATCAACTTTTGCTAGATGTTGTCATATCAAAATATCCTGCTCTTTTGTATGAAGATGTTATACAGCCAAAATTCTCAACAACTAATTATTTCTTTGATTAAACTTGTCAGAAATCTTATGATTAGATGCTTTTTGAAGTATGCGACAAATTCTAATCCTTCAGTAGAAAAACTTTAAGTAACAATAAGCAACATCAATGACCTATGACGATTTGTTTATATCTTCTTTTTACACAATCCTGAAAATTTTATTTTTTTTGGCTTAGTTTTTGCATTCAAAGAAGGCTGGAGCCAAAAGAAAACAGTTTTTCAAATGGGAATTCCTATTTAAAAAAAAAAAAAAGAAATGGCCTGGGAATGGACTTTTCTGAAGTGGCCTGAAGAGAAATAAACTCTTTAAAGTCAAGTTTGTCTCACAAGACATTTTGTGAAAGGCAGCAATGACAATCTCCTTCAGAGACAAGATCAAAACTTTGGAATTCTTGTTAAACAAACAGATAAAAAGATGTCAATACAAAGCAGGAAAAGAAACATTTTTTTGATAAAAAAAAAAAAAAAAAAAATGAGACAATATTCCAAAGATGCCATTATTGATTTTTGTGTCTAAAGCAAAGAATAAAAATTTTATAACAATGTTTTGGTATTTAGCTTGTGCAAAGTGATCCTCTTCAATTTTGTTTGTGGAAGCTTCAGTTTAGTGAGGACCTCGTCTTGGTGCCTGAAGATATCTTTGACTTATGAAACTAATATTTCTTTTTAACATTATTTATTGTTAGCAGACTTTTACAGTTACATTATTCTACTTTTTAACAATTGGCTGTTTGAAGCTTCCTTCTATATATATATATATTTTTTTTTTTTTATAAATACACAGAAGTGGATATGAAGTCTGCTATAAATCTGAATAGCTTTAGAAGTTATGATTCTGTGTTAGTTTTTGCTCTGAAGCAAATATTTTGGTAGTAAATTTATTTTTTTGTATTTTAGCCCAATGCAACTCAGACATACAAACCTATACCTGACCAAAACCAGTGCATAAAGAATCCTTTTATTTACAATAAAAGAAATAGTTACTTGTATTTTAATGTTATATTTCATTTCTGTAAACAGCTGTGTAATATCAGTCCTCCCGTATAGCATTGAATGCTGGACAATTTCTTCACAGATGAAGAGGAAACTTGAGGCAACAGAGAAGTGGCTCTATAGAAGGAGGCTAAGAATAACATGGATGGAGCATATGTGCAGTGAGGAATTTTCAAGGAAAACGGAAATGTTATAGGACAGTTATGCATAAAATAAAAAGAGACACTTGAAATTTTTGATAATGAGGAAAGAAGGCTTGGAGAATTTGACAACCACAGGATATAATAAAGGCAAGACGAGCAAAGGGAAACAGAGAGTAAGCTTGTGTAAATTGTTTACGGAACAGGAAGTAGGAGAGATGGTAAAAGGACGAGCATTACAAAGAGCTATAAATGATGAGAAGTTGTGGAGAGCTATGATCGCCAACGTTTTGAAGGGTCATGGCACATGAAAGAAGAAGTATCACACATTGAGAATTAAAATATCTTAACCTCGACTCCATGACATTTGGGTATTCCAGATATTTGAAGCATGCATATTTACTTTGTTGGTTTTGTGTTCATAAAAGTTGCAAATCCAGAGGTCCAGAAAAATTTTCAATGATGCAAATTTTTACAAAATTCAACAAAGTACAAAGTATGGAAGATGTCTAAACATCAACTGCAAGATGACAGAATTCATGGTTGTTAGCAAAAAGAAGAGCCCAACATGTGAATTCCAAATTGGAGATACCAAATCAAACGGGTAAAACAATTTAAGTAACTTGGAAGTGTTTTGACACTTAAATTAGAAGTGTTATTGGGATAGCAAAATATGTCTTCCAAAAGCTAAGTAAAGTATTAAGAAACAGGAAAAATTCATTAAAAACAACAGGAAAAGGTACAGAACTGTGACACGGAAACCTGAAGGCATACTGGGATAGACAAGGATGCATTCCAAAAGCTAAGCAGAGTACTAAGAAATAGAAACATTTCACTAGCATCAAGAAAAAGAGTACTAAACTGTTATGTGATATCTGTCCTGTATGGCAGTGAGTGCTGGACAAACTCCTCACAAATGAAGAAAAGACTCGAAGCAACAGAAATGTGTTTCTACTTAAGGATGCTGAGGATACCATGAACCAAGCACGTGAGCAACAACAAAGTTTTAGAAAAAATGGATGCAAAAAGGCCACTTATACTTAACCTCAGGAAAAACCAATTGAAATTTCTAGCACATAAGAAAAGAGTGCTTAGAATATTTAATACTCACAGGGCAGATTGAAGGCAAGGGAAATAGAGGAAAACAATGCATATGGACAAGTAACTTAAGAGGAAGATGAGAGGGGCTCTCTAAGTAGGTTAACTAACATAGCCTGACAGAGTTGAGACGTGTTTTGAATTCACAGTTTTTCCTTCTCCTAGACTGGTTGCCACCAAAGGCTATAGAAAACAGTCTGTCTTGCTATTTACCCATAGCTGGGGGAGAACAAGAGGATTCATACCTTTCCCAAGGATATTAGCTTATAAGTGAATGTAATGGATCCGACTGGAGATTGAACTTTGATCTCCAATTCCTCAATCTGAGCTGCTATTCATTAATCCACAATGCCTACTTAACCTACCTAGCAAACTTGAGTAAATGGATAGCCAAACAGGATTAAAGAGAGACAAAAAGACAAAATTTACTAAGAGCTACAAAGGGCAGGAAATCGTGGAGGACCATGATCAATGTTCTGAAGAAAGAACAGAATATGAGAATAAAAGCAGAGAATATAATTATTGCATAATGATAAAAAGTGTTACAATTTCATTATGTTTATGAAGTAATTAATGTAAAAATGTGAAAACCCTTATCATTTGTAACGAGGGACACATAAAAAGTGAACAGGTGTCAAATACTATGATGGACGCCCTAATTAGGGTTTAATTACGCTAGTAATTAGGAATGGCAGAAAGAAAAGGATAGAATAAGCAAGATGGAGCGAGGAATTTATATATTTGTATTCAGAAAGAATTGTCGAAAGAAATTCACGACTTATTTTTGGTCATATGGTACATCCCTCTGCCATATTCTGTATTATGATATATGGGATGTATAAAAAGAACAAAAAAAGGATCTATTTCATTGATACTTAGTTATTGAATTGGGTTCATGCCTCTCCTTAAGGCATTTGGGCAAAAGTGAACACAACAAACTAACCTGGAATCTGAACTTGGCTTACAGATTTCACATTTTCAGCTGAAAATCTGTTACACGACCCATGCATCCAGCTTAGTTCACCCTAGTTAGGAGTTAAATAAAATCAGGGCTGGTACAAGTGTCCAGCCTCTTACCACCGATCTATGATGTGCCCCCCAACTCTCGAATGTAAGATACAGGCTGTCCCAATTCTGCCTCAATTTTCATAAGGTAGTATTCATTTAAAATACAAATTTTATTGTCATCTAATTATGTACAGTAATAGATCATATGCAATATCGGTGAACAATTCAACTAAAAAATTTTAAAATGAAATACAATGTATCTAAATACAAATTAGAGACATGTCATAATAAATCATTCCATCTTAAATAAATCAACAATGTTTTGTGGCAATTTTTATCAATTTGAAATTTTTCTTGTTAAAATAATTTTAACACATTTAACATTATAGATAAGAAAAAAAACTGAATTTTATATAATGTTTTTTTGAGACTTAGCATGAACAAAACAAAGAAAAATAGTCCTTATTCTAGAAAGCAAAATATATAAACGTTTTTCTTTGTATTGGTTTCTTAGAGTAAACAAGGATTTAAACATGGTTATCATCTGTGTCAACTTTTCTTAACCCTCAGTATCTTTCACCATTGTTTTTAATATATTTCTGCTGGCTCAAAGTGTTACAATCATTAACAAGGTTGCTAATTATCACAGAGTTTCAGTTAATTGATCCTCATCAATTAACAGTTAAAACATAAGATAATATAATCAATTATAATATGGTCAGCTCACAGTAACGAGCTACGCTATATATAAATTGAAAATTCCTTATTCTCAACAGAGCATATTAGTTTGGAAAATGTCCCTTAACCTGTAATCGTATCAAATAACATTAACTAATATTTTCCTTGCTCATTAAATGCCAAAGTTAATTAGATAATGTCCCCTTTTGAAATTTATAATTTGTTTTTCTCGTCAGAAAACTACTGGAAATAAAACATTGATGCTGAAGGTGTTCATAAAATCAGCTTTCATGAAAATGTATGAAAGCTTTCTTTCTTCATCTTTTTAGTTCTTGAGACAATATTTCAGTCAATATGCTTTGTCACAATCTTTCAGCCTATATTTTTGCTGCAATCTTCGCACCAATATTTTTTCAAGAAGATATAAATAGAGGCTATCATAGCTTACTTGAAAGAGATTTTTCTATACCACAAATTATAGCATTAAGTAACTCTGTTCTGAAGACATAACTATGGAGTGATGGAACCAAAAATGCAAAGGATTGTTAATAAGCTATATATTAAAAAAAATCTTTTTGGCATTAAATGATCTAGAGAGTTGATATGTTAAAACAATTAATCATTATCTTTTTGTCAAGATTTTCTTTCAGCCTATATTTTTTATTGGATTCTTGCAGCCTATATTTTTTATTAAATTCTTTCATCTCATATTTTGTTATTGAATTTTTTCAGCCTCTATTTTTTATTGAATTCTTGCAGCCTGTATTTTTATAGAATTCTTGCAGCCCATATTTTTTATTGAATTCTTTCATCCCATTTTTTTATTGAATTCTTACATCACATATTTTTTATTGAATTCTTTCAGCCACTATTTTTGATTGAAATCTTGCAGCCTGTATTTTTTATAGAATTCTTTCATCCCATATTTTTTATTGAATTCTTACATCACATATTTTTTATTGAATTCTTACATCACATATTTTTTATTGAATTCTTACATCACATATTTTTTATTGAATTCTTACATCACATATTTTTTATTGAATTCTTACATCACATATTTTTTATTGAATTCTTACATCACATATTTTTTATTGAATTCTTACATCACATATTTTTTATTGAATTCTTTCAGCTGATATGATTTTTATTGAATTCTTTCAGCTGATATAATTTTTATTGAATTCTTTCAGCCGATATAATTTTTATTGAATTCTTTCAGCCTACAATTTTTATCACAATCTTTCAGCCTGTATGTTCCTGGGCTTTCTCTACATTTATGTTTTAAGCTTTAGAAGTTGCTTAGTATTTTTCTTTTGCCTTTTTTTTTAATACTTCACAAGAAGGATACTGCAGTTTGACAAGTTTATGGAACTGATTTTTATACTGAGATAAAAATGACAAGTAAAGCTAAGCCATTTCTAAAGACAATCCAATTCAATATAAACTTTACAAAGGGATTATCAAAACATAGTAGCCACAATTTCTGTCTAAATTTATGGGACAATGTGTTATCAAAATTTATATTATTTACACAAGGACAACAGTAAAGATGAGGACAATAGTGTGCTTGTAAATAATATAAGCCATAATGATAAAAACAACAAAGGTAAAGATACTATTCCAAAAGTTGTAGAAAATAATGACAATTTATTTCACATCTCTATGAGTAGAATACATTATGTAGAAACTGCAAAGACCAACATAAATTTATACGTACAAAATGGATATATGATAAGAAAATACTGTATACAGATTTGAAATAGTCAATTTTGCTTAACAAAAACAAAAAAAATAAAAACAAAATTTAACTGTCCATGAAAATGCATTTAATGGCAAAAGCAATAAAGCATGAATAAGACTTAAAGATTTCCATTTACTTCCCTGTGTTCTGGTGTAAGAATCGATAAAATGTTAAGAGCGAATGTAAAGCGGGTTGGCAGTGGAGAAGGAATAAAAACAAACAAGGAAGAAAACAGCAATCAGTTTGCAAGAAGAAAATAAACAGAAAATAAAGTAAAGTCATTGAAATTGAACTTAGTATATTTCATCACCAACATCTGTAGAGGTCAAGTCATAAAGCCAATTTGAAATCTTGATGGGGTCCATATGTTAGGAACACTTGGCGGAAACAGGAAGCCTAAAGGCCAAGGAAGGGAAACTGAACTACCATATGGTTCTTGCAGAAGCGTGCAACACTTCAAGGGCTTCCACATGCTGCCATCTTTTCACTCTATATAATATCGGAAAGTAGAAACACATCTGAACTAATAATACATACGGCTATTTATTGTCAGAAATGTATGCTTGGCTTCAATATATGCCTGTTGGATTTGATTGATTTATTTTTTATGGCTTATCAACCCTTTGCAAGTTATTTAAAGCTAGAAAATATTTTTAGATTGTAACAGTTGTTTGAAGATAATAATGGTTTAGTAATACAAGTCTTACTAATTAACCCACAGCTGGGGGATATGGAATCCTACCTTTCCCAATGTTATTTGTTTGTAAGTGAATATAATTAACACAGCTGAAATTGGAACTTGGCTCTCTGATTACCAATTCCAAGGCAGTATCCATTACCCCTCCTATGTATCCAAGCAGTTACCCATCTAGGTAATGACTAGGTTCAGTGTTGCTTAACTTCAGGAACCAGTGTTTCAACATGATATGAAGGAATTTATGTGTGTATATGCAATCATATATATATATATATATATATATATATATATATATATATGAAGAAATATAGTCTTAAAGTGTGCTATATTTATGGGATAAAATGCTCAATATCAGAGATAGAGCGTGTGTAAATATAAAAGTGAACATAGAAGTCAACACTTAGAGGCGACAGTCTGTTTCCTGCTAGATGCAATCATCGGTGGCTCAATGATTGCATCTAGCACGAAACAGACTGTCGCCTCTAAGTGTTGACTTCTATGTTCACTTTTATTTATATATATATATATATATATGTATGTATTGCAATCCACAGACAGACTGTTTCACTGTATCACAGCTCATCCATGTTATAAGACATGAGATTGCTTCAAGCCGGGATCAAAACCCAACTGATTTGACATCAGTCAGAGACTCTCACCCTTAGGCCACCAGCTCACACATAGATAGATATGGGAATGATAAAAAAAAAAACATGCATATATGCACATATACTTGCACATACATATATATTTTTTCTCATGTGTTATAAAAAGAGGGCTCAATGTTATATAAGAAAACTATTAAGTACATAATTAGTGAATATAAATAATACCCCATGTCGACAGCATGACTCGGAACTCCATGTGAATATGCAATCTTTTAAACTTCAAGTTGTACTATCAACATAGTATCATATATATATATATATATATATATATATATATATATATATATATGTATATGTGTGTAATTTGGCAGAAACTTTTCTTTCAAACATATAGTGTTGAATGTTAAAGACAACATAGTCTTACATATTTTCTTTTGAATTTTCTCATATTCTCTAATGAGACTTTTTATTTGAAAATAGTTTCGAAATATGTATTGTCCATACATATGTACCATAACTTTGGCTGCTGGGATTGACAAGGAGGTTGACAACAGACTGTCAAGGGTGAGCATTGCATTTGGCAGAATTTACAAACGTGTGTGGTACAAGAAACACCTGAAAAAGGGCACTAAGATCAGGGTTTATTGGAGATAATAATGGTTTAGTAATACAAGTCTTACTAATTAACCCACAGCTGGGGTATATGGAATCCCTACCTTTCCCAATGTTATTTGTTTGTAAGTGAATATAATTAACACAGCTAAAATTGGAACTTGGCTCTCTTATTACCAATTCCAAGGCAGTATCTATTACCCCTCCTATGTATCCAAGCAGATAAAAGCGCTAGGTCATCGTATGGACAATACATATTTCGAAACTATTTTCAAATAAAAAGTCTCATTAGAGAATATGAGAAAATTCAAAAGAAAATATGTAAGACTATGTTGTCTTTAACATTCAACACTACATGTTTGAAATATATATATATATATATATATATATATATATATATGGACAGAGAATGGGAGAAAGTGGAAATCTAGTGTCATATAACCAGCTGCTTTGGGTAGATGGAGCTTGAGAGCCCAGGAAGGGTATATCCAAGCACTTTCTTTATTAAGTCAGCCTGGGTGACAATCCTACTGTGTCACACCTTTGGGAAGTGCTTGAAAACCAAATCATGCCTTAAAACAAGTCTTGTGAGTGAAAATGAGAAGACAGAACCATTCAGAAGCCATCAATGATTGTACTAGGTTGAGGTCACAAGTCATCATGACGAGGGTTTTAAGCACAATGGCCCTGTTCAAAATACTGATCACACTAGATTATATGAACACTCCCAGAATCTGTAACTAAGGTCTGTTTAGCATAGTTGCAGTATAAACCACAATGGACTGGGTGGGTTAAGCAGGTATCTTCAATAGGAACTGGATAGCTATCCTGACAGGTGTGTTCACAGCCATTATATTATATATATATATATATATATATATATATATATATATATATATATATATATATATATTTTTTTGTCATCCACAGACAGACTGTTTCGCTGTTTCACAGCTCATCAGTGTGGCTAGATGTCTGGTTGCCTCTAGCTAGGATCGAAACCTGACTGAATTTGCGTCAGTCAGAACTTCTACCAACTAAGCCGTCGGCGCACGGCAAGGATGATGGTGAATTTTAGTGTGTTTATTTTTAGATTTAGATAAACACACAGTGACTGACAGTGACTCAATTCTGCCAAAGCGTCATGCTATATTAGCTTAAATAGTCACTGTTTTACAAACTCACACCTCAAACCAAAGAGCTCAACTGAAATTAATTTTTCAGGATGTGCCATCACTTTGGCTGCTGGGATCGACAAGGAGGTTGACAACAGACTGTCAAGGTTGAGCATTTCATTTGGCAGAATTTACAAACATGTGTGGTACAAGAAACACCTGAAGAAGGACACTAAGATCAGGGTTTATAGAGCTGTCATCCTCACCACTCTCCTATGCAGCTAAGCATGATGGGTTACTTACCAACACCACCTGTGACTCCGCAAATGGTTCCACCAGTGCTGCCTCTACATGGTCCTTAACATACACTCGAGTGACTTCGTCTCCAATATTGAAGTTCTTGAGAAGGCGAAGATCACCAGCATTGAGGCCATGCTGCTGAAGTCCAGGTTGCGATGGGCTGGACAATTTTTCCAAGATGGAGAATCCTTGCCTGCCTAAAGTTTTATTGTACAGCAAGCTCTTCGCTGGTTATCATGTTAGAGGGGAACCAAAAAAGTGATCCAAAGATTGCCTGAAAAAATCTTTTGTTGCCTGTCACATTAAACTTTGCCAATGGTCAACCCTAGATGAGAACTGTGATGCCTGGCATTTCACCACCAACCATTCTGTCTCCTTCTTTGAAATTACCTGCAGGGCCACTCTCAGGGACAAGAGGCAGAGGAGGAAGTACTGCAATGCTATACCATCAAGCCCAGGCCAGACTTTTGGCTGCAACTACTGCAACCGAGTATGCCTGTCCTGTATTGGACTTATCAGTCACAAATGTGCCTGAAAGCAACATGTACAGCTCACTTGTGATCTTCATTTTGCAAAGCCATGATAATATATATATATATATATATATATATATATATATATATATATGTTTAATCAATTTACCCCATGCAAGACAATAGAACCAATAAGAAAGAAGGGGTTACTGGCAGACAACGAGAAGTCTTTTGAAGGAACTGGAAACCCAATCTGCAAAAGGAAACAAGGGATAGAACTCTACTACTATTTAAAAGACTGCGAAGGAGTGAGAACTGGATGATAGGCAAACCTATCTTCTTCTATTGATGAACAAAAAGTAAGTAAATAGAAAATAAGATTTCAGAGTTTTAGGCAGAAAATTTAGGAGTATATAGCTGAAGTAGACTCTAGAAAAAAAAAATCTAATCTTAAACAAGGGATAAACCTCTACTCCTGTTCAAAAAACCTGAGAGGAGTGTAAACTGGATGACAGACAAACCTATATACTCCTATTGAAATATATATAATGTGAAAATCCGAAGGATATTTAATATCTTGAATTGAACTGATAAAACTTTTTAAAATTTTTACTTTTCAGAAGAGTAGATTGAAAAATGTTAAAAAAGAAACAAACATTCTGAAAAGTTAATAAGACAGTGGTAACATTTAAGACCTGTTTATTTTTCTATAAAAATATTTAGTATTCAGTGAAAAATCTTATGTGAGGGTTTCCCATAATAGGAAATATCATATCAATCAGATTTTATATATCGGTTTGGAGTATTACCAATTGTTGATGAAATCTGTATATATAGCTTATTTTTTTTAAATAGGAGAATGAAGATGGACAAAGGCATGGACCAAAATACATTAATGAAGCAGTGAGGAGAAAAAGAAGAGAGGTAAGATGGAGGAGTAAATGAAAATGAAGAATAAAAGGAAAGAAAAGGAGAGTAATATCAGAAAGAATATGAAGAAGAAAAAAAGACACAGGAGAAAATAGAAAAGGGAGAGAAAAAAACACAGAAGATGAAGAATGTGGAGATGATGAGAGAAAGTGTAAACGCTATGAATGATGTGTTTTGCCAAACAGTTGCTTTTGGCTTCTTCATCTCCACTTTCCTTTTGGATGTTATTATACAACTTGCAAACAAAAAGAAGAGGAGAATAAAGATGATGAAGGAGAAGAACACTAGGAAGTAAACGAAGAAAAAGACAAAGAACAATAGGTAGAAAAAAATAGAAGTAAAATGAATAAGAAAAAAAAGAGGAATAGAAGAAAGAATAACAAGAATACAATGAAGGAGAAGAAGTAGAAAAATACAAGGTAAAAAAGGAATACATAAATGAAAATGAAGGAGAAAAAGAAAGAAATATTATGAAGAATAATAGAAGGAAGATGTAGAATAATAATAATAATAAAAGGACAAAAAAATACGAATATAAAGAAAAATATGATGAATAATACAAAGTAACTCATTGAAAGACATGCAAAAGTCTTCAAATTATTTGAGGTTGGGGTATATTTACAAACTAAAACTAAATTAATATGATTTATTGAATCCCAAAAACCAGATGCACAAATCTTCTGAAAGAAAATGTCAATCTGATTATTGATATTTCCAAAAATATGGACATGTATCCGAGTGGTTAGAACATTTGCTCTCCAACTACAAGTTTCAAATCTCACCATGGTCGATTTATCAAGGAAGTAATTTCTCAATATTGTCTGCCTGGCCAGTCAATACTAGCATGAGGCACTTTAAGAAAGTGCCTGAAAACCCTACCACAGGCCTTCTGAGTGAAATTGGGTAGATAGAATTGTTCACTGATTGTTGTACTAGCAAAAAGTCACAAGTGAGTGAGGGTTTGTGTGTATTGGAATGGTTCAAACTGTTGATCATGCCTCCCTGTAATTATAACTAAGGTTTATTAAGTATAGTTGCAGTATAAATCACATCTGGGTTTTGTGGGTGTTAAACAAATACTAATGTGCCAGAGCAAACGTCTGCAAAAGAGATTGGTTACCCACCTTAGCAGGTAAGCCTTCTTGGATGTGAGCAGTCAGCCATTATATTTACTAAGTCTTGCTTTGTCTGATACAAGGTCACATAGTAAGGATCAAGTTTTCTACAGTACTAGTGTTCTGAGAGACTAACAGGCTAACCAGTATCACTTAGTTTGGCACAAGACCATGTAGGGAGCCCAGTGAGGATTAAAATTACTTTTGCTTACTTATCACATAAAAATGAAATGGCTGTTTGCTCATGTCCGAGTATACTCATCTGCTAGAATTGCTATCTAATCTGTATTCTTTTAGAACCAACATATGTTAAGTGGATCAAAAGTTACAGTTTCTGGCAGAAAGTGTACCAACTGGCATGATCAACAGTTTGAATGAGGCCAATTCACTTTAACATTCAGTGACAATGATTTGGGACTTCATGGTAGCGCAAGCATTGACAAACAATTTTTCTGCCCAATTTCACTCACAAGGTTTGGGTCAAACAGTGCTGCATGCTGCAATCGCCTTGCGAAGCTGATAACATCAAGAAGTCACCTTTCTGACAAATCGACCCTGGTGCGATTTGAACCTGGCTCTTCTTGTTGGAGAGCAAACATTCTAAACATTGATAACTTTATGCTAGCACAGCCAATAATTCTGAGCAGTTTTGCTCACCCAATTTCACTCAAAAGGCTTGGGTCAACCTGTGGTGTGATTTTACGGAATGCCCCAATGCCAATACAGGGTGTTCACAAAGTTTGTGTGCACATTAAAAAATTTATAACTTTATTTGTATTTGCGATAGAAATAATCTGTAAAAAACGTAAAGATTAATGTATCTAGTTTTAAGTATAGCTACAATAACTAATGTGATTTCAGGCATTACTGTAAATCAGTTGGCAAATACTTTCCGTAAACTGCAAAATCATATTACTGTTTGTATTGCTAATGATGGAGGACATGTGGAAACTTAAATAAAATTTCAATAAAACCTTAAAAAAATATAGATTTACTTCTTTCTCATCCTTTTTACAAATTATTTCTATCACAAATACAAATAAAGTTATAAATCTTTTAAAGTGCACACGAACTTTATGGACACCCTGTATTATGAAGAAGTCACCTCATTGGTAAATCAAGCCTGGTACAATTTAAACTCATAGTCATTTTGCTAACATTCTAACCACTGATCCATGTACCTATATCTCTTTTTGGATAATTAAGACTAATAGGTTCATCGTATATTATAAAAGATAACAATAATGATAGAAGTTAGACTTTAAAAATTAAAGCCAAAAGCCATATTGAAATTCTTTTGAGTAACTGAGCTAGTATAAAAGAACCATTTCTAAACTCTTGAATCTTTACAAACATTTCTTGCTGTTAAAAGACCATTTTGTTATCAATAATGAAAAAGATCTCATGCGAAATCAAGAAAATGAATAACAAAAGACAGATTCCTAAATTAAAAACAAAAAAATGGAGATCTCTCTTAATTTCCTCTTTAAATGAACTTGTAGCTCAATTATTTTTCTACAAAATTAAATCAAAAGCTACGAATTCTTCTTTTTATTTTTCTAATTGTGAAAATAATTTTGTGTAACATTTAAGTTTTTGTTCTCATTTCCCTTAACCATATCTTTATTATGAATCGGCCATTTTACAATGTCCTGAGGCTAACATCTTATATTTTTTTGTAGTTATTATATTAAAATTCATTCTTTACAAAAAGAAAAACAAAAGAAAATGTGTTTCTAATTCATCAGCAAGTCTAAAGAGAAAACATTTTTTAAAAGTTTTATGCCTGCTCTTTTCAAAATTTGCATTGCAAAGACCCAAATATTGTGAATCAGCCTCCCATTAAAGATGAGGCTAACAAATCAATTTTCTGGGGCAATTGATTTTAGAATTGCAGCTGACCAAACATAATTACCTCCCATTAATCAGCAATCAACCAATCAAGCTGTATCTTTAATTAGCAACTCACCAATCATATAGTGTCTTTTTTTATGAGTTCAGGTTTATGAATTAATCCAACATGGTGGCTTATTAAACTATGCTTTATTCCTTTGTACCATTTTTGATAGGATTTCCACCAGAGACGGTGTGTAATTGAGGGAGGCCCTGAAAGAGACTAAATCTAGAGAAACGAAAAGGTTAATGATTATTTTTATGTAAACAATGACATGCAT
This sequence comes from Acanthosepion esculentum, assembly GCA_964036315.1. Taxonomy (NCBI): domain Eukaryota; kingdom Metazoa; phylum Mollusca; class Cephalopoda; order Sepiida; family Sepiidae; genus Acanthosepion; species Acanthosepion esculentum. The sequence continues at coordinate 84,234,347 of OZ038488.1, forward strand.
TGTTCTATGTAAACAATGATATGCATTATTCTATGTAAAAAATGATATGCATTGGTCTATGTAAACAATGATATGCATTATTCTATGTAAACAATGATATGCATTAATCTATGTAAACAATGATATGCATTGTTCTATGTAAACAATGATATGCATTGTTCTATGTAAACAATGATATGCATTGCTCTATGTAAATAGTGATATGCATTGTTCTATGTAAACAATGATATGCATTGTTTTATGTAAACAATGATATGCATTATTCTATGTAAAAAATGATATGCATTGGTCTATGTAAACAATGATGTGCATTGCTCTATGTAAACAATGATATGCATTGTTCTATGTAAACAATGATATGCATTGCTCTATGTAAACAGTGATATGCATTGTTCTATGTAAACAATGATATGCATTATTCTATGTAAACAATGATATGCATTGTTCTATGTAAACAATGATATGCATTGTTCTATGTAAACAATGATATGCATTGTTCTATATAAAAAATGATATGCATTGTTCTATGTAAACAATGATATGCATTATTTTATGTAAACAATGATATGCATTATTCTATGTAAACAATGATATGCATTGTTCTATATAAAAAATGATATGCATTGTTCTATATAAAAAATGATATGCATTGTTCTATGTAAACAATGATATGCATTGTTCTATATAAAAAATGATATGCATTGTTCTAGGTAAACAATGATATGCATTGCTCTATGTAAATAGTGATATGCATTGTTCTAGGTAAACAATGATATGCATTGCTCTATGTAAATAGTGATATGCATTGTTCTATGTAAACAATGATATGCATTGTTTTATGTAAATAATGATAGCATTGTTCTATGTAGTGATACACATTATTCTATGTAAACAAAGATATGCATTGTTTTATGTTAACAAGGACATGCATTGTTCTCTGTAAATAATGATATGCATTGTTCTGTTCAAATAGTGATATGCATTGTTCTATGTAAACAATGATATGCATTATTTCATGTAAACAATTATATGCATTGTTTCATGTAAACAATGATATGCATTGTTTTATGTAAACAATGATATGCATTGTTTTATGTAAACAATGATATACATTATTCTATGTAAACAATGATATGCATTAATTTATGTAAACAGTGATATGCATTATTCTATGTAAATAGTGATATGCATTGTTCTTGGAATAAATGTATTTAAAATCGGTCTTCAAACATTAATATTTAAAGGGTCAGTGTTTATATTATTGATAATTTGAAAAATGGTTTTAAAAATGCAGAAAAAATTATCACCCTTGATGGCATCCCTCTGCAAAGGTTTTTGTTGCTATCCATGTTTTGGGATTCCAAACATTTAAGTACAACAACATCTTTTAAATGAAACATAAAAAGAGTTATTCTCAGAAGGAAAAGCAGAAGCAGAGTGTCAACTGAAATAACATTTATATATTCTTTTCAGAAATAGAGAATCACAATAAAATATTCAATTTTCCTTGCAGTCAAGTTTGTTTTCTAAAGTAATTATGTGTTCTTAGGATGCTGTGAAATGTGTTAATAGATTTACATTGTAACAGTCCTAATGTGTTTGTGAGTTCATATACAAAAGCTTAATTGGCAATTGCTGGTTAATCTCTTCTATCGTGTGCATGGTCAAGGCCTTAGTCGGTGGCTTCTGGCTGTTGTCGCTTCCATTATGTGCATGTGTGTGGGTGTGTATGTGTGTGTACACACATGTAGACCAAACTGATCACCAAAATTGTTTTGAGAAGAACTATACTTCTATTTTTATATCTGTAAGGGGATTCAAAATCTAATTTAACATAGAAGTGTGAACATTTTGAATACAAGCTTTTCATTAGTTTGAAAATAATCTCACACTGGTTTGCAAAAATCTTTTTCTCAAATTTGCAAGAATGGTGAAAGGAATTATTATTGTTGTTGTTGTTGTTTTCTAAATGGTCCCAAAAATAACACATGGTAGGTCTACCACTACGTCCGCAGGTATTTTGGTAGCATTTGCCCTTGTAATGATTATTTATTCAGCAAACCTTCTGATGGGATTTTATTGGTTTATATATATATATATATATATATATATAGGATTTAATTCCTATAGCCTTCCCCACTTTCCAAATTATGATTATATAAATCAGAATTTTTTTTTTTGAAGGTCAAGAACTTTTCAGCAACCCTTCCATTTATCCATCAGTCTATCCAGTACCTAAATCTACTCTCTCCCTATTTTTATAGCAAATGTTGAGAGACGCTATATCCACCAGTTCAGACCTTCACAGCTAAGACCTGTCATGTCACATGCACATCCCCATCCCCTTTGCATTCCATTGGTAAGAATGAATTTCGATTCTAACAACTTCTCCTGAGCTGCTTCTTCGGGGGATAGACACCTTGAACACTATTATCTTAATCTCATTCAGTAACCCTCTACCTTGAGTGGTTCTTGGGCTTTGTTAACAAAATAGTTTATGTCGGGATAAAAATAGTCTATGTGGGAACATATATGCTAACAAAATAGTCTATGTAGGAAAACACATGCTCACAAATAGGCAATGTAGGGATAAAAATACTAAAAAAATAGTCTATATAAGAATACTAGTACTAAAAATATATTATGTAAGGAGGAAGATACAAAGCAAATACACTGTGTAAGTGTAAAATACTAACAAAATACACCATTTAAAGAGACAAATATTAAAGACTAATACTAAAAATATATTATGTAAGGATGAATATACAAAGCAAATACACTGTGTAAGTGTAAAATACTAACAAAATACACCATTTAAAAAGACAAATATTAAATACTAATACTAAAAATATATTATGTAAGGATGAATATACAAAGCAAATACACTGTGTAAGGGTAAAATACTAACAAAATACTCCATTTAAAGAGACAAATATTAAATACTAATACTAAAAATATATTATGTAAGGATGAATATACAAAGCAAATACACTGTGTAAGGGTAAAATACTAACAAAATACACCATTTAAAAAGACAAATATTAAAAAAAAGCAAACATGATTTAAAAAATTTTACATTTTTTGCACATTTTTTATTCACAACTCTGAAAATTGTCACTCATTTAAATCTGACCAGAGAGAACATTGCTTAATTTCATTTTACTGCACCCAGAATGTGAATCACAAACATATGACGGTTTAATTTATGCCATTCAATGAACTGCTCTAAAATGTTGTATACAATTTCCCTGCTCGATATCAATAATAGCCGAATAAATATTTTATTTTGCCGTTTTCTAATTTCAGACAAGTTCTTAATTTCTAGATTTCGAAGTGTCCTCAGAGCAATATTCAGTATTGATTTAAAATGTCCATATTTAAGAGTTATGCTGATACTAGAAAAAAAAAGTCACTTTTAATTGAGCAAATTTAGAATCTGATTATTTAAAAAAGAAGTGAAAGATAAAGAGAGGAGGAGGAATGAAGGAATTAGTTTGGAAATTCTAAGTTATTTATGCTTCCAAGCAATGAAACATAGTTAATTATTTTCTGATATATTGGTGTTTGTATTTGGTAGATTTAAATATGTAAAACTTGCTTTTTGCATCTGCCAGTTGATAATTTTTCATAAATATATATATATATATATATATATATATATATATATATATATATATATATGTATATGTATATGTATATATATATATATATATAGACAATATTAGTGGTAAATATACACATACATATGCAATTATATATACACATACATATATGTATAAAAATAATTCCAAGAGGATATGATCCAGGTAGAACTCAATGTCCAGGACAGAGTAAGGATATAATATTATCTTACCTAAATTTTTCCATTATCTCAATTATACCGAATTTAGCATGGGTTTTGAAATCGGTTTTTCTAGGCGTGTGTATGTATATATATATATATATGTGTGTGTGTGTGTGTGTGTGTATGTATGTGTTGTAGGTGTCTGGGCAGGAGTATAAGACTTTATCGCCTATGGGGTTTGTATGTCGCCAAGAAATGTACACTCTTCCGGTATATCTTCGGACGTTTGAAAATACACACACTCTCTCACTGAAACCCTTCTTCAAATCTTCTCTCTGCTAAAGGTTAATGCCCCCTCCACCTTTGGACCTGCCTACCTCTCTCGTCTGTTATCCTTCTATATAGATCCCATGTCCTCCCAAACTCTCACACATAAACTCTTACTAATATTTTCCCGGAGTTGTTTTTTCTGTTTTCTTTTTAAATCTGTAGGTCTGATGAATTGGATCATTTTTACGATTCCAATGGAATAAATTATGACCATGGAATATTAGTGTTTAAGTCTTTTTATTATATATATATATATATATATATGTGTGTGTGTGTGTGTGTGTGTGTGTGTGTGTGTGTGTATATTTAGGCAGCAATCCTTCTTTCATGCACGTTTCATTGAATATGACAGACAAGGTGTTTATATTTAGTTTTTTTATACAACTTCTCATGTAATCTTATAATTTTTTCTTTTCAGTAGATAAATTATATAAAAACTATCGAATTGTTCTTTCTTTCCAAGTGCTTTTGGCTATAAATTTAGCCATTTTTAAAGTTGAAATATATTAACTGTTAACAAGAAATAGATTGTTGTATGAATGTATTTAATATGTGTTAAATAGAACAAATATTCACTATTTACATTATTTGGACTATTGTCCTCATCTTTGCCGCCATATTTATTACAATGTTTCGGCCGTTGTACGTTCCGGCCTTCTTCAGGTGATTGGAATGTCAAACTGAACCCTTTAATTCGCTCACTGGGGTAGACTGTTCTAGTTTCACATGCCATGTTTTAATGGATGTCAGTTATCTCCTCTTAATATCTCCTCTCCAAGTTCTCCACTGCCTTAACCAGATATTGAACTCTCACTCATTTGGGTCCTGTCACTGGATCTAACTAGCGCCTTTATTCACTGTGCCATGTGTCCTTAAGTTGAAATATATTGACTGTTAACAAGAAATAGATTGTTGTATGTATGTATTTAATATGCGTTAAATAGAACAAATATTCACTATTTACATTATTTTGACTATTGTCCTCATCTTTTGCACAGTGGATAAAACAAACTCGGAGAGGTCACGCATTTAGCTTAAATTTGACTAAATTCTAAAAATAAATAAGACAAAGAGAGTAAATTAGATAAATAAACGTATTTACAATAGATATAACCTGCAATTACAAAGTTTTAGTTAAAGTTCTTAATATAATAGGTCTTTGAAATATAGGAGTGGAATTTGCACCTGTTCCAATTATTTTGTCCAACCCATATATATATATATATATATATATATATATATATATATATATATATATATATATATATATATAAAAACACACTATATACAAGTTTCTTAGTTAAATTATAAATGTAAATCATGCTTCAATTTGATAGCAACAATAATAACAAGAGTCTGTGTCTTTGGTATTAAATTTGATGACCGAAAGAAGAAATGGTTCAGAAAGGTTTAAAATCAAAAGGTTTCACGAAGATCAAATATGAAACTTAACAAGAATATTTCAAATTCTGTTTATTGTTTTAATTTTCTGCTTATATTTATGGAGTCACTGTGAATTCAGATTTATACATACCTATTCACTGTGTAGAAAGTTGCCTTTCAAAAGCTAAGCAAAGTATTAAGAAACAGAAAAAAGAAATGAGTGCTAAACTCTTATATAATATCAGTCCTCCTAAATTACAGAGAATGCTGGACAATCTCTTCAAAGATGAAGAGACTTGATGCAATAGAATTATGGTTCTACAGAAGGATGCTGAGAATACAAGGGACTGAAAATGTGGGTAATGCAAAGATTTTAAGGAAAATGGAAATAAAAAGGACACTGATATTTAAACTCAGAAAGAGACAATTGAAATTTCCAAAGCACATAATGAGGATGGTGTGCTTGGAAAATTTGACACTAACAGGACATACTGAGGGACAGAGTAAAGCAGCAAATAAACTACCTAATGAGATTGTGTAAATGGTTGGGAGAAAAGCAACTAGGAAGGATAGCATAAAGACAAACCTTACTCAGAGTTAAAAAAGACTGGAAATTGTAGAGATCCATGATCATTCATGATCTCAAAGGACACAGCACATTTAAAAAGAATTATGATCAAATTCTTCTTAAAAGTATTTGCTGAGATGTTAAGTGTTTCCACGTGAGTATATGGTAATAACGAACAAACACAGTCGTAGGGAAAAATACTGGTATATTCAGAGAGGTATTTACATCAGAGAGATTAGTAGTAGAACGAACGTAGGTTAGTAGTAGCAATAAGTAATAGTAATAAAGTCCAACGGTATCTTCCGGTCGAGAAACGGACATGTAACTGATCACTACAGAAGTCTCACTCTGCACTGCACTACAACACTACTCGCAGTCTCTAGAACTACTGTTCTATTTATAATAATAGGATCAGTCTATTATGGTTGGGAAGGTAGGTGCGCCCCAACAGTATTTATTTCCAAAAATAAATGGGTTTCTACTTAAACCCAAAACCAAGTTTTTATTGTTGTATGTTTAATTAGAAGAAACATTAAAAACTGAACAAAACAAAACGATCTTACAGGTAATTATAGTAGTGATTTTAACCTGGCCAACATTAAGTAACCTTGCTGCATACAATAAAGGTTTCTATGTAACAGTGCTTTTACTGCTTTGCAAAGATGGTATTAATTCTTTCTTTTTTAAAAATTTTCCTCATCATCATTAACTTAAGTAATAAGCAATGGTCATGTTTATAAAAATTGTAATTAAAACATTTTCCTTGTGTCAAAAATCAGATGCCAAACATTGAGGTTAATTTAATGTTATGCTTGAATGGTTAAAGTATAGAGTATGTGTTTTATTTCGAACAAGGGCTTAAAAGATGGCAAATAATTTATTTGACATTATTTTTCTAATCAGATGAAGAATTTAGCGAATAATAATTATTGTTATAGATAAGCAGGGTAGTAATTATTGATTTTGCTGTTTCATATGCTACGGATCTGGCTCGGGAGTTGAAAAAAACTATAGAATATGAAGTAAATATTGTATTAATTGGTGTGTTTGGAACACCACCTAGAAAACTAAAAGAGTACTTAGGGGAAACCAAGAATGAAACCTCCAGAAAACTGCTATCCTTTAATCTGTGAGAATTCTCCAAAAAGGTCTTCAATTTTGAGTTTTGTTGACACCATACATTAAGAAAAGAATTTCCATTGATTACATCAATATACAACACAAGCATGATGATAATAATAATAATAATCTAGGTTTTCATTTTACATACTGATTGTAAAATACAGGCAAATATTCCAGATATTTGCAGAAAAGACTTCAAGAAACATAAATGCTATATCAAATTGATCCTACCATCTGATAATAACATTTCAGGGAAAGAATTTGATAAACTCCACAAATATAAGAATATGGAAAGAGATGGTGTACAGTGTCTTTTCTAGTATCATACAATGTAATATTGTCATGACATCAAATGTGATTAAGTACATGGCTCAAGAGGGGATTTGGCAACCACCATAGTGGGGAGAGCCAGCTGTGTCACTATGTTAATCTTCACAACCATCTTCAGACCAATATGCCAAAGTAGGACTGTCTTTGTTTTTCACCAGGAGAAATTTTTTCTAGTATTAAATAGCACAATGCATATGGTCAGTACTGGCTACTTTTATTGCCCCCCCCATCCCATAAAGACATTTTGCTGACATCTTGACAATGTTAGAGAAAGAAAAGCAAGTGAGAGAGACTTCCCAATCATAATGGTTTCAAATAACCACTGAAAAATTTTGAAAGGAGAAACTCCTTTTTTACCAGGAATTTTCAAATTTTCATTAACTGTTGATTCATCAATTCAGGGGCCAATGAAAAGGCACCACCACATCCTCTTCGTTTTTCCTTTTTTTGAAGGACTTGAGACCATCAGCTGACTCTATCAAATATATTTCAGATAAAATATATTTCCAACAACATGTTTGGTTGTTTATCAGTTAAAAGGTCTTCTTTTTCCTCATCTTTAATGCCATTTATACTCCTCTTCTTTCTCCACACAATGTTACAACTACAGTACGGAAGACTGTACTATCTAGCTTTGTTTGGCAACCAGTCAAGCAGAAAGACAACTCTGAATTTAAAACCAGTTGGGCATAGGGTTAGCAATTCCAGTAGTGCAACCTACTTGCTACAGGAACTGCCACAGTGATCCCGCAGTAATACTGAAATTTTAAACTCCATTGGGAAGTCTACAATGTTAACATATATACATAAACTTTCTTTGTGACTTTCAGCTTATTCCAACAAAAAAAATTAACAACATATAAATAATGTTACACTATTTATATTGTTTGAACTGTTGCCTTCATCTTTGTTGTCATATTCACAACAATTTTCACCATTGTACACTCCAGCTTTCTTCAAGTGATGGGAATTTCAAACTGAAATCTTTATTTCATCCACCGGGGTAGATCATTCTAGTTCCACATGCAATCTCTCTTTGGGATAGCTCAGTTTCAGTTATTTTTCCTTAGTAACTCATAACTCTTTGGATCAAGTCACTGGATTAGTTCAACCAACACTTTTATCCATTGGGCCATATTTACTTGAAACTGAGATATTTGAAAGAGGTAGGGCATGTGGAATTAGGACAATCTACTCCAGTAGATGAAACAAAGGGTTCAGTTCAAAATACCAATCTCCGAAAGGCCGGAGCATACCAGGCTCAAAACACCGTGAATATGACAACAAAGATGAGGACAACAGTCTGAACAATAATAATGTAAATAGTTACAATACCTCATCTGAGAAATTTCGACAGAAGAAATTAATTCACTATCAATAGTTAGCAAGACTAGCAAGTTAAGTACTACTTCCTGGTGAGCACTCAAATATCGATAGATTTAAAAGAAGATAGCATAAATCATAATATCATTCCAAACACTTCTGTGGTGATATCATTTGCAAAGTAATGAGAACAAAAATAAAATATTTCATGCCTAACAATATCGTCCCTTAGTCAATATCAGACTTAGTCAATCGCCGTTAGTGAGTAGATGTGTAGCTTTGGATTTGTTTCTGAACAGGGATTCTACATTCTCACAGGCATCTTAGAGACCAACTCACTACTTTGCCTCTAAGAAGATTGCTTAAATATCTACCTGACATACAGTTTGCTTGTTTTGGCACAGCTGGGTCAACCACATATTTACATCGGGGATGGGAGTGGTATGGAAGCTATTTACATCTAGTGACGACACAGATCAGAGCTCGGTAGCTAGGAGGCTATCTCTCAAGTCAGCCCACTGATGCACCTCGCTTCTCTGATGGACACTCAATGCAACATCTATTTTGGCATCGCCTGATGTGAATCATATACTATACTTTGTCTAAGTCAGAATAAACTATGATTTTATATTTTCGAAGCCAAAAGTAGTCTGAGGTGGAAAGACATAATTTTTGTAAAGCAAATAGGTTAAAAAAGGTATATATATATATATATATATATATGTGTGTGTGTGTGTGTGTGTGTGTATGTATGTCTGCACTGATTCACTTACTTGTCTACCAATCAGAACTCAATTAAGAATAATATTTATTTCCCAAGGTCATCTCTTTTCTCGTTTATTGGTCATTAACAAGGAATAAAAAATGTTCACTTTTAAATGAGTTAATTAAAGATGTGTGCCCATATTGTACTTTCCAATATTAGAATCATACAAACCCAGTTTATCACCATTCACAGAGGTTTTACTTTTGTCATACTCAATTGCTTATTCTACTAATGTTACTGCTAATTTGACTCAATCTTATTATTGTTGCTTCTTTTATAATAATAAAAGTCCATGTCTATGGATATTTCAACCTGTTCTTTAGTACTACCTCAAATACTGACCAGCCTGCTTCCACGGTGTCTAAATTTGCACTATCTATCCCAGGAACAGAACTCATGATTAATATGCCAGTAAATTCATGAACCAATCTTTTAAACCACTAGGTTATTTACATTATCTACATTATTTGGACTATTGTTCTCAGGTGCTTGCAATGTCGAACTGAACCCTTTATTTCACTCACTGGGGTAGACTGTTCTAGTTCCACGTGCCATGTTTAATGGATGTCAGTTATCAGTTATCTCCTGTTAATTTCCCTCTGAAAGTTCTCCACTGCCTTAACCAGGTATTGAACTCACACTCTTTGGGTCCAGTCCCAAGGACATATGGCACAGTGGATAAAGGCATTAGTTAGATCCAGTGACAGGACCCAAAGAGTGTGAGTTCAATACCCGGTTAAGGCAGTGGAGAACTTTCAGAGGGAAATTAACAGGAGATAACTGATAACTGACATCCATTAGACATGGCACGTGGAACTAGAACAGTCTACTCCAGTTAGTGAAATAAAGGGTTCAGTTCGACATTCCATCCACCTGAAGAAGGCCGGAACATACAATGACCGAAACATTGTAATAAATATGGCGACAAAGATGAGGACAATAGTCCAAATAATGTAAATAATGTACATAATACCTCATCTCAGAAATAAGGACAGATACACTAGGTTATTGTTTCAAGGCTTACTACCACATCATGCTAAAACACAGGTTCCTAAAATATCACTAAAGTTAAGTAATGTCGAGTCTGGTCAGTACATAGATGGGTGACTGCTTGGGAATATCAGGTAATGTAAGCTTGGATATGTGTGCGGTGTAATGAATAATGGCTTGGAATTGTTCATCAGAGAGTTGAGTTTCATATTCCATTTGGGTTTGTTATATTCACTTATGTAAAAATACCCTTGGGAAAGGTCTCTGATTCTACCTCATCTCCCCCCAGATATGGGTTAATTAGAAAAAAAAAATTTTACAATCTAAAAATATTTTCCAACTTTAAATAACCTGCAAAGAGTTGATAGGCCACAGAAAATGAAGCAATCAATAATGTTTCAAGACATCTGATAACACAGAAGTATAATAACAAAAACTACTGACATTGATTAAATAAAGGGTTAAGTCTATATTTCTGAGATGCGGTCTTGTAACTATGTACACTGTTTGGACTGTTGTCCTCATTTTTGTTGTCCGGAAAAGGTATGGCATGTGGAACTAGAACAATTTCCCCACCACGGACAGAATAAAGAGTTCAGTTTGAAATTCCAATCACCTGAAGAAGGCTGGAGCATACAGCAGCTGAAATGTTTTGAATATGACAACAAAGATGAGGACAGCAGTCCAAACAATGTAAATAGTGTAAATAATAAAGTTCAACATTTTCTGAATGTTACCCAGATTGACATGCATCTGATGGACGCAGGAGTGCATGGTGCTGAAATGTTATGATAAAGGCAATGAAGATGACGACGTAGTCCAAGTGTAAATAATGATTCTATTTATTTGAAAGTTTTGAAAAGTTTTTATAGAAAGTTTTCGATTTAATTGTAAAAATGCTTAAGTTTGTCTGGTGGTTACCTCCAGAGATGTGAAAGTAAATGGTGCAATGATTATATTTTCAGACATATGAAAACTGACATCTGAATACAGCCCAAAACAATATCAGCTTCCAAGAATATCTTACATAGTGGCTGGTGTGTAGTACCATCTATTTGCCTGTATTCTCTGTTGATTTTCAAAGAGATGAGAGACTGGGAGAAAGAGAAAGAGGATGGTGATGCGAAGATAATGCTGAACAATTCCATTTAAGCAGACTTTAACCAAGCGAATTTATCATTTAAAGAGAAGGAGCAAACTGAAAGTTACTCCATTCCTCTCCTCATTTCTCTTGGTCCCTGACTTTCAGCATGATTACTTAACCAACTGATAAAATTAAAATCTGCAATGTTATTGGTCCTGACCTTGCATCTTAGCTTCAGTCATTTTCTTCACTGCAATAATTTAATTTACCTGTGCATTTTCTACAAATATTTTCATGTTAATTGCTCTGATGAGCTTTCTTCTGTGGTACCTAGATGATGAATTTAAGTGTACTACTAGATTGGTGACAAGGTATCATTATTTTACAGTTGAAATGATGATATGTAACCAAAAGTTCCTTGCTAACAGTTTCTTCTCTTGCACTTCTCACTTTGTTTGTTTAGTGGCATATAAACACCTTATGGGTCATTTAATGCCAAAATTTAATTTTCTTGGTAGCATTAGTAATTTCTTTTACAAAAATGTATTTTACTATGTTTTGTGAGGTACGGTGATTGTTAATAATTAAGACTTCAATGTTAAGATAAAACAGTATTTAATTACAACAGCAAATGAATACTTAAAATAACATAATTATAAATATATTAAAAATAATAAGTCAAACAAAGATTTTAGTAAATACCTTGTTAGTAGAATGGCTCAGCTTGATGTCCAGTAAATCCTAAATACAACCCTAAATCACCAACACAATAATTCACACTAATTCGACTGGATAGTTCTACTCAATAGTCACTCAGTAATCACTACAGTCAGCAGCCTGACACCACTATTTATACACCTGACAGAAAACATATATTCATAAGTCCAGAGTGTCAAGCTCAAACCTCGGTGTCAGGAGTTACTCATTTTCTTCCTATATGATGCTATGAAAATGTATTGCTGGTATTTTTACCATAAAATCTTTTATAGTGTTTTGACCCCAGTCTAGAGGTTAACTATTTGCCCATAGCATGGACGATAACAGGTGCTACCACCCTGGGTCAGGGTGGAGCTGGGAACAACAGTAATCAAGAGAAGGTTCCACACTAAATAAAAAATATTTTCATAGTAACTGTTCTGATTAGCTTTCCTCGTTGGTACATAGATTTTATGAGTTTAAGCGCATTACTAGATTGGTGGCAAGGTCTCATCATTTTACAGTTGAAATAGTCAGATGTAACTATTAGTTCTATGATAACAGTTTCTTTTTTCGTGCTTCTCACCCGGCTTCTTGCTTTCCAGTCAACTTCGATCTTCAAAAATTTAAATGCAATGTCAATCGTTATTGTCTGCCGTCTTGATTCCCGTTGTTTTATTGTTCTCTCTACTTAATGTTTTCTTTTTTCTCATATTCTCCCACACTCAGTAACCCCCCCCCCCACTTGCATCTTACTGGATTTATTGTCTTTCTTGGGGGTGATTAAATGATTAGTTTTTAATTATGGAACTCCATTCTAGCTTCTTCCTTTCCAGTCAAGCTTGATCTTCAGGTATTTAAATGCAATATCAATCATTATCTTCTGTCTTCTTAATTCCTGTTCTTCCGTTGTTCTCTCTCTCTCTTCTTAATTGTTTTCTTATATTCTCCAACATTCAGTAACGGCTTGCATCTTAGTGGCTTTATTGCCTTGCTTGGGGTGAAATGACCCTGTGTATGTAAGTTCTAACAATGAAAACATTTGGTTTCTTAGGATTTTCTTTCATTGCTATTGCCATTTCCACTGTAAGGTAGATTTGAGGAGAGGGCAGAAGTTGGCAGCTGCTTAATTGGCTGCCTTCTGAGTGAAAGGGTGGGCTTGATCTCACTTCAAACATATGTCCATCATTCTGCCATTCAGTCCTCTAATTACTTTCTGCGATTAATGCTTCTGTTGGTTAATGAGCCAGTCAGTATTGCTCGACATGACAAGGTGTGGTGTTAGAAGGGTTGAAGAAAGGGTGGAAATGAAGAGGGAAAGGGGACATGATGCATGACTTTAATCCTGCTGGATTCAGCATTTACTTTGTCTTGTACCCTAACTTCATCATCATTTACTTGGTGGGTAGGGGCACAAGAGCAACTGTTTACATCCTTTTACCTATTCAGGTTTTCAATACCTGGATTAACCATGCTTTCTTACAGGTGACACTGAATTAGAATCAGTAGAAAGAGCAATACAATTGCAGAAGGGTGTGCATCGTGTTTTATAGATTATGAATAAGCATTTGATAAAAATACGTAACAAAAACCTGTTGGAACTGCTAGGTAACCTTGACATATCTGAGTTTGGATATTAGAATAACCCGGAACCTATACTGGCAGCAAACTAAAATAAATGAATTTAGTAAATATACACAAATTGAAAGGGGTTTATGAAATTTATTCAACCTATATAGTGTAGCAATTCTGAGAGAATTAGAAGTCCTACCAGGATTCATTATTGGAGGCCACAATCATAATGACAATAGATATGCACTATTGACAGCAGGAATAGAACAGAAACTACAAGAAATCCTATGCATGGTAGTGAAGGAAAGCAGTAAGAAAAGACTAAACCTCAATTACAAGAAGATAGAATGCATGGTTGTTAGCAAAACAAACAACATGCAAATTACAAATTAGAGTGTTGTAGCATACCTATGAATGATAATGGGTATGTCCCCATTCACATAAATGCAGTAGTAAATACTGTATGTTGGTCTGCAGTTAGAGATTCATTGTGGAATTCACTTGACTCACTTCTTGCAGTTGACTATTACTTCTATGCGCAGCTGGTGAATCTTATATGTGTTGTTCTTGTCCTAAGTATTATCGTTTATTACCAACCTTTGTTTGATTATTCCATTCAGTAACCTTCCCTAAGTAATAACATAGAGATACTAAAATCAAACAAGTACGAGAATTTATGTATCTGGAAAAGGTTTTAACAGTGGATGAAAAGTGTGACTCTGAAATCCAATGGTGCCTTGACATAGCAAAAGGTACCGTCCAAAAGATAAGCATTAAGAAACAAAAACATTTAGTTAGAAACAAAGAAAAGAGTACTAAAACATTATGTAATATCAGTCCCCCTATATGGAGTGAATGGTGGACAATCTCCTCACAGATGAAGAAGAGAAATGTGGTTCTACAGAAAGATACTGAGAATACTATAGACTGAACGTGTGAGCAATTGCAAATTTTTAGAGAAAATGGAAATAAAAAGGACGCTTATACTTATCAGAAAGGGAGAGCTGAAATTTTTAGGGCACATAGGAAAGAAGGCTTGGAAAATTTTATACTCACTGGAAGGCAAGAAGGACAGAGGAAATCAGTGAATAACCTGCAGAGTGAGCTTGAGTAAATGAATAGCAGAATAAATTTTAGTAGAGATAACTAAAAGGAAAAATTTATTAAGAGCTACAAAAGATGGGAAATATACTAATAAGTACTAATATAATGTACTGATTTGAGATGGCACAAAGAAGAATATAGTGAGGTAATCCTAAGACGATTAGAAGTCCTACCAGGATTTATAACTGGATATAAGCTTAACAAAATTATATATACACAGTGTTATCAAAAAGTTTCCGAGCTAGTTATGTAGTCCACCAACAGATGGCAACACATGTTTGTGCATGCGGTGAGAGTTAGCAGTGACCTTCATGTGTCAGTGCACGACATTGCTGTGTTCACTTCACAAGTTCTGAAATTTGTGATTATGTGTATGCCATAGCCTGCAATTTTGTCATGAACAGGAAGTTGGAACAAAGAGCCAACATGAAATTTTGTGTTCAACTTTGGAAGTCTGCAACAGAGACACTGAGCATGCTTTGGCAAGCTTACAGCAATGAAGCAATAGGTCATAACCAATGTTTTGGGTAGTACACATGCTTCAAAAGTGGAAGAACATCCCTGGAAGATGATGAGCCCTGCTATGAGCATTGCCTCGCAGAAATGTTGATAAAATTAATCAGCTTGTGCATGCGGATAGTTGGAGGACAATCAATGATATTCCTTATATTGTTGGTCTGTTGCATGGGTCTCTGCGAGTTATACTAACATTTGAATTGGCATGTGGCATGTCGCTGCCAAGTCTGTCCCATGCCCACTGACCACTGAGCAGAAAGAACATTGTGTCAAAGACTGACAAGATCTCCATCATATCTGGTGATGAGAACTGGGTATGACTCTGAGACAAAGCAACAGTCAACCTCATTGGAAGAGCCCTTTATCTTCATGCCTGAAGAACGCATGACAGAGTATGCTCATCATCTTTTTTGACATCTATAGTATATATATATGTCACCCAGCATCAGACTGTCAATCAAGAGTTCTACTGCAATGTTTTGAGTTATTTGAGGGAGAATGTTCAGTGAAAGCGATCTGTGGAGGAGAAAGAATTGGATTCTTCATAGCAACAATACGCTTTATCACCAAGCTCTCCTCACTTGTGAGTTTCTAGCCAAAAACATTTTATCACTTCTGCGACCACACTATTCACCAGATTTAGCACCTGCAGACTTCCATCTATTCTCCAAGCTGAAAATGCAGCTTCAAGGTTGCCGTTTTTTCTGTGGAATTTCAAATTCCAGTTGGTGTCTGGCATGGGGTAAGTCACTTCATGGCTTGAAAGAATTATTTAGCCTTGGGTGGCAGTCTTTCTAGAGATGGTGTCTCGATGAAAACACCCGGATTAGGGTTCGTGTCCCACATTTTGTATCAGCTACCGAAAGAACTAGTTTTGACCAACCATAGGAAACCAAAGGATGATGATGATTAACACCATTGCTGAGATCCAGAGTTAATTGCAGGTCTTTGACTTGCTTTCAGTCCAGATTCCAAAAATAGCAGGAATACTGGGAACAGTGTATTGCTGCTTAAGGTGACTATTTCGAAGAAGATGACGTTAAAACTTGGGTTAATGTATTAGTTTGTTTTTTAAAACTAGTCCAGGAACTTTTTGATACCACCTCATATTATACTGTTTCACTCATGTCACCCACTTTATTTATCATAGCTACCTTGAGTGGCTCTCAAGCTTTCTGCTGAGTGAGCTTTCCTATAAAAAGAGATAAACTACTGAAAGTTTGTTGAATGTGAATAAGTTGATTAATCTGTTCAGTTAGCCAGCATTTCCTTGGCAAACATTTCTTGCGTCTTAGGGGACATTTTATACATTTTATCATTTGAAATCAGTATGCCAAAAGAAAAAAAAATTCACTCAGTTTTTTCTTTCTTTGAAAAAGATATGTCTTTTTTTCAATTGCTCCAAAATTTAAATAGTACCATATGTATACACACACACATATATATATATATATATATATATATATATATAGTTAGTTATTTTGCCTTATTCCATATGGAACATTAGGCTCCTCTTGGCATCACATCTGAATGAAAACTGACCAAGCATAGCAGAGGTCATATTCATTTGGATGTGCAACTGGTAGGAGTTTCAATGGGAATTTGAATTCACAAGTGGTACCCAGTTTTATTCACACTTTTAGGATAGTGCAATCCATTTTGAATTCAAAGTTTTTTCACCTAGACTGGTTACCACTGAAGGCTATAGGACCCAGTCTGTCCTGCTTTTTTACCCATAGCTGAGGGGAGAAAAGATTGATTCATACCTTTTTCCAAGGCTATTAGCAAATCATTAAATGTAATTAACTTGACTTGAAGTTGAACTTGGCTCTCAAATTCTTCAATCCGAGTCACTAACCATTCTCCTCTGTGCCCCTCTGTATATCATAGCTTCATTTCATACACTTGATTTCCTGAAATTAGTTGACCAGGAAAAAAATCAGTTCCTGTTCTTTCCTTGAAGAAGCCAGTTTTGCTTTAATATATCCAAAGAATTAAATAATACCTCTCATATATATCTCATGGCTTCATTTCAATATCTAAAATTTGGAAAGTTTTTTATACAACTGAATCAAGAGTTATATTGAGAAGAGTTTTCTCTTACAAAATCAGAGTTTTACAACCTTCTTCAGTAAAAGCTGAATCCTTATTTTAAATGACAACAATTGTTGAGGTTAATGTGTAAGAGATTTTAAAAGTATTTAAATTGATAACTTCAGGAATTTTTTCCCCTTGTTTTACTTCTGTTAATCTGTTTCCATTTATCTTAAAAGTGCTAAAGGCCTGACCCATACATTTGCAATTCTTGGAGTTATGGCTTAAGGCTATTTTTTTTCTATAAAGTTCCAATCATAGACCTTTTAGGCCTGACTAGCTTCAATCTTTGAAATGCAGTCAAGTGCTATTAATTGTGTTTTTCCTGCTTGCCAGCACTTATTCTCAATGATAGAGAAATTTCCATGATTCTTCAATGAACAAGGGTTAATATATCATAAACTTTATATATAGAAATCAGTCTTTGGGGAAATCTGTATGTTTATGTGTCTGTAATTAAGTTAAAACATCAGAAAAGTTGACCTGGCCTTTGTCTAAACTATAGTCACATATAGGTGTGCGTATGTATGTTTGAGTGAGGCTTAAAGAAGCATACATTCTATTTCTATAACTACTACACAGATATAAATTATATTTCCTTGTTTCTAAATCTCACCCAAACATACATCCACATCCATATGTGCCTATGGTTAAGACAAAAGTCAGGTCAACTTTTCTGATGTTTTAAATTAATTACACAGAAGATTTTTCCCAAAAAATGATTTCTATATATAAAGTTCATGATATAGTGAACCTTGTTTATTGAAAAAACACAGAATTTTTTCTTTCCTGGAAAATAAGTGTGAAAATATTAGTATATTTCGTACTTAATATGCAATGTAGAACTCTCTTCCATTTTCTTGTTTCCCTTTCACTACAATCTTCAAAAATTTAAATGTATCATAAATAGTTATTTTCTATCTTATTGAAACCTGTTCCTTTATTGTCCTTTCCTCAATCATCTCCACTAAGGTCTTCCCATTCTCTGTCACTGCCAGTAACCTCTGTGTGCTTGAGTGGCATTATTGCATTGTCTGGGATGAAATTTTATAAGTCCCCTCCAAAAGTATTGGAACGGCAAGGCCAGTTCCTTTGTTTTTGCCATTCATTAAAAACATTTAGGTTTAAGATCAGTAGATGGAGATGAGGTGAGAGTTCAGCATTTCAGTTTTTATTTCATGGTATTTACATTTAGATGTGTTAAGCAGCTTAGGGCGTAACACCTCTTGAATCAGATCACCCCATTTTTAGGTGGGCAAAAGTAAAGGAACAGATAGTCTTAAAGTAAATAACAATGTACCTGTTCCAGAAGCAGCCATGTAAGCACAAGCCAAGACACTACCTCCATCCTGCTTCACAGATGATTTTCAATACTTTGGTCTTTCCATCACTTAGATAAAGATTAATCTTAGACTTATCAGTCCATAAAACTTTCTTCTAGAACGTTTGTCACTCATCTCTGTACTTCCTTGCAAATTCTGATCTGGCCTTCCGATTGTTACTGCTGATGAGTGGTTTGCATCTTGTGGTATGGCATCTATATTTCTGATCTCAAAGTGTTCTTCAAACAGTCAATCATGAAACCTTCACCCCTGCACTGTGGAGGTTGTTGGTGATGTCACTGTTGTTTTGGGGTTTTCCTCACAGATCTCACAATGTTTCTGTCATTAACTTCTGTTGTTTTCCTTGGGCGACCTGTTCTGTCTCTTTCTCAGTACACCAGTAGTTTTTTTTTCTTTTTAGGACATCCCAAATTGTTGTGTTGGCTATGCCCAATGTTTGTCCAATGGCTCTAATCAATTTCCCTTCTTTTCTCAGCTTCAAAATGCCTTGCTTTTCTCACATAGACTGCTCTCTTGTCTTCGTGTTGGTTTATCATTTTAACAAGAAATACATTCTTTACAGGTGAAACCCAAGACTAAAACCATGAGTAATCATTCAGAAATATTTAATGTTTAAACAATCAATCTTAAATTCAACAACTTGGCAACAAGAAACACCTGTCAGTCACGTCTTACTATAGTTTTGCTTACTTGAAAAAATGAGTGGGTTAAAACAAAAGGTGGCATGTCCTAAGTTGTTTGACATATCTAAATATAAATACTAGGAAGTAGAAGCTGAAATTCTGAACTTTTGTTTCATATTCACCTTTTGATCTTAAACTCAAATGTCCTCAATGAACAACAAAAATAAAGGAATTGACTTTGCTGATCCAATACTTTTGGAGAGGACTATATATATATATATATATATATATGTGTGTGTGTGTGCGCATATGAATATTGTGTATTGGGGTGGAAAACTTTCTTTTAAACATGTTTCAGTGAATGTGGCATACAAGGAAAATCTTATAAGATTTTTTTTTATTAAATTTGTTTAATGTTCTTACAGTTTTGACAGGAAAGGACTAAATGAATTCAGAAACTACCCATAATGGTCATTGTTTTATTAGGTTGGTGCAAAAATAATGTCCTTTTCTCACATGAAGTTGAACGTCAAAAAACGACATTATTTTTGCACCAACCTAATAACTGCTTTCAGACAGTTCATAACCCCTTTAATTGATTGATTTATCTTTTTGACAGCATATCAACTCCTTATGGCTCATTTAATGCTGGAATTTAATTTTCTTGGGAGCTTTGAAGTAATAAGAATATGATACATGTTATTCTGC
>OZ038488.1:84259682-84304682 GCA_964036315.1 Acanthosepion esculentum
TCCCCAAGAGTATTTGCATGTAAGTGAATATAATGAACCAGACTGGAATTCAAACTCGGGTCTCCAATTACTCATTCTGAGCTGCTACCCATGACACTACCTGAACATCTACCTTCAACTGAGAGTGTTCCCAAATAACTAGTTCTGACTCCCATGTCACCTTGGCTGACACATATATCAAAATGATAATAATTATTATTAGTATTATAATAGGCCCTGAGTGTTCATACAGTAAATTTTAACCTACATTGGCAATCAAGTAAGAGTAATTTTTATCAAGACTCCAGCACTCTTCTTTTGGGGTTGTTACCAATGCTCTGATAATCATTGGTATGACTGTCAAATTCATGTACCAAAATATTCATAGCTCTCTGGCAAGGTTAAGTAACTGTTTACTTTCTTTCACCTTCTATTCTGTGGTCCACCAAAACATTAAAATCCATTATATGGCATGATGTCCTCATTATTATTATTATTATTGCATTTTTCATGCTTTTACATAGTCACCCACATGTTTGAGTGTCATAAAATGGGAGAAAATCTTCTAAAATCTCCAGTATCCTTGAAAAACCCAGAAATGCCATATTCTATGACATTTTTAACTTTTCTTGAATTTCAAACTCATTCAGACATGATTCCAGTGTTTTTAGCACCATTATGGACATGATTTTCATCTTCATTGTCCACATCTCTCTCTGCTCCCGAGCAAGGTCCTGCCATTTTTTTTCAATTCATCACTCTCTTTCATATTCAGTCTGTGGTCTGCTCCGACAGCTACATCCATCAGCTGCCAGTTTCTTCTATATCTTATTCACCCATTCGTGTTACTTGGATGGAAATGGTCAGTCTGGACATTAACATCCGCAGAGCTGACCTACAGTTTCTACTGCAACTATGGTAAGTGGACCTTAGAACTTCTGTGAGTGGGCCCATATTCTGGCATGATCAACAGTTTGCACAAGGCCTGTATGCTCAAACCCCCATTCACTATGATGAGTGCCTTTTTGTCAATATAATCGTCAACAGTTTCTATCCAATTTCACTTATGGGGTTTGTTATGTTGGAATCTGTAAGAATACTGAGAATGATGCTGTGGTTTGAGAATATTTCTTTCACTCTACTGTCATTGATCTTCACATAAAAGAATAGAAATGTATGCATGGCAGAGTGCCAACTTTTATACATGGGGTAACTGTGCAAACAATTTGGATGTAACTATATAGACAAATGGCATTAGTACAAACCAGAAACTGTTTTAGAAAACAAATATCACAAAATACTCTGGGACACCATCCTACATTATTAATATTACTTCTCTTTCCACTGCATTATTTTTCAAGGCCTCTCAATTGCATAATCCTTATTGTTAATTTCACTCAAAGTTGTTTTCTGTTGCCATAGCAGGATATGACAACACATCAATGAAATTCAAACAAACTATTGTTTAGGGATCAGAATCATCTTCAGTGTGAGGATGAACTTTTTATACAGAAAATGAAGTCACAAACAGAGTGATAAAGGTTAAATATCATTCTGTAGAAAAATAAAAATTGTACTTAGCTCGGAAAAGAAAGTCATTGGAACATGATGTAATTCTGGTTACTGGTATCTTCAACAGATCAGAGATGTCAGCAGAACTTACCTGGAAAAGAGAAAGAAAAGATTTTTTTTTTAAACAACTGCTATATAAATGAAAACATTAAAAAAAGCAATTATATATTGAATTACTCAATGTGTTGTATTTTTGCCATATAAAAAATAACTATGGAAGAAAAAAAAAACTCCGTCTTATTCCATGCTGTTTGAGCTTGTATATTAAAGCAAAAAATAAAAAGCCTTGTTTAACACACTAGTACAGAATGACTCCTGTAATTAAACATACAACTAGAAGTAGATACATTCACCTATCTTCCAGTTCACACTCCTCCCCGGTATTTTAAACAGGATTAAAGGTTTATCCTTTGCTTCCTGTTTAAGATTGGGTTTCCGGTTCCTTCTAACATCGGCTTCACCTCTACATTTCTAATGCTTGTTCTTTCCTATGCTAATATAAATCCACATAGTAACCATCTACCTTGAATGGCTCTTGGGCCTTGTATTGGATGAACATTAATAAAAAAAAAAATGATATCATATTGAATTAATTACTACGTCTACTGCTAGAAAAGTTGGTTTCATCTTCATGCATTTCAATTGTCCCTTTGCTAGAGGACAGGCTTCATAATACATATTATTACTTTATTAAAGTTCACTTAATACATGGCTCAAGAGCTACACAAGGTAGAGGGATACTGAATGAGCCGTAGGATATGAATTTAATAAGAAGTAGTAGCAAATGAAGATTCTGAGGATAAGAAGGATAGATAATGCTTGACCCCTGACATGAGGAGGTTAAGATTGCAGTGTTCATAGAACCATCCATGCTGGTGCTTGTTCCACAATGTTGCAGTTCTTTGAGAGTACAACTTCTCCCTTACAGTTGGAATTTGGAGGGGATGAGAGTGGTTTGATTCCATGGACGTACTATGGTTAGTCCTAGCTGTAAATGCTTGAACTGATAGAAGGAAAGAATGGCGTTCATCTGAACATTAATTGTTTTATATGAGGATTTCTTGGCAGACTCCATAACTGATTCCAGTCATGTCAAAGAGTTATGGCGAGATCAATGATGGTCCTCATGGGTCAGTTAACAAATTTTTCCACATTTTCTGCCAATTTGCTAATTAGTGGTTGATTTGAACGCTCATCAAATTGAGCCAAAATGTGATTTGCCTTGAAACTCACAAACTTGTGTTCAACCTCAGAAATGTTTGCCTAAAACTCGATAAAGAAATTTTGAAGATTTCAGTAGCAGATTTTCTGAGCTTGGTGTAATATTTTATGCAGGCATGTTGTTCAAATTTGTCAGCCATTGTAAAGATTGCAGAGCCATTCCAACATCATGTTACTCACTTGGTAGGCTTAATAAAGGGTTCGGTTCGAAATTCCAACCACCTGAAGAAGGCCGGAGCGTACAACGGCCGAAACGTTGTGACAAATATGGCGACAAAGATGAGGACAATAGTCCGACTAATGTAAATACTGTACATAATACCTCATCACAGAAATATAGACAGACTCTGGTAGGCTTTTGTTTTTGATTTATTTAATCATTTCACCTCAAGCAAGGCAATAAATCCATTAGGATACAAGGAGTTATTGAGTGTTAGACAATATGAGAAAAACTACTATTAAAGAGAGAGGAAAATAAAAAAAGAAGAATTAAGAAGACAGAAGATAACGATTGAAATTGCATTTAAATTTTTGAAGATCAAAGTTTATTGGAAAGCAAGGAGCAAGAAGTGTGAGAGAAGAAACTGTGAACATAGAACTTATGGTTACATCTAGCAGCCATTTCAAATGTAAAATAATGAGACCTTGCTGTCAATCAAGTACTGCACTTAAATTCATAAAGTCGACATACCATAGCAGAAAGTACATTAGAACAATTACCATGAAAGTATTTATAGAAAAGGCACAGGAAAGCTACATTAGAGTGGTAGGAAACTGAGATGCCAAGTCAGGACCAATAACATTTCAGATGATTCATTGGATTTTATCAACAATCTCTAAATATATAACAGGAGCACAAGACCAGATATGGCAGCAATATTCAAATTAAGGAAGAATGGGAGACTTATAAATATTTAAAATATGTTCTGGTGAGAAAAATTGTTTAGCATGACATAGTAAATTAACTTTCTAAGATGCAGAGTTATCAATTGATTCAATATACTCTTTTCACTTCATATCTGCTGAAAACATTAGTCTGGGTACTAATGAAGACTAACTGACAGCACATTTTCATTAAATAGTATAATTACATTCTACTTATATTTTGATAACCATTGTACAGAAATGTGAGCAGCCAAGGGGAAGAATGAGAAGTCAATGTTTACAGCCTTCGGTCGATTAATAGACTCAACTGGGATGTGGTAAGAAAGGTTGGTTGTTGGTTGTTTTGTTTTATGGCATATCAACCTCAGTGGGTCATTTAATGCCAACAAATTTTTTTAAATAGATACATAGCGATACTTTGGTAAAATAGGTGTATATGTATACATATATATTTGACCCATTTTTCAATTACTCATGTTTTTGAGTACAATCACATTGTATTGCTGGTAATATTTTTTTTTTTTTCAAAAACGTATTACTGGTAATAGTTTTTTTTCAAAAATTAATTTCTGGTAATAATTTTTTTCAAAGTATTTCTGGTATTAAAACCTATTTTTACACTTTTATAATGCTTTTTACCTCAGTTTCGGGGTTAACTATTTTCCCATAGCTGGGACCCTAACAAGTGCTACCACCCCCAGGTCAGGGTGGACCTGGGAACACCAGCAATTAAGAGGTGGTTCCATGCTCCTCAAAACCTCCTTATCAGAGGCCTTGCTATTTGATGTAGTTTATCGTCACACCCGGGATGCCCCATTGGTGGGGAGGTCTTACCCTTCTGCATAGGTGCAGTCGGCGTATTCTACAGCCCCAGCCAACAGGGCATGTGGTAAGAAAGGCTTAAATGATCATTGCCCATCTCTTTACATCTGTGCTTGTATATATAAAAGGTTAGTGTAGGATGGGATTAATTAGATTAGGCCCCTTATTTCTAACTTGTTGTACACTTGATGAAGTATGAAGTAATTTGGTGTTTAGCTCTTCACCAGATATATACGATTTTGTAGACCAATTTTACCTTCTATCAGGTCTATGACTATAACTATTCCTAATGTAACTGTAGAAATGGTAAAATGATAAAGGTGTCAGAAGAACAGTGAGGAAAAATGCAAATAGCAGAGGGAAAGATGAAGGAGATGATGTTTACAGGCTTTGGTTGATGGAGCAGAAACCTATTAACTATATATATATATATATAAAAGGAAATACTATAACCAGGTTTTATGATCTCTTCCGGCCTGTTTCTTAAATACTGGGGTTTACCTGAAATTTTTCACAAGCTGAAGAAGAAAAAAAAAAGTTAAACTATTGCCATACAGCAGATGGGGATGCACTCAAGCATAAAATAAGATGGAAATACAGATTATGTCTTTTTGGCAGTTGGAGTGAAAAGGGAGATAATTGAATCCACATTTTCACAATTATTTATTCTCTGTTGTTTGTTTTTTTTTTCCTAATTTAAACAGAAACACACATTCTTGAATACAGCAAATCCAGCCAAAGTCATTCTTTTGAAAAAATGCACAATTTTTATCAAAATATTTTTTTAACCACACCTGGAATTAAAACAAACTTTTCTTTCACAAAGGTAACAAAAACATTTTCAAAATTGACTATTTTCTTCACTCCAATTTTCATTTATTTATTTATTTTTTTTTACATTTACAAGGCCAAAGAGCCACTTGAAATAGATATTTACAAAGTAAGAGACAGTGTTTATGGGGAAATATGAGTAAGATAACGATAATATAAGTTAAGATTGTAGTGATTGGGGAAGCATCCACTTGGGAGTTAGTTCCACAAAACAGTGGTTCATAACAGAAAAAGAAACAAAAAAATGACAGTAACCTTCAACTTATATAATGGTTGTATAGAGGGTATGGATTTTTAACTCCTTGTAAAAACAAAGATAAACTGAAGGCAAGGATTATGGCAGCATTCACCAATTTAAACAAGGAGAGCATCCAGAAGAGTTGCAGGAGATACCAAAGTCGTTTGGAGGCAATGGTTTGTGTGTGTCATGTAGAAAACCTATCCAGGTTTTTTTGAATATACCAAATATCAGTAAAATCCTAATGAGAAAGCTGGTATACCATGCCACTGGTATATTTACAATGAATGAGCAAATATGTTTTTCAATTCCCTTGCAGAGTTTTGGGGCAAAACCTTTCATCCCCCTCAGTCTGTCTTCCCACCCCTCAACACTTAATACTTAACTCCATGGATGTAGCAGAGTTAATCGAATTTGTAAAGGTCTGAACTGCTGGAACTAAAGAATGGAGCTCATCTGATCATTAAAGTTTTTCTGTAAGGATTCCCTGTGTCTTTTGACCTTTCCCCAATGCCAAAATCACTGACAAAACACACAGTGGATGAAAGAAGAAGAATACATGAATGAAGTTGATGGTGATGGCTAAAGAGGTCTTTGTAGACTGTTTTTAAAAAATCAATATCATGCTGGTATAAGTGTATGAGATGCCAATGGGATGTTAAAACAAACTTAGTATAGGGGATAAGGAAATTGAATGTAAAATAAGCTGTGCTACAGGTAGCTTTTCCAAACACCATAAGTTACTATAAAACCTATACATTAACTTGATGTTCTTAAATAGCTTTGTCAGATCGAGACTTTTATATAGATGCCATGCATGGTGCAAAATCTATTCATAAATATCTAACCTCTCAGCTGTATACAACCATTTTCTCAGATCAATGGTTAAAAATGGCTTTGAGCAGTGAAGCCTGTGGATCTTGGCAAAGACTGTCCTTCTTAGAAAATTGTAAACTGGTGCTACAGAATCAAAAACAAAGAACTTCACCAAATAACAGAAACGTTATCACTTGCGGACTTTCAACAGCAGTAACAACTAAAATTGATATCACATGTAACTCGAAGAGAAAATAATGACATAATCAAGATGTTGATGTTCCACTCTACTTCAAACAAAAGGTTAGGATGGAAACCCCCATCAATACTAGGAAGAATGGTCACAGTTAGTGGATTTGAGAAACTTCCTGATATATGAGGTTTTAAGTAAAAGATTTTTTAAATTTCAGCCAACAGTAGAAATGGCTGCTCAGTCAATGAATGCTGAATGTTTCCTTATAAGAAAACTGGTATTGTCATTAACATTAACACTTGAAGGCAACTAAGATATCAACAATAGTTATAATCCATCATAGTTTACTATTAGTATTCTTTAGAGTGTAATTGTTTAAACCCTAAACAGTAAGCATCATCGACAGATATTTCATTGTAGATCAGCAGATGATATCCAGGATCATCTGATAATATCAGAGATCAGCAGATGACATCAGATGATATCAGAGATCAGCAGATGACATCAGATGATATCAGAGATCAGCAGATATCATCAGATGATATCAGAGATCAGCAGATATCATCAGATGATATCAGAGATCAGCAGATATCATCAGATGATATCAGAGATCAGCAGATATCATCAGATGATATCAGAGATCAGCAGATGACATCAGATGATATCAGAGATCAGCAGATGACATCAGATGATATCAGAGATCAGCAGATGACATCAGATGATATCAGAGATCAGCAGATGACATCAGATGATATCAGAGATCAGCAGATGACATCAGATGATATCAGAGATCAGCAGATATCATCAGATGATATCAGAGATCAGCAGATATCATCAGATGATATCAGAGATCAGCAGATATCATCAGATGATATCAGAGATCAGCAGATATCATCAGATGATATCAGAGATCAGCAGATGACATCAGATGATATCAGAGATCAGCAGATGACATCAGATGATATCAGAGATCAGTAGATGACATCAGAGATTAGCAGATGACATCAGATAATATCAGAGATCAGCAGATATCATCAGATGATATCAGAGATCAGCAGATATCATCAGATGATATCAGAGATCAGCAGATATCATCAGATGACATCAGAGATGAGCAGATGACATCAGATGATATCAGAGATCAGTAGATGACATAAGAGATCAGCAGATGACATCCGAATGATATCAGAGATCAGTAGATGACATCAGATGAGGATTGAACTTTTTCTATAGATACTGGTATCATTCATTCTGGATTTAAGTCTAAAACTTCAAAGAATATCAGACAATTAAAAATATCAAATTTAGGAACCTAACATTTGTTTTTATTTCCATTTTTTTTCTTTAATTTCATAATCTATAAGAGCTGAAATATCAATGCATGGTTGTCAGAAAAAGGTACAGCCCAGCATGCAAATTCCAAATTGGGAATAGCAAACTCAAGTAAGTACAAGAATGGGAAGCGTTTTAACAGAGGATGTGACGCCAGAATCTGAAGGTGCATTCTCATAGCAAAAGATGCCTTCCAAAAGCTAAGCAAAGTATTAAGAAACTGGAAAATTTTATTGGAAACAAAAAAAAAAAGAGTACACAACTGTTATGTAATATCAGGTTTCCTATTTAGCAGTGAATGCTGGACCATCTCTGCACAGATGGCAAAGAAAGAGAAATGCGTTCCTACAGAAGGATACTGAAAATACTATGGACTGAATATGTGAGCAACAATGAAGCTTTAGAGAAAATGGAAACAAATAGGACACTTATATTTATCATCAGAAAGAGATAGTAGAAATTTCTTGAAAAGAAAGAAGGCTTGTAAAATTAGACACCCTCAGGACATATTCAAGGCAAGAGAGACTGAGGAAAACAGCACATAACCTACCTAGAAAGCTTGATGGATGGATGGCAGAACAAGGTTTAGGAGAGATAACAAAAAGACAAAATTTATTAAGAGCTTACAAAGGACAGTAAATTGAGGAGAACCATGATTGTCAACATCTCAAAGGGACATGGCACCTAGAAGAATATGTAATTGAAACGAAAATAAGCTTAAAAACTAGTTGTTAAAAAAATTATGTTTGTCATTTTTTTCCTTGTTGAGCATGCACGTTCATGCAAAAATTTCCTGCCATTTAAGGAGAACAGTTATTTGTTTTTGTTTGAAGTCATGATACCAGTTTGCTAAAAATAAATACTGCCAGCCAAAAATAACCTGCGTATGCCGACATATTCCTTGTTAGACTAAGATATTAAAAAAAAAAAAATCAACTATACTAAATATTGATTTAAATATAAAAACAGAGAGAATTTTCCTTCTAAAACTTTTTCATGGAGAGAAACAGCTCAAGGTAAATGAAAAACAAAATATCTGAAGAGAAGAAAAACCGACTCTCCATACCAATTGGTATAGCGAGGAGGTGGAAGAAAATGAAGATTTTCATCTAAAATAAAGAAGCACTTTTCCACTGAGCGTGTCGAACTGGTTCTAAGCTGCAAGCAATTTACAGTTTTTAACAATCTAAAATTCAGATACCCAAACATTTTACTGAAAATTGTCCTTCAATTATTAACACAGACAGATTTTCTCTTTCATGGTTGTAAATTTTACATTCACAAATAACAGAATGAAATAAAAAATAAAAAACAAATCTTTAAATGCAGACAAAATAAAGAAATGCCAAATAAAATCCATAATCAACGATGACACTTAAAAGCAAATATCAGTGAGAGGGGAGAGGATTGAGAGCCTAGAGTCATTGAAATTCAATCAAATTGGCAGGCTGGAGATACTCATTACAACAGGCCTCATGAAATAAAAGAAAATATAGATCTAAAGTTGGGGAAGAAAATGTTCTTTTTCATATCAGTGTTTTCTGCCTATAGAATTTATAATGATGGGCACTTTGATGTGTTATAATGGTTACGTAGCTTCTTCCACTGGATCAATTGCAACTGAATAGTGAGTTTGAGTCTCACTGTGGGGGCCAATATTTTGGGCCATGTGTCATATCTAAGCTATGCTTAGTAAATTACAAAAAAATTTGGAACAATTATGAAAAAATACTTGCTTCCAAGATTTAGTGACAAAAATAAAATTCATAATTACTCCATTTAAAATGTAATTCTGTTTTATTTTTTGAAGAATAAAAGATATTAAACAAAACAGAAATTATTTATGACTCAATCTACCACACATACAGACAGTATTTACTGACCCCACACGAGGGATAGATGTGGCACAAGGCCGGGTTTAAAGTGGGGTATTCTCGACCCCGTAGGCTCGACCAAAAAATGCGCGTAGATCCCATATAAACGGGATCGGGTTGGTCAACCACCTCGAACGAGACTCTGCCCTTCGGCAGAGCCTCGTCCAGGTTCCTCCCTGCACAGAGGCAGAGAGTTCGACCATCCAACTGAGAAGACGTTGCCGTCTACTCTGTTGCAGACTCGCAACACATACAGACACATGTGAATAAAAACTAAATATAAACTTATCTTTATTCATAATGTTCTTTTACATATATATTCTACCTGAAATATACATATATATATATATATATATGTGTGTGTGTGTGTGTGTGTGTGTTTGTTTATTATGCAGTGTTACATTAGGACATGCATATATCCACTACAATACTGTACATCTTGTTTTAACATTAAATTTTTTTTTTAACATTTCATCAGGTGGGGAATCATAATGTTACTAAAATATTTTATTCCTAAATGCAGTTAACAAAGCACCTCTTACACTTCCATCATAGAATTAAAAAACAAAAATTAATGTTGAAACAAGATGTACATTTTGTAGTGGGCATGTGCATGTTCTAATGTAACAGTGCATAATAAATAAATATTTATTGGTCTACTGTTGTATTGAGCCCTGTTTTAAATTAATGTTTTGAATGCTGAAATCTTACTCTTTGTTCTTTTACATTTGTGTGTGTGTGTATATATATATATATATATATATATATATATATATATGTATGTATGTATGTATGTATATGTAATGTTTATAATAAAAAGGCTTAAACACTAATATTCCATGGAATATTAGTGTTTAAGCCTTTTTATTCCATGGAATATTAGTGTTTAAGCCTTTTTATTATATCCTTACTCTGTCCTGGACATTGAGTTCTACCTGGATTCTATCCTCTTGAAATTATTTTTTATACATATATATATGTATGTGTGTGTATATATATATATATATACACATATATATATATATATATATATGATTGCATATGTATGTGTATATTTACCACTAATATCTTATATATATATATATATATATATATATATATATATATATATATATATATATATCTCATTTATAAAACAGTTATTGATGACAGTAGAATTAGACCAGGAAGCACATGTATTAAAAAGTGGTCAATAAACATAAAAAAAAAGAAAAATTTAACATGCAGAGCTTTTAAATTTTAAAAATTAGGATATCAGCCAAACACATTGATCTTATATATATATATATATATATATATATATATATATATATATATATATATATATATATATATATATAAAATGTGAAGTGGACACTGAGGTCAACATGAGATGGCTGCTTGTGTTGACCTCAGTGTCCACTTTTATATTTACAAATGCTCTATCTCTGATATTGAGCACTTTTATCCTTAAGTATGGAATATCTTATAACTACATTTTATTAAATATACACATGTGCATGTGTGTGCGCGCACTCTAAAGAAATATATAAATGTGCTATGTTCTTTCAGGATGTGAACGATCATGGCTCTCTGCAACTTCCTATCATTTGTTGTTCTTAGTAAAGTTTATCTTTTCCTCATCCCTCCCGCTCCCTCTTCTGCCAACCATTTATATAAGCTTGTTCGTAAGTTCCTGACCATTACCCTCAACCATTCTTGCCTTCAATATGTCCTGTGAGTATCAAATTTTCCGAGCTCCCTTTCTTTATTATGTGTCCTAGAAATTTCAAGTATCTCTTTCAAATTCAAAATATAACTAACTTAAATCTTCCTTGTTATGTCAGGGATTTATAAAACTGTTACTTTTCTAAATATACTGATATTTACATTGGTACATTGTCCTGTGAGTGTTAAATTTTCCAAGCCCTTTCCTCATCATGTGTTCTAAAGGTGTTCACTGTCTCTTTCAATGTATAAGTGTCTTGTTCATTTCCATTTTTCTTAATACTTCTTTGTTACTCACAAGTTTAATCCATGGTTTTCTCAGAATCCATCTGTAGAATGGAGAAGACATGAAATTTTTCTTAGCAATGAAATATGGCGATATCAACGCAGACGTACTTAAATTGTTAAGCATTTATATGAATAGAAAAATGTGCATTTCTAATCAGATGACCCTTGGTCATATATAAGTAGATGCATAGATGGTGGGATAGATGCATATGTATGTAGATATACAAGCAGAGCAGGAAGAGATAGATTGAAAGAGTCTGGGATAAATAGTTTTTTTTCCAAATATTTATTGGTAGTGTTTAATATCGATCCTCTTATATGCCAGTGAATGCTGGACAGTCTCCTGACAAATGAAAATAAAAATGGAGGTAACAAATGTGGTTCTACTGAAACATGCTGGGAATGTTGCGGCTGAAGCACATAAGCAGCAAAAAAGTCTTAAAGAAAATGGAAACAAAAAGGACACTTGGATTTATAACCGAAAGAGATAGCTGAATTTTCTTGAACACATAATGAGGAAAGGGAACTTGGAAAGCCTAACCTTCACAGGGCATGTTGTGGGCAAGAGAAATGGGAGAGGGCAGCAGGTCACTTACCTGACTAGCTTCTGTAAATGGATGACAGAATTGAGAATTGGTAAAGGGTGAAAAGTTACTTAGGGTTACAGTAATAGAAAGTTGTGGAGAGCCACGATCTCTCACATCCTGAAGGTACACAACACATAGAAGCACCTGACTAGCTTCGATAAATGGATGGCAGAACTGAGGATTGGTAAAGGAAGAAAAGTTACTTAGGGTTACAGTGATAGAAAGTTGTGGAGAGCCACGATCTCTCACATCCTGAAGGTACACAACACATAGAAGCACCTGACTAGCTTCTGTAAATGGATGGCAGAACTGAGGATTGGTAAAGGGAGAAAATTTACTTATGGCTACAATGATAGAAAGTTGTGGAGAGCCACGATCACTCACATCCTGAAGGGACACAATATATAGAAGAAGAATACTAAGTAGTCACAAAGTATACTAAATCTGTGTGATTTAAATTCCTTTATCATTTAGATTCCCTGTACCAATCCAGTAGGTACCTGACTCCTCTTGATATCCTTTACCATGACAAGAGCCAGATCAGACCAAAAATGGAGTACTGCTTCCATATATGGATGGGAGCTACCTAGTCTTCACTTTCCAGTCTCATCAGTTCAAAAGTGTCTACACGGCCTTGTGGGTGATGAATTATTGTTCCCCCCGCCAAGAAACCCTTTCCCACAGATAAAACATTACAAGCTTCTCACTTCTCTATTGCTATTTCCATGAAAAATGTTCAGACAAATTGTAATCCTTAGTTTCACCAGCTTTGTATTCCATTGGTAAGATATAAGTTGCATGTAAGTAGCTCCTCCAATCACTACAGTCTCAACCAGTTCAGGTCTAGGGTTAACCATCATAAACTCTGCAACCCTCTACCTAAAGTGGCTCTTGAGCCTTGTATAAGGTGAACATTATTGAAAAAAGTACATTTTTTTTAAATTTCTTCCTGACTAGTTTTTATGAATATCTCTGTTATACTTACTGTCACATCAAATAACTTTTTTCGTCTATATCTCTTGTCTAATAGCTTTATTAATATTTGGACCACAACCAAAAGAATTTTATTTATTCTTTGGTTATCATACGTTTGTGTGTGCCTATTTTAAAATGTCTACCAGATCACAGAATTGCTAAGCATGGCCAGTTTATCTGACATGTGTATTTGAAGTGAATCGTGAACGTGATTTTCATATACAATGAGTTATCCATTCCATATCTACTATTCACTTGAAAAGAATATGGTGCACTATTTGTGGATGAACAGTTATGTGAATTAATTAGGGTGTAAGAGAACGAAGGGAACTAATAATGGGGACAAAAAAATAAGGGGAGAAAAGGAAGAAAACAGACATTTAACAAAGAAATGGCAAATGAGGATGTGTTATATGACACAGAAAATCTTTCTATGAAAATATAAGTTGGATGTTTACCCAATTGTAATACTTGGTCTGTTTTTCAACTTTGTTCTTTGACCATTAGGCATGCAATTTTTACATGTATATTCATAGATCATTGTATATATTTAACAGACATCAATGTATGCATATATTACTTCAAAGGTTATTTTTAGTGAATGACCGTGTTTGAACAGATGCCCAATTTTTTAAACAGTATGCATAACGTCTACTGGTTTGTGCTCTTGTACCAACGAAAATAGAGTAAATATTGATAACTCTTCATTTCAGAAATTCGGGCAAGGGAGATATTTGGTTTAGTTTTTTTTTTTTTTTTTTTTAATCATATCACCCCAAGCAAGGCCGGAGGCCACTATCACGCAAGGGGTTAAAGAAGGGTTGGAGGAAGAGCAGACAGGAGTGGCAAGGGAGGGGATGTGGAGAAAGAGAAAGACAGTGGGTCGATCAAGGCAAGGGGGCCACAAAAGATCCGGAGCGAGAGCAGATAGGAATGAAAAATGAAAGGATGTGGAGAAGGGAAGTGTATAGATCAAGGCAACTGGAGATGTCGATTGACGCTACACATAAACCGTTGGAGATTGTATTTGTCAGGGAAACAGTAATAGGGAAGGGAGTTCCATAGGCGAGATGTGCGAGACATGAAGCTATTGGAGTAGAAGAGACGTCTGCATCTAACAGTTTCCACGGTGTAGGGGTGGGAGCGGGATGCCAGCCTGGTGGGGTGTTTAAATTCACAAGGCCTGGGGACAAGCGAACGCAACTCCTCAGAGCAATTACCGTGGAAGTACTTGTAAAAAAGGCAGAGCGAGGCAACATCACGTCTGTGAGAGAGCGACTGCAGACGAGATGACAGATCAGGGCCAATCACGTTGCCTATCCGTCTCTGGATCTTATCAAGAACCCCGAGGCAAACAGCAGGGGTCCCAGACCATAAATGGCAGCAATACTCCATGCAAGGGCAAATGGTCGATTTATAGACTTGAAGGATCGATTCCGGGGAGAAAAATTTCCTGGCTCAGCACAGAGAACCAACTTTACAAAGAATTTCCTTCTCATTTATCATCTTTATTCTTTGAAAAATTAAGTGTAATTATATTTTATTCAATTAAGTATTCATTGTTATATGCAATGTCTTGTTTCTATTCATCTCCATTGATACATTTGAGTAAAGTTCTGTAGGTTTTGATGTGAACGCTGGTTTTTGCTAAAGAAAGTTATCTTCATCAGAGGATTTGTCAGCAATTGAAAAAGGTAATAATCCGTTGGCACAAGGTTAGGTCCACATGGTGGGTGGGGCTATAAAGAAGATAACTGTAGTTTTTGAAGCAGTGACCTCAGTTGTCATTATTCGGGGTTCTTTTTTATTTTTAATACACACCCCCATCAATTGTTAAGAGAACAATCTGTTACCTGTTAGGTGTTTCTCCCACCCTCAATTGCACCCTTGTCTTATTTTCTCACAGGTTAGTGTCTAGGAACGAGGGATTGGTGTGTTTGGAGCCCAGTCAGGTTCATTACATTCCCTTTTTCACAAATACACTTATGAAAGGCATGAGCCCAACTTTCCTCTTCTCAGCTAAAATTTTAATAGCAAGAGAGACTGATCTCTTAAGCCATGGCTGGCAACTATCTTAGGAGGAGGACAACTCTGAATTCAAAATAATATGTAGCCCTGATGTAGCACATACTTTGCAGCCATCAACAAGATCATAGAGTTCACAATGACTCTGTTATCTCCACTGTGGTTGACTTATGACTGATGATGTATTATTAATTGCTTCTAAGATTTAATGAACTTAGATATTAAATATACTGATATTATCTGAACAGGAGTAATTATTGGACTATTTTTATAAGAACCTTTTGAAAAATCCATGATGAAATCATATTTCAGACAGTGTGTCTAGCAGTTGACATACTACATGAGAAACACAAGAAAGATATTGTCACTGGTATAAATAATTCAGAGTATGTAGCACTTTAATTTGGCATCAGTTGCAAGGAAAACAAGTTTCGACATCAATTGGCAAACTTTAAGAAGTCAGATTTTTTTGTTCAGCATAACCTAAAATGTTTTTTAATCATTTCACCATAAACAAGGCAATAAAGCCACTAAGACACAAGGGGTTACTGAGTGTGGTAGAACATGAGAAAAAGAAAACAATATTCAGGAAAGGGAACAATGAAAAACAGGAATTAAGAAGACAGAAGATTATGATTAACATTGCATTTAAATTTTTGAAGGTCAAAGTTGACTGGAGAGCATGAAGCCACAAGTGAGTCCCATAAGCAAAAAGTATGAGAGAATAAACTGTTAGATTAGAATTTACAGTTCGCCATTTCAACTGTAAAATGATGTTATTCTTGATAAGGGATTTCCCTCAGGAACTTGTTTATTCGGAAGTAGCATTTTATTACCAAAGAAGGGATGGCTGCAGGTCAGTATCCCAAGCCATTATACACGAGTTTGATGCTTGGTAGTTTCTGAATTTTTGTATCTTTGCAACAGATAAGGCTAAGATTAGTTAATTTATATTTGGCTAACTGCCAGAGAGCAAGATTTAGTGGTATGGGCTTAGAAAGAATTTTTATTGAGTTTGAACTGGATTCTCAATTATTTTGGTCTTTAACCAGACATTTTCTGATATCTATGCAACAAGCACTTTGGCTGCAATTTAATACTAGTATGATTGAATAATGATACTAAATTTTGCTTAGTTCTGCTGCAAACAAAATAAAAGAGTATGATACAGTGGGATACTAGTACTGCAACTGCATTGAAAATAAGGATTTGAAATTTGAACTTTTATCTGAGCTTGAACACTGATTGGAGACTCTTGTATAAAATACACAACAGGATAACAGAAATCTATAAAAACCTAGTAATATAGGTACAGATACGCAAAATCTCAGAATAATATCAACACATGTATACAAAATCATGGAGTAATATTGAACTATTTAAACAAAATCATGATGCAATATCGACCCATGTATATAAAAATCATGATGTAATATTGACACACGTATGCAAAATCATCAAGTAATATCAACCCAATCAGTCAGTTATGTGCCATGCATGATACACACTTAGGCAATCATTTATCTTTCGATACATGACTGATGAGGCAGATTTTTTCCAGCAGTAGGTTGCCATTTCTTTCTGCGGTAGACCAGTTGCCATTCAAGGCTATAGAACCCAGCCTGTTCTGATATTTACCCATAGCTGGGGGGGGAGAAGAAGCGGATTTCATAACTTTCCCAAGGGTATTAGCACAAAAGTGAATGTAATGGTTTCAAATGGAATTTGAACTTGGCTCTCCGATTCCTCAATCCAAGCCACTATCCATTACTCCACTGGGTCCCTATCAACCCAGTTATCCAAAATCCTGGAGTAATATTGACCCAGGTATCCAGAATCATGACGTAGTACCAACAGATATAGGCAAAATCCTGGAGTAATCATTGTAGGAATTAGTTTATTACTGTAATAAATAATCTCTCTCTACATGCCATATCCCTCTCAGCAAATCTTGCTCATTTATAACACCTTTTAGTTTTTATAGTTCTTCTGAAATTCATTTACTCAATCATGTCAGGTGGGTCATCTATTGCTTCCTTCTGTTTCTCTTCCTTTATCCTATAAATGTTCAATTCCTCACATCTTTCATTATCTGTCCCCAAAATTAGAGCTGCCTCTTTCTGATTGTGAACAGAAGTTTCTTTGTCGGAGCCATTCTCAATGAAGCAACCTCGTTTGTCACATGCTCTGTCCATATTCAAACATTTAAAAACAACATTGCTTTTCATAAGAAAGCCTGGATTAGGATGAAGAGAAACACATTTTTGATGATACTTACCTTTGAATCTTTATTCATTTACCACTGAGCCATAACATCCAGGGACGTATTGTGAGTATTATTGATTTTATTAATGGAGGCTATTTGAAGGATGAAGGCACTTAAATCTTGCTCGACTTTGATTAATGTTTGTATTTAATGTGTCGACCTTACCAGCTATTAAACAAAGTGTAGAAATAAGCATGTCCTCCTGAGGAGGCTTAACTTAAAAAGCAACAAGTCAACCTTTTCTGAAAGCTCTACTTCTGACATGTGCATCTATTTTCTTTTTTCCTTTAAGTGCGTGTTTCTTCATAAAAAGTCTGCTACAATTCCTTGTTGGCATTAAAAACCTTATGTTTCGATTCTTATTTCGGTTTGTCGTGCAAATGGTGTGGGATGGTTGAAGAGGAAGGGGAATAATACCACAGCAATTTTTAGAGAAAATCTTCTTTTCATAACTCTTTAGTGATAACCAGGAATCGATTTACGACTGACAGTAAGTTGTTTCATACACAAACATTAACATGCATGTGTGTGTGTGTGTGTGTGTGTATATATATATATATATATATATATATATATATATATATATATATATGTAAAATGTGGGCTAATGTATGTCGGGTATTTGTGTCAGAATGTATATTTGTCAAAAGCCCCTGTGTGTGTGTGGGTGGGTGTATATATATATACATGTATGTGGTTGTGAATATAGAATATAACACATTCAGTGCTGGTGCTAATAAAAAATAATGATCAATGTATAATAACAGAGATATAATTCTTCTTAATAATAAATGTACATTTTTTTTTAACTCACGGGTAACACAACTCCAAGTTTCATGCACAACACAATAGTCAGGTGCTGTAAATTTTCAATCAGCAGAGCATCTGACGATTTGATTTTGCATGAAACTCTCAGTTGTGCTACCAGTAAGGAAAAAATATATTCATTATTAATATATATATATATATATATATATATAAAAATATAGTCTTAAAATGTGCTATATTTATGGGATAAAGTGCTCAATATCAGAGATAGAGCGTGTGTAAATATAAAAGTCAACACCTAGAGGAGACAGTCTGTTTCATGCTAGATGCAATTTATTTATATATATATATATATATATATATATATATATATATATATATATAAAGACATTTATATATATTATGTTTAACGTTCTTTTTATAGATAGAAGTATTTAAGCAAATATATATATATATATATATATATATATATATATATATATATATATATATCACTAACATGATCATGACTTAAGTCAGAGGGGAACTTCATCTACGGTAGGCATACCAGCAGTAGGGCAACATGGCCTTATAGATCCTGACTCTCCTCAGGCTGGTTTGAATTCAGAGTTTTCCTCCTCCTAGACTGGTTGCCAACCATGGTTATAGAACCCAGTCTGTCAAGCTATTTTAACCATTTTTCCTGACATTTGGTGGGGGAAAGAAGAAATGGATTCATACCTTTCCCAAGGGTTATTTGAATGAAAGTGAATGTAATGAAGCTAAGAGGTATTCGAACTTGGCTCTCCAATTTCTCATTGCTATCTATTGTGCATGCATATATATATATATATATATATATATATATATATATATATATATTTTAAGCTTTTCACCCCAGGCAAGGCTGAAAGCCACTAGCACGCAAGGGGTTACAGAGGATTTGGAGCAAGAGCAGATAGGAGTGATAGAGGAAAGGATGTGGAGAAGGATGGTAGATAGATCAATGCAACTGGAGATGTTGATTGACTTTACATTTGAATAGTTGGAGATTATAGTTGTCAGGGAAACAGGAATAGGGAAAGGAGTTCCACAGGCGTAAGGTGCGAGATATGAAGCTAGTGGAGTAAAAGAGACATCTACATCTAACAGTTTCAACAGTGAAAGGGTGGGAACGGGATGTCAGCCTCGTATGACACTTGAATTCATGGAGCCTGGGAACAAGCGATAGCAGCTCATCGGAGCAATTACCATGGAAGTATTTGTAACAAAGAGAGACAAAGAGTAGCAACTGCGTCTTTGACCATTTGCGACATCTGTCGAACTCTCTGCTTTGACAGTGAGGAACTCGGACGGAGCTTTGCCGCAGGGCAAAGTTCCATCTGGGGAGGTAGACAGTCCCTGAACCCGTTCATACGGCTTCTAAATGGGCATATTTTTGCCCGAGCCTACGGGCTCGGTAAGCCCACATTAAACCGGCCTTGTGCCACATCGACCCATGTGGGGGGGGCGGTTGCTAAATATCGAGACAAAGAGAGGCGACGGTGCATCTGTGAGAGGGAGAATGCAGATGAGAAGCCAGATCAGGGCCAATTACATTGCATACCCGTCTCTGGATCTTATGAAGAACCCCCAGGCGAATATACACAAACATGTTTCATTAAAAACTGAACAAAATTTATTATGAGTGTAGCAGCAATGTTTTGAAATGCATTTAACTAACATTTAATGCCATTATTTTGTATTTATCCCAATTTCTGGTTACCTCCCTTATACTGGGATGCTTGTTTTACAAAAATTCCATAGCTACAATGGATAAATATAAAATAATTATAACAAAGTGTATTCATATGTGTATTTAAAAGAACACCATCACAATGATCATGGTTAGAATAAGTTTGTCTTTGTAATTCCACAATGAGGATGGTCTCAGAGGAGATTGAAAGTACTTGGATAGGAAAAAACTACAGCGCTTTCCTTGATGAATTTCAGCAAAAACATCAAAAAACTGATTAGAGAAGTAGAAAAGATTATTATAAAAATAAATCAACATAAACATGTTTGAATGAAAAGATGCTGCCTATATATATATATATATATATATATATATATTTTCTGTTTATACATTACAGTAAATATATTCAAATAATTGCCGGACTTAGTCCATTTCATAATATATATATATATATATATATATATATATATATATATATATTTATATATATATATTTATATATAGGTTTGACTATACACGCTCTCTATGATATATTCATCTGTATGGACTTATATATATAAAATTTCAGATAGTGTCATCTGGGTGACTTTACCATGATATATATATATATATATATATATATATATATATATATACATACATATATATATATATATATATATGTGTGTGTGTGTGTGTGTGTGTGTCATTCACAGACAGTACTGTTTCGCTGTATCACAGCTTCTCAGTGCGACTAGACTTCCGAATGCCTCAAGCCAAGATTGAAACACAATTAATTTGGTGTCAGCCAGAACTATCTTCACTCGGTAGAGTTACACAACTAAATCTAGCGTATTGTTTTTACCAATGTAAACAAATGCCAATCAGCCAAAGGGCTCCATTCATTTTACTGAAGAGCTTTGCATTAGTGCAGGTGGCTGTTGTTTATAGAATTAGCTTATCACTCAACAGTGCTCAATTGAAATGTATTTTCAAGAGCTAAATATATATATATATTGGGGTGGGAGAGTGCCTTATTAAAAGAATAGGCATTTTATGTATATTAAACTTATTAATCATTTTGTGCGGGATTGCACATAATATTTTCTAAGTATGGCTGTTATTGATGTAAAAGATTTGTTTTTCTTCTCTTACTCACATCCCTGATGATGACTCATGTGAGTTGAAACTTGTTTCAGTGTCAATTTCAGCAAATATTCTACATCAACAAACCCACATTTGCGAAATGTTATTTACATACTAGAAATAAAAAGATCAATAAATTTAATAGACAAAACGTATTTATTCTTTTTAATATGATCTGTCTACAAAAACAACTGCTGCTAAAATATATGTATATATGAATAAAGACAAAAGGAAAACTTATCAGCTGATGCATTTAGTCATCTGACGGACTTTATCAATGCAAAAGTGGGGATTTTATTTTGTAACAAGTATCTATATGCAAAAGAAAAAATATTTTTGTTTTTTTCAAA
Source organism: Acanthosepion esculentum (assembly GCA_964036315.1). NCBI lineage: Eukaryota > Metazoa > Mollusca > Cephalopoda > Sepiida > Sepiidae > Acanthosepion > Acanthosepion esculentum. The sequence continues at coordinate 84,281,251 of OZ038488.1, forward strand.
ATTTTCAGTTATAGTAACGCTCATGAATATTCATTAGGTTAACCAAAAAAAAAAAAAGCAAGCAAGTTAAGGATGGCATGAAATGATTCATTTCCATAGAAATAAATTCAACCACAGCTTTGGTCTAAAGAATGCTACACTTACTAAAAGAAAAAGTAACTTACTAAGAAGAGAAATTCTTAAAAGTGCAGCTATTGAATCTTATCAAAATAAAAATCTGCACCCCAAATTTTTTCCAATATCACCATTATTTTCAAAAACATTTTTATGTTCATACATACTTTTTTATAGATACAAATATTTAAGTAAATGCTCTGTTTATAATAAACAGTATTAACAACATAGGATACAGGTTCGATTCCTGTTGGTGGACACATATTTTTTATGCCAATTTCTCGGATAATCAGGCCAGTAAATTTTGTTAATACTGTTTATTACAAACAGAGCATTTACTTAAATATTTGTATCTATAAAAAGAATGTATAAACATACTAGAAAAGTTGGTTCCCTGTGCCGAGCCAGGAAATTCTTCTCCCCTGAATCGATCCTCCAGGTCTATAAGTCTACCATTCGACCTTGCATGAAGTATTGCTGCCATTTATGGTCTGGGGCCCCTGCGTGTTGCCTCGGGGTTCTTGATAAGATCCAGAGACGGATATGCAATGTGATTGGTCCTGATCTGTCATCTCGTCTGCAGTCGCTCTCTCACAGACGGAATGTTGCATCACTCTGCCTTTTCTACAAGTACTTCCACGGTAATTGCTCTGAGGAGTTTCTTTCGCTTGTCCCTAAGCCTCGTGAATTCAAGCGTCCTACGAGGCTGGCATCCCGTTCCCACCCCTTCACCGTAGAAACTGTTAGGTGTAGACGTCTTTTCTACTCCAATAGCTTCATGTCTCGCACATCTCGCCTATGGAACTCCCTTCCCTGTTTCTGTATCCCTGACAAATACATTCTCCAACGGTTTAAGTGTAGCGTCAATCGTCATCTCCAGTTGCCTAGATCTATCCACTTCCTGACATCTTCCATTCCTATCTGCTCTCGCTCTATATCTCCCGTAACCTCCCCACCTTGATCGGCCCTCCGTCCTTCTCTTTCTCCACAACCCTTCCTTCACCACTCCTATCTGCTCTTCCTCCAACCCTTCTGTAACCCCTTGCGTGATAGTGGCCACTGGCCTTGCTCGGGGTGATACGCTTAAAAAAAAAAAAAATAAAAAAATAAAAATGTCTTAAAACATATATTTTTCTCTCACATACATTCACATCTACTCGATGTGTATCCAAATGTAAACAAATGACATCACACATTATGAAATGGACAAAGTCCAACAATTATTTGAAGACATTTTTATGTTTATACGTTCTTTTTATAGATACAAATATTTAAGTAAATGCTCTGTTTATAATAAACAGTATTAACAACAATTATCAGGCTGAATGTCCGAGAAATTATCACAGTAAATATGTGTCCTCTGACAGGAATCGAACCTGTATCCTATGTTGTTAATACTGTTTATTATAAACAGAGCTTTACTTAAATATTTGTATCTATAAAAAAGAATGTATAAACATAAAAATGTCGTAAAATAATTGTCTGACTTTGTCCATTTCATAATGTGATGTCATTTGTTTACATTAGGATACGCATTAAGCAGATATGAATGTATGTGAGAGAAAAATATATATATATATGTTTTAAGACATTTTTATGTTTATACATTCTTTTTATATATATATTCTATATTCAACATCATCACTTGATAAGACACCGGAGGTTTCGAAACAAAATGGCTATTTTTGTAGTGATTTTATAACATATTTATGTTATAATTTTTAAATAAATAATTATATATATATATACATATATATATATATATATATATAATTATAATATTTTTTTTAAAATATGATTCCTTTGCTTTTTAAAAAAATATTATAATATAAGAAAAAATACTAAGGAACTCCGGATTATTTACCTAACGTGTTCGTTCCTATTTTTCTGCATATCTGCACACACACACATATATATATATATATATATATATATATATATATATATATATATATATATATATATATATATTCAAAAATATGATTCCATTGCAATGGAATCATATTTTTAAATAAATAATTATAATTTAGGCTCTACTTGTGTATGGAGCACTGTTTTTTAAAAATAAAAACAAAAATACTAAAGAACTTCGGATTATTAATGTAATGGTTCTTTCCTATTTTTCTATCTATTTACACACACACACACACACACACACACACACACACACACACACACATTATATTTCAGTTTGTAAAAAAAAATTCTGGATGTCAGAAATTTTTAAATGTTCCAGGTGTACAATGTAAACATTTTCAATTAGCTCTCTGCCTTTGCAATCATCTAAAATTAAAATTAATGTATTATTCTCAGTGTCAGAGAAAACGGTGGGGGGGGGGGAGGAAGCAAAACATTGATCTCTTAAGTGTAATTGAGAATGTTGTTTCCTGTATGATTTCAAACTGTGACTCACTTTAGTTGAATCAATGATTTGAATTAACCCGGCATTTGGAGCGATCAGCTGCAAAAAGCTTATGAGATCTGCAGTATGATTCAGTACAGTGTATTTGCGGTATTAGACTCAGTTTGAAACAGACAATCATTGAAGTAGGATCAGGATCAATTCTGTGATGTTGAAGGAAGTGAATACACAGCTGACTGACCAAGATATAGTAAAGCAGTTGAACTGCATTTCCCCAGCTATCCGAAGCCATTTGGCTGCAAATGGCAAAGTCTCTAAACTTAGGAATTGGGTGCTGCATTCACTGATGGATGATAAGTACAGCTTTCATCTTTCTCAAGTGTTCACATATATGAAATTACATTATCATCACAGGTGATGAAAACTAGTGCCTGTAGATGAACACGATGCACAAAGCTGAATAGACAAGAGGGAATGGCTACAGCTAGAATTGCATCAGGAAAAAAATCTTACATGTTACTGGTAGTGGAATGTATTAGGAATAATTTAATTAGAATTGCTCTAACAGAATTAGATTTAAAAAAAAAAAATAGTGCATAAGTGATCGTGGCTCTCCAGAAATTCCATTATCAACAAATTGTCTTAGTGGAGTGGTTTTATATTACTTTCTCTATGTTTTTTTTTTTTTTCTAATGTTCATCTAATACAAGGCCCAAGAGCCACTCAAGGTAGAAGGTTAGTGTGGAGTTGGATGACAGAACATGGTCTCGGGGAGGAAGTGGAAGGAACTTGTTGGGAACTGCAAGAGATAGAGGGAGGTGGAGAGTCATGATCGCCTATATCCTGAAAGGACATGACACAAAAAGAAAGATATTGGTTCCACTGCCAAATATATTGTTCTATATTGCAAGAAGTTTATTAAAAATATAAAACTTATGTTTTTTACTGCATATATTTAATATACCCTAAACAGGGGAAACAAAAATGAAAATTCTCAAAAAATATCAAAAAAAAAAAACAAGAGAGCAAAATAACTAAAAGAATATCTATATCACTTTGGGAATTACACAGAGAACGGTAGAATTGCTGTCCACATAATGGTCAGACACTAGCAAGATGAAGACACCATTTCCACTAATGTCTTACTTATGTGGAAGGTATAATGATAATGGCTGCTTGGCCATTTCCAAGTGTGCTCACTGCTTGAATGGCTAGCTAATCCCTGTTGCAGACATCTGTTCAGGTATATTCCTCAACATGTGAAGAGTAGTGGTTTATATTGCAACTAAACTGAGAAGTCGATCATTACAATTTCTGGGAGAGAGCCCACAATTTGGCACAAATCATTATTTGAACAAGACCAGCTTGTTCAAACTCTCCATCAGGATGACTTGCAACTTCCTTGTAGCACAACCATTGACTCTTTTTTATCAGTTTCATCTAATCAGTTTTACTCACAAGGCTTGGGTCTACTCATAGTATACTTTTTTCAGCAACTTCACAATCTTTTCTCCGGTAAAATATTATGAAGAAGTCATATCATCTGCAATTTGGCTGCTCAGATTCGACACCATGGTCAAAATGCTAGCATTCGAATCATTTGGCTATGTGCCTATATGTGTGTATGTGTGTGTGTGTTTTTGGGCAGCAATCCTATTTTATATGTCTCATTAAAAACAACAGACAAGGGACTACAATTAAGCTTTTTATTTAATTTTTCTTGTGTTTAAACAAGTATTTTCTTTTATGGACACAAAGTTCTGCATATCCAAACACTTTCAGCTATTCTTTTAGCCATTATCAAGGACAATTTTTTATTTTTCATTGTAGACAGTTTTGAACAGTTTTACGCACTTTGAGTCCAGAAAAGAAAATTCTTGCATAAAAATAAGAAAAATTAAATAAAAAGCTTAATCGCAGTCCCTTGTCAGTCTTCTTTAACAATATATATATATATATATATATATATATAGTGTAACCCGGATATAAGAGAGTTGTTGGGACCGGATAATAGGTCTCTTATATCCGGTTTTCTCTTATATCCGGGTTTGGTCTATAATATATACATTAACACAGGCTCTAATTTGGCACCAGATAAAATCTCTCTTATATCCGGCTTTCTCTTATATCCGGGTCACACTGTATATATATATATATATATATATATATATATATATATATATATATGTATGTATATTAAGAGAGAAAGAGAGAGAGTGAGGGAGATGGAAGGAGATTTCTCCCTAGTTCCTTCGAAAGTTTTCATTCTTTTTGATTGCCAGTAGCCCCTATTATTTTAGTGGCATTATCGCCTTGCTTAGGGTGAATTGAGTAAAATGTGTGTGTGTGTGTGTATTACTTGGGCACCTCAAAGCGGTGTAATGGCTAGCAAGCTTGTCTCCCTAGAAGCATTAAAACTGAGTAGTCAGTTCAATACTCACTGGGTGCCCCATACTTTCAGCCTTGTGCCACATCTAAGCTATGCTTGGAAAATCACTATTATAGGATACAAATCCTATATCATCCCAACAAAATACTAGAAAACACAAAAATAGAATATAGTACATTTAATAACATTCATGTAGAATAAACAAATTTGTATATTTATGTATCTGGTTTGCATAAAAGATAAATGCTTTTTAGTTCATTTAAGTAAATGTGATTTGAATAAAAACTTATGTGTTCATTGTCTTTCAACGGAGATAATAATGTCCGTTCCTTGTTTTTGTTTTATCCGCAGAGTTGGTGAAAAAGGAAAAGGGGGCGATCAATTTAAGTTGAAAAAGAGAGTGTAAATGAGAAATAAAAGATAAGAGGAAAATGGACTTATCAGTGGAATTGTTTTTGTAGTAGTTGTAAATTTGTTGTTGTTGTTGTTGTTGTTCTGCTTTCCTACCCCACTTTCTGCTCTTAGTGCCGGGTTATGGACTTGACGGTCAGTCCTATGCTCTCTTTGATATCTGCGCCCTTCTGACCACGATTGATTTGAGTGTCTCTATTTGTGGCTGATTTCCTTTTCACACCGGCTCGTTACTTTTTTTCTCAGTTTAGGAAATCGCCTCCTCTCGTTGGTCAAAAAATTAATTTCACACCTTATTGCGAAAAAATTTTTTAATCGTTTTGATCCGATTTTGCTGGTGTGCAGATCTATTTTGTGTTTTCTAGTATTTTGTTGGGATGATATAGGATTTGTATCCTATACTATATATATTTTACTCAAAGTGATAATGCTACTAAGATGGTAGGGGCTACTGGCAATGAAAATGAATATTTATATATATATACAGTGTAACCCGGATATAAGAGAGTTGTCGGGACCGGAGAAGACGTATCTTATATCCGGGTTTGGTCTATTATATATACGTTGACACAGGCTCTAATTTGGGACCAGAGAAAATATCTCTTATATTCGGGTTTCTCTTATATCCGGGTCTCTTATATCCAGGTTACACTGATATGGAAAGTCTAATATTGTTTAAAGTAATCTGCTCACAAAATGTCTAAGAACTTTGTTTTCAGATAATCAAATAAACATTTTTCATTGCTACCAGAGGGGATTTTTTTTCTGCTACTTCATAGATACAATATAATTTAATAATTTATTGGATAAATATTTATCAATGCTCTTTTTTATAATTCCAGCACAGTAATCTTTATAAGCAAATGAATAATCATATTCTTATAGGTCTTGTCATCCCCACAAAGAAATACATGAATTAAAAATGAATTATACTGCCACGGTGTCATGTCCATAAAAAAGAAATAAAAATTAATTATAGTGTAAAAATGAATTCTAATAAAATAATTATAACAATTATAATGATCATTAGTTCACTCTTTCTAAACCAGTGAGGATTAACAATACTTTTCTCTGCTACACACACAAACATGTGACATTGTCATTATAGGACAAGCAGTTCACACATACAGGTTGTTAACACGTGCTTCAGTGAAAATTTAATCTCCTTTTCCTTTTTCAGGCCATAGTAGTGACATTATCTCTTAGCACTCAACAAAAATTCAAGGTAAGAAAACCCATGACACTTCAATATCTGTCTATATTTCTGAGATGAGGTATTATGTACACTATTTACATTATTTGGACTATTGTCCTCATCTTTGTTGCCATGTTTTTATTTAAATGTTTTGGCCGTTATACGCCCCGGCCTTCTTCAGGTGGTTGGAATGTCAAACTGAACCCTTTATTTCACTCACTGGGATAGACTGTTCTAGTTCCATGTGCCATGTTAAATGGATGTCAGTTATCAGTTATCTCCTGTTAATTCTCCACTCCAAGTTCTGCACTGCCTTAACCGAGTATTGAACTCACACCCTTTGGGTCGTGTCGCTGGATCTAACCAACACCTTTGTCCACTGTGCTATGTGTCCATGGCGACAAAGATGAGGACAATATTTCGAATAATGTAAATAGTGCCCATGACACTTCTTGTCTTTTTAACTAAATTATCTGGGCACTCATTACACAGATCTATAAAAAAAAAAAAATAGCATACGAGAAAGACTGTATACATTTTACTTATTCTTCATGTTATTCTGTCAGATTTCGATCCATGCATGATCTACAATTAACTCCAAACTAACAGTTTTATTCATCATTACGGTCTCTTGTGGCTCCAACACCACATAACAACCAGATAAATAATATTAATTTTTTTGCTTTTATTTGTTACTGGTTCTCATTTTTATGAGTATTTTTGTATATATAAATGTTGTGGTAGGGGTTATAATTATTAAGTCATGCTTATAACTCCCCTACAGTCCATTGCAATTAAGTGGTCCAAAAAGATTTATTCATAAAAAATCAACTACTGGGATGAATAGCTTTCTTTTTATCTACACGATTTTTAATCATTTTTTTTAAAAGAATGGTAGACTTTTCTTCAATGACTGAGTTTCATCATTTTGGGGTCTAGTTTATGAGAGACAAAGATATTCTGAGATCGTTACATCCTTCAAAGTTTCTCTTCTTACATTTCAGACCAGTTATTTTGAGGTTCAGCCATAAGTATAATATATGAAGGTATATATATATATATATATATATATATATATATATATATGTGTAAATATATATGTATGAAGGTATATATAATATATGAAGGTAATTCTTTCTGCTCGTAACATAAAAATAACATCCAATTCATTTCTCATTTCTCTCCAATTTTCTGCCTTTCTGTCCAAAAATATGCACGCATAAAAGAAAAAGCATCCCTACATCTATAAATATAGCTATTTTAAATATATAAATATATAATATAAATATATAAATAAATATAAATATAGCTATTTTAAATATATATATAAATATATAATATAAATATATAATATAATATAAATATATAAATATATAAATAAATATAAATATAGCTATTTTAAATATATATATAAATATATAATATAATATAAATATATAAATAAATATAAATATAGCTATTTTAAATATATATATAAATATATAATATAATATAAATATATAAATATATAAATAAATATAAATATAGCTATTTTAAATATATATATAAATATATAATATAAATATAGCTATTTTAAATATATATATAAATATATAATATAAATATATAAATACATAAATAAATATAAATATAGCTATTTTAAGGTATAATAGATGAAGGTAACACCAGGAAAACATGGCTGCAGATAATCAATATTTGCTTAACAATCTACCATGTTTTTGTTGTTGTTAATTAAATACTGATTACCTGTGTAACAGAGGCCTTACTGTTAACAAAAAAAGTGTTAGTGACAAAACAATAAATGATGTGGTCCAGATAAGTAAAAGAGTTTTTATTTCCCATGAACTACAACTTATGAATTTTGCTCATTCTGGGATATTGTATATCATTCAAGGAAGACTGAGAGTTAGTTCAGGTATAACCCAAAGACTTGGGCACCTCGATGTGGTGTAATGATTAGCAAGCTAGTCTCGCTAGAACAATTACGACGGAGTGGTGAGTTTGATCCTCACTGGGTGCCCCTTATTTAAAGTGCACCTTGAGGCAGTGTAATGGTAAACAAGCTTGTCTCACTAGAACAATTACGACTGTGTAGTAAGTTCAATCCTCATTGGGTACTCCCTACTTTCGGCCTTGTGCCACATCCAAGCTACGCTTGGAAAATCACTGTAACCCAAAGACTAATGCACCATGAAGGGTTGGTAATGATGCAGAGTGGTCAAGCCACATGCTGAGATGCATTGATAGGCAGTGGGGTGGTTAGGTGAGAGACATTAGTCAGAGTGATGGGAGAAATTGGTTTGACTTGCTCTTTACTGCTTATCAACATTTTTCAGTTTATTCAAAACCAGAAAATATTTTGGTATCGTAAGAATTTTTTGGAGATAAAAAAAGGTTTACTGATAGTAGTCCTACTATTTAACCCATAACTTGGGGGTAGAAAAGATGGACTTACGCCTTTCCTAATGGGTGAATATAACAAACCTGACTGGAATTGAAACTCAGCTCTCTGATTTCTAATTTCAATTATACCACATGCAAATTTACAGCACCTGGTATTCCCAACTTGTCACCCACCTAGATACTGACCAGGCTCAATATTGCTTAACCTTGGCGATTAAATGAGAACCAGTGTTTCAACATTACTGAGTGATAGGAGACAGACTGTTAAATTAAGAGAAATATAGAGATGGCATTCTTTCTGGTCAAAGTGAAGATCTGGTTCATTAGTCAAGTAATGAGTGAAAACTTAGGCAGAAGTGAAGAAGTGTTACATGCCTAACCTCTAAACTGTTCTAGGTGAATCTGTGAGTAAATAACCAAATATACTGGAAACAGAATTCTTGTTTTTCTTTCTTGTTGCAGTATTATTTCAGCTTTCATTCCTTTGTGTATATATGCCAAACCTTCCCCAGTTCTTGTGCACCCCCACCGATGTGAATGAAAATCAAAACCTAACATGGTGGAATTTATCTAGTTAGTGAACAACTGAGTGAGGGCTATCTGATACATCTGATTGTATCAAAATAGATGAAAGGAATAGTCAGTCAGTCAGTTATATGCCATGCGTGATACACGCGTAGGCGATCATGTATCGAAAGATACATGATTGACAAGGTACATTTTCTTCCTGCAGTAGGTTGCCATTTCTTTTTGTGGTAGACCAGTTGCCATCCAAGGCTATAGATCCCAGTCTGTCCTGATATTTACCCATAGCTGGGGGAAGGAAAAGGGGATTCATACTTTTCCCAAGGGTATTAGCACATAAGTGAATGCAAAGGTTTCAACTGGGATTCGAACTCGGCTCTCCGATTCCTCAATCTGAGCCACTATCCATTACTCCACTGTGTCTCCCAGGAGGAAAGGAATAGTACACTAACTAAATTTCAATAAGTATTTACGAAGTTGTATATACAGTCCATTTTTTTTGGTTATCATACTGAATCAAGAAAATGTGAAAAGAAATAGCTTTAAATGCATCATGAACATCACTTAGCTAATTTCAGAAAAAATTTAAAAAAAAACACTTCTTATTGAAAATTATTAAGATATTGTATCCACACCGATTGGATATGAACTTAAAGTAAAATTTAATAATATTATTATATTTTTAATCAGTATCACCTTAAGCAAGGTAGTACAGCCACTAAGATGCAAGGGTTTACATAGTATGGAGGAATTAGGAACAGAAACATTACTAATGAATAGAAAAAGAAGAGAGTAATCAGGAGGACATTAGATAAGGATTGACTTCTATTTTAATTATAATATCTCTGTCTTGGTGCTGATTATCAGCCTGTACACTCTCAAGGGATTATTGGCAGTATTCATAATCTGATTATGCTGGGGTAGAGCTGATTGCTGTCCTCATATTTCATACAGTCTGCAGTTCTTCTACCAGAGCGTGTTGCCTAATTCTTTTTTTTAAGCTACTCACTGCCACCACGTCCATGGAGTGGGGAGAGCAACCATTACACCCATTATCAGACTGTTTTAATGAAAAATAGCAAGGCAGTAATGTGTACTTTCAAAACAAGTGCAAATAAACTACCAAAAATTAGCAGACTGTTTACTTGTGACCAGCTCTCAGCATTAAAATAGAAAAACAAACAAATTGTGGTTATTGTACAATTGACAGAAGCGCCATACAAATGGACAAAAACAACAGGTGAGGTCTTCAAATATGGCAACTTAACGGTAACATTATTTAAAGAATCTGTGAGGACTACAAAATTTTATTAGAGCTTTAAAAACAGATATATTAAAAGTATATATAAATATGTACCTAAAAATATTAAAACAGAGGAAGGGGAAGGATAAAAAAATATATTTACCCACCATAAAATGGTGGATTGAAAAGCAATTTAATAACACAAAAAGAAATAACAAAGAAAAGTGCTAATTACTTATTGCTTTTCACTCTTCAAGGACAAAAAATAAATGTGCACAATGTCTAAAAAAAAAAAAGGGGTAAAAATAAGTACTACAGTTAAATAAGAGTTTAGCAGACTATTATTTTTTAGAGGAAGTGTATTGGTGCTCTGACTTCCTGAGGTTGATCTTTGAGGTCAGATGCAAGTCAAAATAAGGTAGTCGATTTTGATTGGCTTAACTCGTGTTGGAATGATAGATTGAAAATGGATTTTCAGTGAGTTGGTTCTTACCTGTCAAACAATGTAGATGTGTTCATTTTTCTGTCTGAAACAGCTCCCCAGTGAGGAGGAACAACCTCCACTGGATAGATAGAACATGTCGACATGAATGTTAATAAAATAGTTAAGTTAAAATTCCCTGTGTTGAAGTTCTTTTATCTCTGGACTCAAAACTATTAGCGATCACCAGCCAAGAGAGGACAGGATGGGATCATACCCACCAGGGGGCTATGCAACACTACCTGAGTATCAGCTGTATAAATCACAGACAAATTACATTTAAACCCATCAACTATTCCTTCTGCTTACAGGGGAAAGGCTGCTTAGACTTAATATAGACATTCTCAAGAATTCTCTGATGGTAATCTGAATTCACTCTGCATCCTTGGTGAAAGACAATGTATAAATTGGATTGTTTAAATGTTCTGCAACTGCAGGCCCCAAAAGAAATCACAAGCATAAGCACATTTTCATGCTACTCTTGATGGATCTTAGCTGATCACTCCCCATTTCCAACCACTGATTAGGTCTGCCATTATATTCAGCAATAAACTAACATTCACTATTATAGATTACTGAACTAACATGATGAGAGAGCATCTTTAGGAAGAGATTTCAGTTTGTCATTAAAACTAAATGTAGTAATTAAAGTTAGTCTCCCTCAACAGTTGGAGAGTATGCCATCATTTTTTCATTAAAATCTTCTACTCCAACAGCTTCTTCTCTCAAACTTCCTGACAGTGGAACTCCCTTCCTCTTACTTGCTTCCCTGATAACTACAATGTTCAAAAATTTAAATATAATGTCAATTGTCATCTTCTGATGCCTTGATTCTCATTCTTCTTTTTATCCTTTCCTTAATCCCCTATACCAGTCTTTTCTTTTACTTTCACTCTCTGTAACCCCTTGCATACTAGTGGCACTTCTGCCTTGCTTGGGGTAAAATTCTTAAAAATAAAAATAAACGAAACAAAAACAACTTTCACATGGCTTATATGAGCTCCCCATAGTATTTTCAGTATCCTTCTGTGAAACTACTTCTCTTTTGCCTCAAGTCTTTTCTTCATTTGTGAGGAGATTGTCCAGCATTCAAAGGACTAATATTACATAGCAGTTCAGCACTCTTATTTCTTTCTATTAAAACTTTCTTGTTTCTTAATACTTTGCTTAGTTTTTGGAAGTTATCTTTTTCTATTCCAGTGTATCTTTGGATTTTCATGTCATGTTTTATGTCATCTGTTAAGACACTTCTTGGATATTTAAACTTTTATACTTGTATGTTATCTTCAATAAACATTAAGGTTTTAATACAAAGATTTTTCCATATTTAAATTCTTTCTTACTTGTTAATATAACCTTCTAATAATAGTCAGAATTTAATAATTAGAATAGGTAGCATGTAAAATTTGAAAGGCTCTCAACAACCAGAACTAAAAGAGAATCAACATATAGGTATATCAAAATAAATGGTTCCAGAAAAAAAAAAATATATATATATATATATATATATATATATAGGATTAAAAAGTTACAGGTATGATATAAAAGAGATCATAACTTATCAAAACAGAATTTTAATTTTCGCAATTGATTTTTTAATTCAAAGAACTTCAATTTTTTATCTCTAAAAATGAATAAAAACATAGAATACTTTGCAACAGGTCCCCTCATCTTTGTTGCCATATTCATGATGTTTCGGCCATTGTATGCTCTGGCCTTCTTCGTGTGACAGGAATTTTGAACTGAATCCTTTATTTCACCCACTGGGGAAGATGGTTCTAGCTCCACGTGCCATGCTTCTTCCGGATGTCTCAGTTACCTCTCTTTAACTCAAATCTTAAAATTTTGTTCACCACTGCAGTAGTCAGGTATTGAAATCACAACTCTTTGTCCAGGACACATGAGGCTCTGGATAAAATTGTTTGATGGATCCAGTGACTTGCCCCAAAGAATTGTGCATTCAATTGGGGAGTTGAGTTAAAGGGAGATAACTGAGACACCCGGATGAGGCATGGTAAACTAGAAAAATTTACCCTGGTGGGTGAAATAAATGGTTCAGTTTGAAATTCCAGTCACTTGAAGAAAGACTGAGTGTACAACAGACAAAATGTTGTGAATATGGCAACAAAGATAAGGACGACATTCTGAACAATGTAAATAGTGTAAATAATTACAATACCTCATCTCAGAACTATAAACAGATAGGTTGCCCTCAGTCAACTCAAAAATGCCAGTTCATCTATAAAAATCTACACCAAGAGACTTATTTCTCCCAAAAGATTATCAATGTGTGTAGAGATCAAAGAACATACTAACATGTGAAACTAAATGTTAGCTTTCCTAAGTTTATGGCATTTGTACTTCATTTTCTCCTGTAAACTGGAAGTAATGAGACTTAATTCAGTGTATGAACTTTCTCTATATCACACGCATTTCCATTTCATAGTAAACAGTCTTATTAATTGAAGAGATACATCCACAAAAATCTCAACTTACACCTTTTAATACAAGAAACTTACTGCAAAAATGAAAATAAATTGCAGCTTTAAATCTTATAACTATTGGAAGTTTATTTGCTATACTAATTGTGATTATGACTAATTACCAATACCACTGTTTTTTTATTTTTGAACCTTAAAAACTTCTTGAATAATTAGTAATACTCTATCATTTAAACGACTTCCAGCATGTAATTATGCAATTATTTCTTGTATGTTGATAATTAATTTTTTGCATATTTCCCAATAAATTATGTCTTTCTCTTTTGCTCAATATCATTACCATCTTTATTTCCTCCCCATTCTCCTCCTTTACTCTCCATTTTTTTTCTTTTCCACATCATAATCATCAATTTTACTCCCTCCTCCTCCTCCTCCTCCTCTGTTACTCTTTCCTTTTCTGCTGTTTGTTTTCTCTTTTTTTTTCGACCATGACATCCTTTTCTTCTGTGCCCCACCACTTGTCCTCAATATCCTAATAATCATCATTACTTCTTCCTCCTCCCTTATTTTTTCCTCTTCTATCTTTTTCCTTTATTTTCCTCATTATTATCCTCTTTTTTTTCTCTCCTCCAGTCTTAATATCTTTCTGATTTTCGGATTAAGGGATTCGGCTACTAATCCACATTTGATCAAATTCCTGAAAACTCATGCCATATTATATAAAACAATCTTTTACAAAAAAAATATATGATGACTAACAATAATTATGGTGCTTCTGTCAACCAAAGAACTGCTAAATATGTTAATAATAACAATCTTATAAAAGTCCTTTTCAGAACGAGAGGAAGAAAATATTGTGAAATAGTCTATCATTTGAGAGATACCTTTCTGCCTTCTATCAACATGGCTGATGCTAACTGCCAAGAGAGTGATTTTTGTGTCTTCTTAGGCTAATGTTCTCAGCTGACATGACATAATGTGGATAGATTATATTGAATCAATTGCAAGGTCTACTGTTAGGAAAGTTAGTTCACTATGTGATGGGCTAGACAATTTTTCTCACAAGAATCTATCTTACATATTTATATATCAATGAGTTGTCCATACTTGGAATATTGCTGCCACATAAGGTCTGGTGCCCCTGCTATATATTTAGAGATTCTTGAAAAATCCAAAGAAGAATCTGCAATGTTATTGGTCCTCACCTGGCATTTCAGCTTCAGCCACATTTGCATAACTGTAGTGTAACTTACCTGTGAATTTTTTCTATTAATATTTTCATGTTAATTGTTCTGATGAACTTTTCCCGACGGTTCCTAGACTTTATGAATTTCAGCACAGTACTAGATTGATAGTTAGATCTGATCATTTTACAGTTGAAATGGTTAGATATAACTGTAAGTTCTATGTTAATAGTTTCTTCTTCTATACTTCTAACTTGCAGAACACTCTCTTGGCCTCTTGCTTTCCAGTCAACTTTGATCTTCCAATATTTAAATGCAATGTCAATCATTGTCTTAATCGTCTTAATCAATGTCTTAATTTCTGTTCTTTTATTGTTCTTGCTATTTAGTAATGTTTTTCTTTTTCTTATATTCTTTTTCATTCACTAACACCCTGGTGTCTTAATTTTGTTTTTTTTTAATCATTTCACCCCAAGCGAGGTGGAAATACCACTAGTACAGAGGGGGTCACAGAGGTTAAAAGTGAGGAAAGGATGAACAGTATTCAAGAAGACAGAAGATTGTGCTTATCAGGAAAGTAAGTAAACGGAATGGAATTCCACAGGAAGGAAGTGCAAGAAAAGAAACTTTTCAAGTAGAAGTGACAGTTACATTTAACTATTTCAACAGTAAAAGGATTGAACCTAGATGCCAGTCTAGTAGCACGCTTAAGTTTTTGTAGTCGGGTCAGCAGGGAAAAGAAGCTCATCAGAGCAGTTTCCATGTAAATATTTGTAGAAATGACAGAGGGAAGCCACGAGAGAACATTTTTTTTTTTTTTTAAGCGTATCACCCCAAGCAAGGCTGGAGGCCACTATCACGCAAGGGGTTATAGAAGGGTTGGAGGAAGAGCAGATAGGAGTGGTAAAGGAGAGGATGTGGAGAAAGAGAAAGACAGTGGGTCGATCAAGGCAAGGGGGTTACAGAAGATTTGGAGCGAGAGCAGATAGGAATGAAAGATGAAAGGATGTGGAGAAGGGAAGTGGATAGATCAAGGCAACTGGAGATGTTGATTGATGCTACACTTAAACCGTTGGAGATTGTATTTGTCAGGGAAACAGTAATAGGGAAGGGAGTTCCACAGGTGAGATGTGTGAGACATGAAGCTATTGGAGTAGAAGAGACGTCTACATCTAACAGTTTCAACGGTGTAGGTGTGGGAACGGGATGCCAGCCTCGTAGGACGTTTAAATTCACGAGGCCTAGGGACAAGCAAAAGCAGCTCCTCGGAGCAATTACCGTGAAAGTACTTGTAAAAAAGGCAGAGCGAGGCAACATCGCGTCTGTGAGAGAGCGACTGCAGACGAGATGACAGATCAGGGCCAATCACATTGCATATCCGTCTCTGGATCTTATCAAGAACCCTGAGGCAAACAGCAGGGGCCCCAGACCATATATGGCAGCAATACTCCATGCAAGGGCGAATGGTCGATTTATAGACTTGGAGGATCGATAAGAATATAACTAAAGTAGAGATGTCAAGTCAGGATTGATTAAATTGCAGATCCTTCTTTGGATTTTGTCAAGAACCTAGAAATGAATGACAGGCGTGCCAGACCAGATAGTGGCTTTATTGCCTTGCTTGGGATGAAATAATAAAAAAGAATCATATTTATCTATTTGATGGAGGTAGGCAACCATTGCTGTTATCTATCTATTAGCAAAATAGGAGTATGAAATATCTGATTTTGGATCCCCTCTTTACAAACATGACTTTAGTAAATAAATAAATTTTGAGGACAGTTATGATCTGATTATCTACAAAAATGCACAAGTCATTATGATCAGTGAAACATATATGATAGCGTAGGGTAAGTGATATAGCAGACATAGTCTCTACTAGAAAATAAATATTAAATACACTGGAGATTTAACAGTCAGACGAAGCACCATATAAAAACCAAAAGACCAGAAAAGAAAATCTGCTTAATTGTAGACATGGATGTGTCATGCCATGCTTCACAGCACAGAGTGAAGATGAATGTGAGACAGGTAGACTTGTGCTGATAACAACTGGTTCCTTTTTAACAATGGTAGTCGCAGTATTCTTCAGTAGAACCACATCTCTGTTAACTCAAGTCTTCTCTTCATCTTTGAGGAAACTGTACAATCTAAACAACACTATTATGGAAAACAGATACAATATTAAGAAAAGTCTCAAAGTATTAAAGAGTTCTTGCTCTCAATTGAAAGCCACCAGTTTCTATGAGTGTGGACACAAAGATTGTGATGTAATGGAATAATTTGTCACCCACCATGAGTGACTACACTATAGATAGTACTACCTATAAGTATCTGTAAGGCAATGGACTACAGAGTTTAGCTGGGATCTGTTGAGTACGGCTCAGACTTACGCAAGAATTACCGACCTTCCAATAGTAGCAATCACTACTGGATTGACTTGCGACAACCTTGTGTATAACTGTTACCTTTATTCTTATTGTACTGGGTTTTTTTACAATAAACATTTACTTATTTTATCCATCTTGTTTTTCAAGTATATATTGCTATCAGCACAAAATATAACAGATTGATTAATGATAACAATACTGGCGTAAAAAGCATTGTCAACACGTGTGATTTGGCAATCTGCAAGATTAACGAAGCAGTACTAATAATGATAAAATTTGCTGAGGCATTAAGACATTTTCTCTCATATAAATCACATTCCTTGTCTGATGGTGTTCTTACCAAAATGGCGCCAAATTTGGTTTGAGCAGACAAAAACAAATTGGTAACTAATATGAATCATATGTAACATATAACATAGAACCACAAAAGAAACGTTCCTCTCCAAGAGTGACATATGGAAGTCATTTTCATGTTATTTGATATTATTTCTTAGTGTACAGCACTTATGGAAGATCACATTGTAAAAAGAAAGACTTAAAAAAAAAAGAAAAAAAAACCTAATAGTTACATGTTTGATTTTGATCACATATTTTAATGAATATTTAAAAACTGTGGGGTTATTGATGATTAACAAGACTCTCAGAACTAAAGATTAATAATAACTGAATTGACTTTTGTTAGAAACAGAAAAAAAAGGGCTGAACCACAATGTAAGGTCAATCCTCCAATATGGTGGTGAATGCTGGACAATTTCCTCACAGATGAAGAAAAGACTGCAGGCAAAAGAATTATAGTTTTACAGAATGAAGCTGAGAATACCCTGGATGGAGTGCATAAGTAATGAATAGGTGTTAATGAAAATATAAAAAAGACACTTAGAATTAGAAAGAGAGAGCTGAGACGAAGCACATATATATATTTATAAATAAATGACAATAGGAAAACAGTAATTGCTGACGCGTTTCATCCAATGTGGACTTTTTCAAAGCAAGAAACGAAATGAATTTAATTAAACAAAGAAATTACTGTTTTCCTATTGGCATTTATTTATAAATATTGTCTTCTCTAAAAGTTAACTTTGAGAAATTTTCATATATATATATATATATATATATATATATATATATATAT
This sequence comes from Acanthosepion esculentum, assembly GCA_964036315.1. Classification (NCBI taxonomy): domain Eukaryota; kingdom Metazoa; phylum Mollusca; class Cephalopoda; order Sepiida; family Sepiidae; genus Acanthosepion; species Acanthosepion esculentum. Next base: position 84,299,521 of record OZ038488.1, read on the forward strand.
ATATATATATATTTCAGGATGCATTTCAGAGCAGATATGATACATTTAAGAAATATCATTGAAAATTCATTGTTTAAACACAGAAATTTGGACTTTAATAACCAGACATGCCTCTGTAGCACATCAGATCCAATCATGGTTCCACTTCATGACACAGATTTTTCTGCAAAATTTCTGACATTCAAGCCAGTAGATGTGATTAATACTTTTTATTATAAATGGAGCATTTTCTTAAATAAATTGTATCTAAAATAAACAATATATAGATGTGTGTATGTATATATATGATAGAAATTGTAAGGAGGATTTGATAATTATAATTAAGTAATTCATTGAGTCTGAAAGCAACCTGAACAGAATGTAGAAAGCACTGGACGGCTGTTTCGTCCTTATTTTGGCACTCATCAGCAGTGTGCATCCACTACCAAGAATTGAAACCCTGACAGGTTGTTCAGCAAACACCATACCAACTGTTCCAACGGTCCTCGGTGACGAAGATATAGCAAATCAGAGGCCCGTTGGAACAGTTGGTATGGTGTTTGCTTGACAACCTAACTGTCAGGGTTTCAATTCTCGGTAGTGGATGCGCACTGCTGATGAGTCCCAAATATAGGACGAAACGGCCGTCCAGTGCTTTCTGCATTCTGTTGAGGTTTCTTTCAGACTCAATGAATTACTTAATTATATATATATATATATATATATATATATATATATATATATATATATATATGTGTATGTATGTATATATTTAGTTGGATTGATGTGAGTTTGTGACCCTGGGTTTCATGCTATTTGGGATTGTCAGACAAACTAATTAATTTTAAAATTTTGGATTTATATATGGTTGCATATATCAGTATTTTTATGGTAGTGGGAGGAAAATTTTTTGTCAGAATGCCACTCATACGTACACAAACATACATGCATGCATGCACGTTCACTCATTGACATATGCAGACATACATACACACATACTCACTGAATCTCACACAAACATAGACATATATGAACATTGTGGGCCTGGGCATATATGCACATCCATGTGTCATTGTGTACATGCATACACAATTGGTCGCTGTATTCAATGTTGGATTGTGTAGCAGACATCTTTCGTCAGTTGTGGTGTCAACGCGCAGACCGTTTGTCTTTCGTTCGCCAAATAATGTTTTCAAACACACGTATATACATATGCACATGTGTTCACACATCTTCTATCTGTCTGTGTTTTTATTTATCTATGTAAGACTATGGTAGGTAAAATTGCTATTATTTTTAACTTTTAATGTTGTTTTGTTATCATTTTAAAGCCAGTTATTTGCTTGTTTATGGCGATTGTACATATGTAAATGATAGAAACTCCAATTTATAATATTTATTAGTATTTATGCAGTGGTATTAATTTTGCTGAAGGTGGGTAAGTAAGTATAATTGTGGACTTATACGATAATTGTAATTGTGATGCAGTTGTAATGTTTGTTTTTTTATCAATTCGGCATAAATTGTGATGATAAGTATTTGTTTTCATGTCTGCATTTGGAAATTATTTCTGATCTTATGTTTAGTAATCTCTTTTTTGGGGCATGAGAAATTATTGCTACCTTTTCATATAGGTAAAGTAGGCATTTCTTTGTAATGTTGTTGTATACAGGTGTGTTTTTCAATATTTTCCAGCTTATTTTATTTGGTGTAATATTTCTGTCTTTTAGATGCCATATGTATGTGGAAAGTGTAGTGCTGTTTGAGTTTTTTCTGTCAGAGAATGAAAGGTCATGGTTGTTTTTTCTTTCTTGAATCATCCCTCAGTGGCCCCGATGTAATACATTGTGCTGTTGTCTGCACTTATCTTGGCTCCATATATAATATTTGTTTGTTGGCAGTTTCCTTGGAGAGGACATGTTGTTTTATTTCTGCAATTGCATTGCGGTTCCTTGGTTGCATTATTGCTGGTTGTTACTTTTTTGTTGTGGCTTTTTATTATTTGCGTTATATTTTATGTTCAGCTGTAACTGATTTTAACGTTATTTTTGCTGAATATTTTTGCTAATCGGTTTATTTCAGGGTGGTACTTTTCTATTAAGTTTAGGAATGTCCTTCCTATATTTGTTTTGAAGGTTTTGTTGTATGGTGGGTTTTTTATATATATATATATATATATATATATATGTGTGTGTGTGTGTGTGTGTGTGTGTGTATATGTATATATATATATATATGTGTGTGTGTATGTGTGTATGTATATATATATATATGTGTGTGTATGTGTGTATGTATATATATATATATATATATATATATGTGTGTGTGTATGTGTGTATGTATATATATATATATATATATATATATAAAAACTGTTACAAATGTTCTTTACATGATATTAGGGAAGCTTTCAGAAATTTAAAAACATATCTATGAACATATAAAGTATCTTATACATAACAATTTATCAAATGCATTAGAAGTACATAAAAAAAAAGTTAAACCACCAATTCAATTTAGAGAATGCCACGCTAATTAAAAGAGAAAATAATTAGATAAAAGCTCTTGAAAGTGCTGCTATTGTATCTTGCCAAAATGTAAATCTGTGTACCAGATTTCTTCAACTATCTCCTTTTCCAAGCCAACATACATGACCATAAAATATTTTTTTAAATTAAAAGAAAATTGTTAAATCTAAACTTTCTATTTTTAGAATACATACATACATACATACATACATAAAAACATTAATTTCTCAAACTAAATTAAAATAATAATTACATTAAAAACTCTATATTTACTCACATTTGCTTATTAAACATTCAATCATATCAGTTAGCATCCTCTATAGTTTACCTTGACTTTCACAGTTAGCTTGAAGAACAGTGATGGATGTTCTTAAATTTAGAAAATATATTTTTACTTCTGCTTATAAATACTTGTTGCTAAATAAAATTCTTACATTTGCCTTGATAAATCCATCAGGGGATAAAACACATTGGTCAAGAAGTTTTTATTTTCTCTTTTATATATTTGTAAAATTGAACACTAAGGACAACAGAAAGTGTCGATAGTCTGTTTCATACTTGAATGCAAGTTTTAGATCATATTTACATACACTATCTCTGATATTTAGCACTTTTACCCATAAATATAGCACCCCTTAAAACTATATGTAGTAAAGGTAACAAATCCATTGGTATATAATCCAAGTGGATTCTAGTAATATAAAATATTAAAACTGATCCACAAACTGATTGTCTATCAAAATAAGCTATTCCCCATATAAGGTGATTTTGAATTTTATTGTTTATCATATATATATATATATATATGTTGGTCACACCACAAACTCACTTTCAAGATGCTTGACTGTACATTTGAATGATAGCTCTAACATTTTTAGGCATTTAAAACAACATGCCTGGCCACATACACAATTCCGGAAAATCCTTGCTGAAAACACAACTATAATTAAACATGTAAACAATAAAGAAAAACTAAAAATTCTGGAAGCTATATACATAAAACAGTTGAAACCTAACCTGAACAAAACAAACTATGAAATCTACACAAATATTCTTAAATGCCTATAATTGGTAACAGAAGCCATTGGTTTATACCAACGGCTTCCCATACTTAACACTTCTTGTTTTCATTCTTGTGTGGTCATATGTGACGTTAAGAGCCACGGTGCAATTTTCGCTTCCAGTGTCTTGTATGCAAGAGTTTTTCATTGGTCGGAAATCTTCCATGCAAACAAAAGCAGACTATCATTATTGTTATGTCCGTGTATTGTTTAATATATTGTAATGTGATTGTGATCTTTGATGATGGCTTATGTAAGCTGAAAGCTTAGATAGGATTAAAAACATGTATCAATATGGTGATTTTCTTTTGTCTTTCAATGATAATGTTATTAAGTTTATCAGATGATATGAAAGGAATTTACATAAAATAAATAGACAAAACTTGTCTATATTATTTAATGAGACATGCATCAATATATATATATATATATATATATATATATATAATGGGTGGCATGACTGAGACTGCAGCTGAATATGAAAATCACAAATATATAAATCAAACTGATAAAATTTGGTCTCTAATCAGAGGGACTGACACATGCTAAAAATAAAAGTTTCAAACAAATATTACCTCAATTTCTAAGCAGTCAGTGGCTTTCATACCTCGTATTTCATAACAAAATAATATTAAAAAATCAGCCTGTATGAACCAATTTTGACATATAAGAACTGAGATTTTTTTTGAAATTCTAATTTCCAGTCATCTTTAAAGTCTTCCACTGCTTGATGTACCTACATCAACCTGGATCTCACTCCACAAAACCTGAACCACCAGCCATTATTATAGTCAGTTATTTGTTCATTCATTCATTAAATTCATTTATTTTATTTTTCTGTTCCATATCAAAGATGAATTTAAAATACATTGAGCACAGCAAGAAAAATGTACTAAAATAAAAAATAAAATTGTATGCAAAAAAATATTACATCTTGATTGTAAGATTATTTTTCCTAAAATTTTCTTCAAAATATCTTCTGTGGTTTTCAATTTTATTTCATGATGTTTGACTGTGAAAAAAGCTTTTAGCTATATTAATTCTGTGATAGAAATATTTAGCTTTTATTCATATTTCTGTGTTTCTGTACATTAAAAAGGCAGATATAATTAAATAAGATTCTTTATTAATATATCAGAAATATGCTAAAAGAAGAAGTATGTCAGTTGTGCCACCGTGAGACATTTTTTTTTTTTTAAAGAAAAAATCTCCATCAAATAAACCTGTAATATATTTCTTTTTTAGAATTCGGATTTGATTAATATATTTTAAGCAACAAAGTAAATATTTTAAAAGTTTATTCTGAAAAAAAGAAAGAAACTGCAAAAATAATAAATTAAAAAAATAATTTTTGAACCAAGATTATTCGAGTTTTAAGTCTGCCAGGTGAAACCTTCATGGATAGGACCCACCGTACCATTTACACAGTAGCAAACCACTTACATTCCCACCATATTCCATCAGCAAGTTCCACACAAATAGCTTCTTCCTGTAAACCACTGCCCTGTGAAACAGATTCTCAAGAGGATGTTTCCCCCAATCACTACAATCTTAACCTGTTAAAGTCTAGAGTTAACAATTATCTTCTCTTCCT
>OZ038488.1:84307182-84364682 GCA_964036315.1 Acanthosepion esculentum
TTTTGTCCAACCCCTGTATATGGGTAGGATGGGTCGCAAACCTTCAATGCCAACTTGAATTACAGTGAGTATCTGAGTTGTGTGTCTGGAAGAGCATCCTGCCTTGTAAAACCTTGCATCAGATCATTATGACAAGTGATCCCCTATCAGGTAAGACTCACATTGCTATGTGAAAGATTAATCTCAGTCTTGCCTCAATAAAAAGAAAACACAGCTATGTATCTATATTACACAATGGCAGTCTGTAAAAAAAGACATCTGACACAAAAGGGGATATAAAGTAGACATGTATCATTGGATTCATTCATGTGGAAAAGAAATTATAGTCATTGGCATTTGTTGGTGTTTTCTGGCTTCAAAAGCTGGTTGATAATGAGGCTAGTGACTAAAAAATCCTACATGCTACAGAAACCACAAAATCAACACCCTATACTACACAAAAGAGTGTACAGGGGTTAACACCATGCATATATGTTATTTAAATCCAGATCTGGTCATGGAAAGATTTTTCTTTCTTAACCCTATCAATCATTAAGAGATATAAATTATTACATCCCTGAGGCCCTAGCTAATTTCTTGAAAAATCTGAATATATGATATTAGCGTGTTGTGTGCCGGTGAACGCATTGTGAGATAAACACATGTGTCTCCTGAAATGCTCACAATAACCATGGTGGACTCAGAGTATGAGTCCACCTAAAGAAAATGTAAAAAAAACAACATGAAGTGATATATATGTACAAACAAATGATAATCTATTAACAACAAAGGGTTACAAGTGAAAAAGACAATAATGTGTGTGTAACAAATGAATGTGGAAACTTTTTGCTCCAAAGTATGTGAAATGAGTGAATGTGCATACGTACGTGTGTGTGTATGTATTGTTCATGCATTTTCCCAAAAAGGGAACGCAATCTTCCACAAGAGATTTACATGTTGTTGTATAAGTGGAAAAGTAAGATGAGAGTGCGAATAATTATCACAGGGTGTTTATAGTACCGGAAATCATCCCCTAGGAGCAGTTTCGAAAATTAGCAGGAGTTAACCCAATAGTACATTAGCAAGAAAGGTATACATTTTAAATATTTTTAAAACAAGGGAGGTAATTCACCAATAGTCATATTGATTTATTTCAAAAACCATTACAAGTTCAACTAATACTAAATTTAGCCTCTTTGTTATTACTAGTTATAAGATACAGTTTTTGGAGATCTCTTGACATTTGTGGGAAGGATAATAGTATAATTCAGAAGCTATACTGGCAGTGAAACCATCTGCATATGGATACAAAATGAGTTCAGTAAATATACAAAAATAAAAAGGGGTGTAAGACAAGGATGGGTCTTCTGACCAGAACTTTTAAATCTGTACAGCAAGGCCATTCTGATGGAATTAAATATCCTACCAGGATTCATTGTTGGTAGCCACAATTTTATACAGATGTCAGTTTTGATAGCAGATGCCATAAGGAAACAACAAGAACTAGAGAAGATAGTGAAGGAAAGCAAGAAGAAAGGACTACGTATCAATTACAAGAAGACTGAATGCATGATTTTTAGCAAAAGGAACAATCCAACATGCAAAGTACAGATTGGAGATACCAAAATCAAACAGGTGAAACAAGGTAGATTTATGGATTCCTATTTTTTTATGGGAATCCAGTGGAAATATTAGTTTAAATTTCGATTTATCTTTGATAGAGACGGATTACTAAAGCATAAAATTATACAAAACAAAACATGAAAAATAAAATCGTATAGGGTTGGCAAGGCAATTCTGTCTCCAGTTTTGGTAATTTTTTATGTGTGACTTCTTTAAGATTTGTTTATCTACTTATTTTATTTATTTTTACTATTTGTCTTTTCCAACCTGAGAAAAGCAAAAAAGATACATATATACTACAAAAATCACAAATAAAAATATACTGGAAAAAAAACACAAAACATTAATATATGTTCTATGCTTGGCTTTCATGCAAAAAAGATTCTTTCCTGTGAAACTGATGAGAGAAAATTCTTTGCAAATTTGTTGATTTTTTTATGCCATCTACCCTATCAATTAAAAACAGTAGAAAGAAAGAATAAATAACCATGAATAAGTTAATAGCTTCAAAATAAAAAAAAATGTTTACTGCAATGAATATCTTCAGCCCATGCAAACATCATTTGATTTACTTCACATTTTTTTTCACATGAAATTGATTAGCATTTTCTTTTTTTTCTTTCCATTTCCAGTTTCTCAGCATGTTTTCTTTCTTTGATTCTTTTTGCAACTTATTTGTTCTTTCACCCAAAATTTTTTTTTCGTTCATTTTTTCTTTGTTCTTTTTCATTCTGTTTTAACAATGTTTCATTTTTCTCCAAAATTAACACTTTTATTTTTCCTTTTTCCTCTACTTTACCACCTTTCCTTTTCTTTTACCTCTACTTTACCACCTTTCCTTTTCCCTCTACGTTACCACCTTTCCTTTTCCCTCTACGTTACCACCTTTCCTTTTACCTCTACGTTACCACCTTTCCTTTTACCTCTACGTTACCACCTTTCCTTTTCTTTTACCTCTACGTTACCACCTTTCCTTTTCTTATAACTCTACTTTACCACCTTTCCTTTTCCTCGACTTTACCACCTTTCCTTTTCTTTTCCCTCGACTTTACCACCTTTCCTTTTCTTTTCCCTCGACTTTACCACCTTTCCTTTTCTTTTACCTCTACTTTACCAGATTTTCTTTTTTATCTTTATTTGAATATTTTTATCTCTTTTTCTCCTATTCTAATAATTTTATTTCTTTGTCTTTATTTTTCTCCTAATTTAACAGTTATTCACCCCTTTTTTCTTTTCTTTCTTTCTTTCTTACTTTTTACTCTTGCTTTGTCACCTTTTCATTGCAATTCTTACTTTTTCTCTTGTTTTAACAAATTTTCACCCTCTTCCTTCCTTTTTTTTATTATTTTCTATTTTAACACCTTTTCATTATTTCTTCCTTTTTCTCTTTCCTTAACACCTTTTCAATATTTTCTTTTTCTTTCTTACTTACTTACTTTTTATCCTGCTAAACACCTATTTCTTTTTCTTCCCTTTTCTCCTACTTTAACACTTTTTCTTTCTTTCAACACCTTCTCCATTTATTATATATATATATATATATATATTTTGTTTCTTTATATGTAAAGTTTTTGGCAGGGTATTAGTCATACACATGAAACAGCCTTTGTCACTTGTGGATAACCATCAGGGAATCCAATTTTTCGGAAGCCAGAGCAAGGTCGATTCCCAAGAAGCTCACAAGAGTAATTACATTTCTTCATCATCATCAGTTAAGCAGGCAGCTGAGATACATCACTGCAGTGTGATGGATGCAGGTTCACTAGCAGGAAAGGCCCAACGTGACCCCTGCATCATCGGCATTACATCCACCATCATGTTATTCATGATATCAGGAACCCTAATCTATGAGTGTGCAAAGACGGTGCCGATAAAAATTTTATTTTTTCATGATTTTATTTACCATTATGCAAGTAGAATTTATAGAAAGATTACATTACATATGTGTGGGTGTTTTATATATATATATATATATATATATATATATATATATATATATATATATATATAAGGTAAGTGCACTTATAAAAAAAAGAGATTAGTGGATTGATAAGTATCTGAAGAATTCTATCCATTATTAGAACAGGGAAGGAATTAGAGAGAGCTTAAGTTATGATTAGGTGTCAAAGAACATATAAGTCATGAATAAAAATAATTCATGATTATTCATTGATCAACTTGTCTTGTCCCTACCTACAACCTGCTTGTCTCTTTGTCTGTTTTCTGTGCATGTGGGTGTGTGTGTGTGTGTATATATATATATATATATATATATTTTGTGTGTGTATTTAGGCAGCAATCCTTCTTTCATGCACATTTCACTGAAAACGACAGGCAAGGTGCTTTTATTTATTTTTTTATACAATTTCTCATGTGCTCTAAAAAAATTTTTTTTCTTTTCTTATGTAAAAACTGTCCGAATGTTTTTTTTATCCGAGCGCTTATGGCTATACATTTAGCCATTTATTTATTTACGAATTTAAATGCCCATTAAGGAATTGTATTCCTGATCAATCAAAATTCATAAATAATTATATAGGCCACACTACAACATGTTTGACACGCAGACTAACTCTACACCTTTCTGACAATAGCTCAATTAGATCTCATTTAAATATTCATGGAGACCTACTGGACACTATTCAGAGCATACTTGTCAACGACACTAATATAATAGCATCATCTACATGCAAAAAAAAGGCTAAATATGATGGAAGCCTTATTAATGAAAATAAACCAACACTTAATAATATTAACTTTAAACATGGACATAATATCTTGACCGTGTTTTGAAACAAAAAAGAAAATGTAAATATTTTATAAAACATACATACAACAAACTATTTCTTACTTTAACAGTTAAAATATAATTCTTGAAAATGGCTGTATAGATAGATGTATAGCTGAAGGCACTCAGATAAAAAGAACATTTGGACAGTTTTTATATAATTTATCATCTGAAAAGAAAAAAATTATTAGATTGCATGAAATTGTATAAAGAACTAAATATAACACTGTCTATATTTCTGAGATGAGGTATTATGTACATTATTTGGACTATTGTCCTCATCTTTGTTGCCATATTTATTACAATGTTTCGGCCATTGTATGCTCCGGCCTTCTTCAGGTGGTTGGAATGTCGAACTGAACCCTTTATTTCACTCACTGGGGTAGACTGTTCTAGTTCCACATGCCATGTTTAATGGATGTCAGTTATCAGTTATCTCCTGTTAATTTTTCCCTCTCAAAGTTCTCCACTGCCTTAACTGGGTATTGAACTCACACTCTTTGGATCCTGTCACTGGATCTAACTAACGCCTTTATCCACTTGAGGACATCTGTATATGAATTTCTGGATATTATAAACCTAATGTCTTCAGCAACCAAGAAGCCGAAACGTTGTAATAAATATGGCGACAATGATGAGGACAATAGTCCGAATAATGTAAATAAAACACCTTGTCTGTCATTTTCAATGAAATGTGCATATATATATATATATAAGACAATTTGGGAAACCTATTTTGACATGTTTCACAGATGAACTTGCATCAGAAAAATAATTTTATTTTCACAAAATCTACATTTTCTTTCTATGTGCCATGTCCTGTGTAGGTGATCATGGCTCTCCACCTCCCTCTATCCCTTGCAGCTCTCAACAAGTTCCTTCCTTCTGCCACCTCCGTCAGACCACATTCTGTCATCCACTAGCAAGACAAAATCTGAGTTTTGTTGGGTAGCTGAGCATTTGCATTCTACTTTAACTGCATCGTATAGATTTGAAATAATCTTAACTCAAGTTTTATCTTAATTTTTTCTAATGTAGATTTGGCTTTTATGAAAAAAGCTTATATATATATCATCTATATATATATATATATATATATTGGATCCATTTTTAAAGAATACATATATACTGAATCCATTCTAGATAGATAGATAGATAGATAGATAGATAGATAGATAGATAGATAGATAGATAGATAGATAGATAGATAGATAGATAGATAGATTTTGCAAATGCCACCCTAATTATTAAAGAACACAATTCTTTATGTGAGAAGTACTTTGAGGGATTAATAAAACATTTTACCAACTATATTGACACCTCAAAAACAGTATATCATCAACCTTTATTGAATCCATTCTTATAGAATCTAATGTTTATCTAAAACAAATGGTGTTTACGTAAAAACATTCCCAAATCAACATGCTGACAACCATCAAACTCAATGTCTACTAGACATACACACACTTATGAATATATATATATATATATATATATATATATATATATATATATATAAAAAAGCACTTCCAGCTTTTATCTTAAATAACAAGTTAAAAGAGACTGACCAACACAAGGTCTGACCAACATTCATGTTAAAAAATAAAAAAAAACAAATGAAAACTACAGACAAAAGTTCATTTTCTCCATCAAGATATTCATTTCTGTATTTCACTGCTACTAGAAATCAGAAATTTTTTTTTCTCCTGATGATGGCCATGTTGGCTAAAACTAGTCAAGAAATTTAACTGAAATAATAAAAAAACGAAAGAATATTAATATACAACCCAGTGTATCTGAAGATTTTAATTTTTTAATATTTGTATGTAATATATATATATATATATATATATATATATATATATATATATATGTGTGTGTGTGTGTGTGTGTGTGAAATGTGTATATATATATATATATATATATATTCAATTTTTTAGATATATTATTTATATATTGTCTGACGATCGCAAATAGCGTGAAATCCAGGGTCACAAACTCACATCAATCCAACTAAATATATATATATATATATATATATATATATATAAAGCACAGGTATATAAATAGGAGGAATATTTGATTTATTGGTTCGTTTCTTATATCTTATCAAACATTTGCAGATTATTTAAAAACAGAAAATATTTTTCGATTGTAAGAATTTGGGCGGGGCATAATGATGTATGTCTTACCAATTCAAATGTTCCCAAAAGGTGTTTCTGTGTAAGTGAATATAACGAACCCAACTAGAATTGGAACTTTGCTCTCTGATTAACAATTCCCACCCCTTATCCATTGCACCACCTGGTATTTCCAAGTGGTCACACCTCTAGGTACTGACGAGAGTTGACATTGTCCAACTTCGGTGAGTGGTTATAGACAATAGTGACACTGTTACTAGAGAAACTGTGTGGGTGTATGCATGTATGTATGTATGTATGTACACACACACACACACACACACACACACAGGCAGATAATCAACCCTACTCAGTAGGAAGAGCTACCAAGGTAGTCCTCCTTAGGCACCAGACAGAGATACTTTGATAAGAGTCCCCATATCTCCCTGTTCTAGATAGCTCAATTACCTACTCTCCTGACTTTTTCCCTTGCTTGATTATAATAACTTATGGGTGACTAGCAATATAAGTCAAGATATATTTAAACCAATTACTATATTCACCAGCCTTCAAGAGACTTGTAACCACAAACTGCTTACATCCTTTTTTTAAAATCAAAAATGAAAGTCATATCATGAACTATTACTTACTGCAGTTCCTCCATATTACTGATACACGAGATGCTATCTGATATTTTTTAATGGGATATCGAAAAGCAAATAAAATACGTTTCAAATTTCTCACAGAGTGAGAGGCTTGTCAGTAGTACATCACAAATTTTTGCCATCACCAAGATATCCAAACATTATGTTCCTGACCAATTCTCAGTTGAATGGCAGGGAAAAAGAAAGAATGAGTTTGAAAACACTCTCTGTAAGATCATAAGAATTTGGTCCGATTCCAACTATGAGATATGATTCCAAAAGGTTTGATGATCTGAGTTTGTTTGTAGGCACAGTGGCTAGGTTCTGTCAGTACAGCAGTCACCCCAGGCAATGTGATCAGACATATTGGAGTCTGTAGCAGCTGTGCATGTTAAACACTGGCAAATTTTCAAGACTGGTTTTGGCACCCTCTCTCAACATGTTTTGTGTAATATTTGTATTTATTAAGTTTGTCTTGCCTTTGTACAAGATTGAAATAACCCACTGTAGAAGTAATTACTTGTCAGATGAGTGTTTTTAACAATTATTCACCAGGCTTTATTTACATTAGTCGGACTATTGTCCTCATCTTTGTCGCCATATTTGTCACAATGTTTCGGCCGTTGTACGCTCCGGCCTTCTTCAGGTGGTTGGAATTTCGAACCGAACACTTTATTTCGATCACTGGGGTAAACTGTTCTAGTCCCACGAGCCATGTTTGATGGATGTCAGTTATCAGTTATCTCCTGCTAATTTTCCCTCTGAAAGTTCTCCACTGCCTTAACCGGGTATTGAACTCACACTCCTTGGGTCTGTCACTGGATCTAACCAACGCCTTTATCCATGGTGCCATGTGTCAGACAGACTCATTCACCAGGCTTAATTACAATTAACTGGTGGCAAGATCTTATTATTTTACAGTTGAAATGGCTAGATGTAACCATAAGTTCTATGCTAACAGTTTCTTCCATCACCCTTCTTGCTTTGATCATCAAAAATTTAAATGCCACGTCAACCTTTATCTACTGTCTTCTTAATTCGTGTTCTGTTATTGTTTTCTGTCTAGTGTTTTTTCTCATATTCTCTAACACATAATAACCCTTTGCATCTTAGTGGCTTTATTGCTTTGCTTGGGATGAAAAAAAAAAAAGTCTTTACAAGAAAACAAAGATTCTTGTAAATAGTTCTAAGTGCCCCAACCACAAAAGAGACAATATAAGCTTTTTGCTTCCCAGTCAACTCAGATCTTCAAAAATTTTAAATATAATGTCAGTCGTTATCTTCTGTCTTCTTAATTTTTGTTCTTTTTATGTCCTCTTTCCTTAATAGTATTTTTGTTCTCATATTCTCTAACACTCATGTCTTAGTGTCTTTACTGTCTTGTTTGGGGTGAAAATGATTTTAAAAAAATAATGGTGAACCAAGAATTATGAGGTAAGATTAACTGAAACCATCAAGTCAGTGCTTTAATGCATTTACCAAATTTTGTCTAAAATACAGACATAAATTTGGGACATCTGATAAGAATTAAATTTACTACAGGAGTTAGAGTATGTGTGACTAATTCACTGACAGCCACTCCAGGCTAAAACACCTGTGTTTCAGACAATATCAAAACAATTGATAAAAGATATGGTCAGAAAACTGTGCAAAACTCATCAGTACATTATTCATATGCTGCTAGCACACTAAAAATAGTGTTGATTTCATTCAGCTTCAGCAATATATGGCTTTGATCTTAAACAAGTTTGTTCAATAAAAAAAATTGAGAAAAGTAATAAGATTAATAAATAAAAATCTATAATTTCTTTACAAATTGCTTTGTTTACATTTCGAATACAAAACTGAGCAGTTATGAATGTTCAAAGAGCCAAACTAGGAATAATGTGCTTAAAAGGCAAAAGAGAACCTTCACAATGCTCTTTATAGCCAAAATGGTTAAAGCCAATTGGACCTAATGAGTTTCTTCTGGAAAGAGGGCACATTCTTTTCTCAAATAATAATTCTTGAATGTTCAAGCTGGTAGACAAAATAGAATACTGTTTAAAAGTGTTGTATTCTATTGTTCTATGACACATGATCAATAGTCAACTTATTTTTATAATTTCTGAAATTTCGATGAAGGTCAATAAGTTTGTTTGTTTGTTTGGGGTTTTATGGCATATCAACCACTATGGGTTATTTAATGTCAGATCCAGTTTCCACATATTTACTAAATATATATACTTTGCAAACGTAATTTAAGGATAACGTTAGCAACATCATTGTTTCAAAAACGTATAGCTGGCAACATCATTGTTTCAAAAAAGTGTAGTTGGCAACATCATTGTTTCAATGTGCTGGAAAAGACCTGGAAGTTCACTATTTGCCCATAGCTGGGACACCAGGGTGGACTCTGAAGGTCAAATTTTCAAACTGTTTGGGGTCTGCCATAACAGAAATTTTCATTATAACTTCACAACCTGCTGAAGCTAAAAAGAGGTCAGTTATTTCATTTTCTCCTCCTCTTGCTTGGTTGTCTTACAATTTTTTAGCCCGAGCCTGGGCTTGAAAACAATGGTTCCCAGTCTCAAGAAATTTTGGTTTATCCAAGTGACTTAATCATATCGGCAGTGCCATAAAAAGAATAAAAAACAGTGTAAACTCAAATATGCATATCCATTAAAAATAATGTTTAAAGTATTAAAAATATATATTTAATCAAGAATTTCTGAAATTTGGTAATATGCTAAAATTTGGGGAACTAGGTTTTGCTGAGAAATTTTAAACACTTTTTGCATATAATATAAAAGTATATAAGAGAAATATAAAGGCTATTACAGAAATAAATCTTCCTTTTTCTAATACTAAGTTTAAACTATATTTAAAAAAATAAAATCATAGCCCTACCCATTTTCAAATGATAAATAAAAAGATAACTGTCTGAATTTTGGGGATGAGGAGTTATTATTTATGTTGGAATTATTGTCCTCTTCTTTCTTGTTATCACAACGTTTCAGCTGTTGTGCCCGCCAGTTTTTCTCAGGTGTATATCACTCTGGATAACCTACAAGGAATTCTGAAATAAACCCTTTATTTAATCTATGGGAGAAGATTGTTCTTGTTTGAAGGCTCATGTCTAGGGATATCATCTAACTCTAATTTTTATTTAGTACAGTTCAGTTATTGCCTGCCCATTTCCACTGAGTGCAAATACACACTGCTTGACCCAGGGATTGAAATCACAATTACTGTGTTACCAAATTCAGAAACCAATGTTTTAATGCATCAGGCTAATAACCTGTAGGCCAGTCGAAATTGGGAAAAAAATATCTGAACAGAACTAAATAAAAATCAGAACTAGACAATATTGCTAGACATAAGTAATGGATTGAGAACAGTCTATCCCTGTAGATTGAATAAAGGATTCAGTTCAGAATCTCTTATAGCTTACCCAGATCAATTTACACCTGAAGGAAGGCACATGGCTTAACAATCAAAATGTCGTGATAGATACAACAAAGATGAGGTCCAAATATAAATAGTATAAATAAAAAAAATACTCTTTCAAAATTGACAAATAAATAGAAGTCTACAAGCTAGAAGTTTGACATATTGTTCAAATTAAAATCTAAATTTGGTTCAGTCAGTTAAGTGCCATACATGATACAAAGCTTAGGCAGTCATGTATCAGAAGATACATGACTGATGAGGCAGATTTTTTCCTGCAGTAGGCTGCCATTTCTTTCTGTAGTAGACTGGTTGCCAACTAAGGTTAAATAATCCAATCTGTCCTGTTATTCAGTCCATAGCTGGGGGGGGGGATAACACATAGATTCATACCTTCCCCAAGAGTATTTGTGTGTAAGTGAATGTAACAAACTCGACTGGAATTTGAACTCGGCTCTCCGAGTTCTCACTCAGAGCCGATATCCATTACACCACAACACATAACTCGTTACTATTACAAATATTATCCTTTTTTAAAATTAAGTATTTTTTATTGAGTCTATTAAGTTCATATCAATCAAAAAAGCAAGTTTTCTTATGTGACAAAATGCTTTCAAAATGTGTATCATGTTACAAACTTAAACTCATAAATATAAGAGTTAATTAAAACTTATTATGAACACGTTATTTTTTTTATGTGTATGAAAAATTAATCTGTATAAAAATGACCCCAAAGATCATTTTATCCATGGTGCATCTAATGCCATCTCTGTCCCATAATATTTGCTACATTTAGTGCTTGAAATATGTATGCAAATGTACCAATGAATATGAAACAAAGGTTATATATATATATATATATATAGTTAAGTCATACATTTTAGATGCATCAAGGGTGGTCTTCAGTGATGCACTGTTCTCATCGCCGATTTCGGGTTTCGCATCATATCGGCTCCAACAGCAACCCCGACCTGATTCTAGGTGAAACAGGCTGCCTCCTTGAAAGCGTCGTGCTACGCACCGCGACATTGCAAAAAACTAATTCCCACGATAGTAAGGCTGGACTTCGACCGTTCTTATTGACACACACATATATATATATATATATATATATATATATATATATATATATATATGTGTGTGTGTGTGTGTGTGTGTGTGTGTGTGTGTGTGTGTGTATATATATATATATATATATATATATATATATATATTAAAATAATAAGATTTATAATCCTGTGTTCTTAGCAACTATTTTTATTTTTAATAACAGTGCTCGATACAAACAGTAGAGCATAACATTATAATTCTTTTCTTTTTTCTTTTTTAATCATATTTTTAGAGAGAGAGACTGCAGACGAGAAGCCAGATCCGGGCCAATTACATTGCATACCAGTCTCTGGATCTTATTAAGAACCCCGAGGCAAACAGAAGGGGCTCCAGACCAATCTGTAAATATCTTAATAAATAATTGTTTTCTATTAAATTATCAAAATGTTTTAATTCTTTTCGATACTCTAAACCGATTTGTTTCCATTCTCAGACTGAAAAGAAAATAATCAGAAAAGGTTCTTAAAGATAACTTGCCTTTATAGAACTGGTTCCCGGAAAGTTGGGATGCTATTATTGGGTATATGCCTATGTTTACTATAGGCCAAAAGTTTACAGCCAAAATTACTACAAAGTTTTCTTAAAATTTTAGTTTTTTTTTTTTTTTTTTTTTGCTTAATCTGTCTCGTTGCCTCATGGTAATCTTTGGACTAGTGAATTTTTAAATTTTAGATAACTCCCTCTTTAAAAAGAAACCAGTAGACACCATGCATTAATATTTTAAATAGTTTCATCATCTAAGCTTAGGAGTCAATTAAACCTAAAAATGTATGAAATGCACTAATTATTAAATATAGTGGGTGGTCCCAAACTTTTAGCCTATAGTCTATCTATGCACATGCTTATATATATGTGTATATGTATATATGGACATGTTTTTATTCATATGCATGTATTCACATACATGTATGTGGGCAAGAGCACATGCGTGTATGCATATGTGCCAGAATATGTATGTATGGGTATGTATTTCTATGTATGTGGTGTTGGAAAAGACATGCATGTGTGTGCACACGTGTGAATATTTACAACAAGAATATGTTGCACGCCACTCTCAAACTGTAATGGCCACCTTATATGCCAGTTTCTCTTCTCTCTTCTCCTCCCAATGTTTAATGCTGTTCTGTTTCTTCAGGTGCCCGTCAGGCTGCCCACAGAATGCAGATAACCACCATCGTATGTAGGAAATATTTATTGTGCAGGTGCTTTTTTTTTTTTTTGCTTTGTTTACCTTATATTTATTGTTTTAGTTTTTTTTTTTAAATATCTATCAGGTAAGTGAGAAAAATAAAGTTTGGAAGAAGGGATTATGAAAAGATGAAGAAGAGAAAGAGTGGAATATGATGGGTGAATGATGCTGCAGAAATCAGAAGAAAGAAAGAAAGAAAGGGAAATTCAGTGAAGAAATGAAAGAGTAGAAAGAAAGGAAAAAAATTTTAGGAAAGAAAAAGGGAAATTAAATTAGGGAAGAAAAAAAGTAATGAAAAAGTAGAAAGTTAGGAAGAAAAACAAACAAAATGTAAAAATACAAAGAAAAGCAAAAACAAAAGAAAGGAAAAAAAAAGTGAAGTAATTTAAATATAGAAAGTTAAGAAATAAAAAATGAAGTTCGGGAAAGAAGGAAGAGAAACGTACAAAGTAAAACAAAAACAAAGGAAAAAGAGAAAGAAAGAAAGAAAAAGAGAAAGAAAGAAAAAGAGAAAGAGAAAGAAAGAGAAAGAGAAAGAAAGAAAAGAGAAAGAAAGAGAAAGAAAGAAAAGAGAAAGAAAGAGAAAGAAAGAAAAGAGAAAGAAAGAGAAAGAAAGAAAAGAGAAAGAAAGAAAAGAGAAAGAAAGAAAAGAGAAAGAAAGAAAAGAGAAAGAAAGAAAAGAGAAAGAAAGAAAAGAGAAAGAAAGAAAAGAGAAAGAAAGAAAAGAGAAAGAAAGAGAAAGAAAGAAAAGAGAAAGAAAGAGAAAGAAAGAAAAGAGAAAGAAAGAGAAAGAAAGAAAAGAGAAAGAAAGAGAAAGAAAGAAAAGAGAAAAGAAAAGAGAAAGAAAAGAGAAAGAAAGAAAAGAGAAAGAAAGAAAGAAAAGAGAAAGAAAGAAAAGAGAAAGAAAGAGAAAGAAAGAGAAAGAAAGAAAAGAGAAAGAAAGAAAAGAGAAAGAAAGAAAAGAGAAAGAAAGTGAAAGAAAGAAAAGAGAAAGAAAGAGAAAGAAAAGAAAGAGAAAGAAAAGAAAGGGAAAGAAAAGAAAGGGAAAGAAAAGAAAGGGAAAGAAAAGAAAGGGAAAGAAAAGAAAGAGAAAGAAAAAAGAAAGAGAAAGAAAAAAGAAAGAGAAAGAAAGAAAAGAGAAAGAAAGAGAAAGAAAGAAAAGAGAAAGAAAGAGAAAGAAGAAAGAAAAGAAAGAGAAAGAAAGAAAAGAAAGAGAAAGAAAGAAAGAAAAGAAAGAGAAAGAAAGAAAGAAAAGAAAGAGAAAGAAAGAAAGAAAAGAAAGAGAAAGAAAGAAAGAAAAGAAAGAGAAAGAAAGAAAGAAAAGAAAGAGAAAGAAAGAAAGAAAAGAAAGAGAAAGAAAGAAAGAAAAGAAAGAGAAAGAAAGAAAGAAAAGAAAGAGAAAGAAAGAAAGAAAAGAAAGAGAAAGAAAGAAAGAAAAGAAAGAAAAGAAAGAAAGAAAAGAAAGATAAAGAAAGATAAAGAAAGAAAAGAAAGAGAAAAAGAAAAGAAAGAAAGAGAAAAGAAAAGAAAGAAAGAGAAAAGAAAAGAAAGAAAGAAAAGAGAAAGAAAGAAAAGAGAAAGAAAGAAAAGAGAAAGAAAGAAAAGAGAAAGAAAGAAAAGAGAAAGAAAGAAAAGAGAAAGAAAGAAAAGAGAAAGAAAGAAAAGAGAAAGAAAGAAAAGAGAAAGAAAGAAAAGAGAAAGAAAGAAAAGAGAAAGAAAGAAAAGAGAAAGAAAGAAAAGAGAAAGAAAGAAAAGAGAAAGAAAGAAGAAAAAGAAAAGAGAAAGAAGAAAGAAAGAAGAAAGAAAGAGAAAGAAAAATAAAGAAAAAGAAATAAAGAAAAATGAAAAAGAGAAAAACAATGAAAAATCAGGAAAAGGAGAAAAAATAAGAATAAAAATGATTAAAGAAAAAATAATGATAAGATGAAAAGCAAAGAAAGAAATCTATGCAAGTAAGAAAAAATAAAAAATGGCATGAAGAAAAATGAAGGAATGAGGAAATGTAGACAGAAAGGTATAAAAAAAGGAAAATCAAGGATGTACAAAAAACAATCAGAGGAGGTATGTGAATGAAACAAAGAAAGAAAAGGGAACAAAAATAAAATATAAAAGAAAGAAAACCATATTTTAAGGTAAAGGGAAACAAAGGAAAATCAAGGTAAAATGAAAAAAGGAAAGGAAAACAGGAATGAATTTAGCAGAAGAATACAAGTAAAAAGAGATAACCTGAAAGAAAAAGAAACCTTTAAAGAAAATGGAATATAAAAATAATGACAATAGTGAAAGTGAAAATGTTATAAAACCAATAAAAAAAATAATGGAAGAATTTGTATTGCTGCACGAATGAAAAAGCTCATGAAACAAGAGGTCAAAGAAAGGGCAAGAATGCTGAGAAAAATTCTCAAAATTGGAGCTGAACAACAAAAAAATGATTTTTTTAGATTGGATCTAGCACAATAAGTATGGCAGCAAAAGGGTTGAAGCTCTTTTGTGCTGAAGTCCCATTCTGCTTTGGGTAGAACCAATCAAACAGGAGGAAGCAGTGTAAAGCAAAATGCTTTGAGTGATGGCTGCAGAAAACACTGAAGTGAAAATGTAGCAAACAGTACATTTTTGATGGCTACAGACTCCCAGCATCACCAGCCAATTTTCGGTAAAGTTAACCACCTAGCAACTATGGCATAAAAAGTACATGCATTGAAGTATCCGTCAGAACTCAGTATACTAGCAGGATGGTCAACAAACAAGCTTTTCATATTGGTTTTTGCTTATAAGAATTGATGGGTAAAAGAAAAAGAAAAAAAAAAGAAGAAAAGCCCAGATTGAATAGACCTTTTGAAGAAGGAATGGTCTGAGTCAGTATTTCTCTCAGGAGTAGACCAATGGAGAGCTACAGCAATGTATATTTCATTTTAAGTTTGTTTTTTGTGCTGTCATAGCCATCGCATATTTTGACAGCTATGGCATGCTAGAGTGACTGTCTTTCTCTATACAAAGGAATTGAAAGGATTTGCTGGTGGCTCCCTGAAATCTACTCTCTTTTTTCTCATTTATTTATATATTTTTTTTCAATCAACTTGCAGATTTTGGTACTCAAATATTCCTAAAGGAAATTGCTACTTAAAAATGTCTAATCTTTAGGAAAAAAAAGCAATGCAGTGGACGATGAATGGCAGTTGACGGGTGTAAAAAAGAATGAATGTCGCAGATGCCAGACAAACAAACAATACTTGTTAAAAGTTAGACTTCGTCTGATTTGGTGATGGAGAAATCTCATTAGAAATATCACAAAAATCATGATTTTTAAGCTAAGTCAGGAAATTTCAGCTTATGTTGGTTTTTATTATTTTAAAATTTCGGATCATTTTTTTATGCATAACAAAGAAAAGGTTGTGAATATTTTTCTAATATTTCAAGTTTACTTAATGATTATGTGTCATTATGAATTTTGACATGTATTTAATTTTGTTTTGACTTTTTACCTGTATTTTCATTGCGACTTTACTCAGGATATCAATGAGAAAAAACTGGAATAATTATTTGATTTTTTTCCTTTATATGGTTTCTCAACCCTTTATGGGTTTTTAATAACTTTTTTTAAGAATAAGAATGATTTCACCAGATACAAGTCCTACTATTTAACCTATAGCTGGGGGAGATGATGGTTTCATACATTTCCCAGAGGTATTTGTGTGTAAGTGAATGTAACAAACCTGATTGAAATTTGAACTAGTCTCTCTGATTTCTTATTCTAAGCTACCATCCATTACACCAACCATGCATCCCCAAAAGACAAAAGATATGATCTTAGCTGAATGCAGTCACTGTATTAACCTACTAAACTATGAATATTCAACAGTTTTGAAAATCAAATCAAATCTAACCTATCTATCACTCATTCTACAATCCTTCCCAATATAATTTCTTTTTTCTTTATCTCAGTCAAATCAATATTAGCATTCGCAGTGAATGCTGGACAATCTCCTCATAAATGAAGAAGAGCCTTGAAGCAACATAAATGTGGCTCTACCTCTAAATGCTGAGAATACCATCAATAGAACATGTGAGCAATGAGGAAGTTTTAAGGAAAATAACTCCAAACTTAGAAGCAGAAGTAAACGGTAAAAATTTCTGGAAAATACAATGAAGAAAGCGGGCTTGGAAAAACTAACACTCACAGGACATACTAAAAACAAGGGGCAGTAAAATATCAGAAGTTACTTAGAGTACCAAAAAGGCAGAAAGTTGTGGAGAGCCTTGATCACCCACTTCCTGAATGGACATGGCACATAAAAGAAACAGAGTATATGAATTCTATTACATGAAGCAAGGTCAACCATTATTATCCATTTTAGTAGTATTTCTTTCATCTTAATTTTTCAGTGGCTTATTTATCATTTTACTCAAAATGTGATTCAAGGACAGTGTGGGTAGGTATGATCAAATGTAAAAGATAATCTTCCATTTGGACCCACATCCCATTTGCCTATAACAAAGCTTGGTTGCATACACTAGCAGTTTCAACTAAGTAGGCTTTGTTAATTCAACAGTTATGCAAAAAGTCAATTCTCTCCATTAAACTCAACAGTTTCTTTCACAATCTTTCTCATTGCCTACATAGCCTACACCAGTGGTTCCCAAACAGTGTGCAACGCTGCATAGGTATAGCAGAAGAGGATAGCAGATGAGGATAGCAGATGAGGATAGCAGATGAGGCAGAATGATTGAAAGACAATGAAAGATTTAGAAACAGTTTCATATTCCAAAAATAAATATGATTTCAAAATTTTAAAAAATTATGGATTACTTGTAATTGCTTGCTAGAGTCCTAGTATAAATAGTTATAAATAATTATTGACTGATTTTATCACTGTGATATTTTTGCATTATATCAAGTATTAAGAATAATATAACTACGGTCCACTAATTGGAGGAGAGAGTTATCAATGATAATGTTCCGACTCTGAATCCGCAGTTATCTCCTTTTAAATCTCTCACTGTTTTTTTTATTTTTAAATGTACTTTATCACATAAATATTGCTGAGGTGCAAACAAATTTTCAATCTGAAAATGCTGCTCAGAAAAAATGTTTGGGAACCACTGCCCGACACCAAGATTAGTTACCCCCCCAACTTTACAAATTATTATAAAAAAACAAAAAAGAATTAACCTGAAAATTTGAGTTGTGTTCTCAAATAGCCAAAGACTTCCTGTAGTCAGTAATAAAGTTCTCAAATCCATTTTCTTCTGCAAGCAGAGTCAAACTATCCAACAACCCATATCTCTTGTTTGCTACAACAGTCACACTTCTCTCTGTCACCCCTTTAAGCACTTTTTATAGATTGAGTGACAGTTCAAATTTGCATATATTAAAAGAGATCCTCACAAACGTCTATCCACCTCTGAGATCCCTCTTTTTTTAACTATACAACTCGAAAAGCCAACATTTTCTTTTCGGGAATATTTTACATGTGAGACTTCGACATTCGTTCTTGACCCAGAGATAAGTCGTTTTCTCTAATGTTACACTTTCATATAGATGCCATGCATGACACAAAACCCATTCAGAAATATATAAACTGTCAGCTGTATACAACCACTTTTTCAGATCAATAGTTAAAAAAAAAAAAGGCTTTGAGTGAATGAAGCCTTAGGATCTTGGTGAAGTCTATCCTTCTTTGAACACTGTGGGTTGGTGTTACAAAATCACAAAGAACTGTACCAGATAACAGGAACCACATCACTTGCAGACTTTCAACAGAAGTAAGAAATAAAATGTTTAGTATATGTAACTCAAATTAGAGAACAACAACATAATCAAGATGCTGATATTCCACACTACCCCAAACAAAATGCAGGAAAGGAAGCCCCTATCAATACTGGGAAGAGCATTAATGAATACATGCAAGGTGGCATGCCACTCGCGTTTAGATGTTCAACAGTCAACGATTACATCCTATCTTGTTTACATAGAAGTTTGCTATGCAATGATAATGGTCGCCGAATAGGAGACACAGGTCATAAATTTGTAATGCAGTTCTATGAGTTTGTACATGATACGCAAGAGAAAGAAATGTTATAATAGAAACATATATATATATATATATATATATATATTTATATAAAAGTGAACATTGAAGTCAACAGGCTGTTTCATGCTGGACGCAATTGTCAGGCTGCCTGATGATTGCATCTAGCATGAAACAGCCTGTTGACTTCAATGTTCACTTTTATATTTATATTTACATATGCTCTACCTCTGATATTGAGCACTTTATCCCATAAATACAGCACACCTTAAAACTATATTTCTTTATATATATATATATATATAGTACAGGTAATAAATCCGTTGGTATATAATCCAGGTGGATCCTAGTAATATCAAATATTAAAACTGATCCACAGTGAACTCAATGTATTTCTTATAACAGAGCATATATATTTTTTACAGTAAAAATCCAAAATTACCTCATGTGGGTATAGTCTATTTCAGGCTGGCTCAACTTAATGCCAATCCTCATCAGCTCTTGAATGCCATTTGAGGGCTCATGACGATTAGCATTAAGTTGTGCCAGGCCAGTCTGAAATAGTCTTTACCCAAATGAAGTCATTTTGGATTTTTTGCTATAAAAATATCTCTCTCTCTCTGTATATATATATATATATATATATATATATATATATATATATATATTTATTTATTTATTATAATTTTATCATATAGACAAAACCATTTTACTCACAACAAAGATGCAACTTGGTTTCAGTGCATTTTAACTGCACATCTACGGGTCTTTTTTGAATGAATGCTGCAAACGTTAGAATTTGTATATTTTATAGATTACTTTCGTTCCCACCGCATCGGATATATATATATATATATATATATATATATATATATATATATATGTATATATATATATATATATATATATGGAGAGAGAGAGAGCGAGATCTAAAAGAGTAGTTAATATTATTATTATTAAATAATAACCAACACGGATGTGACAGATATCTGACGAGAATCCAATATAATTAACAATTAATACTACAGATATCAATATTTTTTTGCTTGTAACAATATTACCTTGAATTTTATTATCAGATGAAATATCATCAGCTGTTATTAAATTTTGGTTAGAATGTCTCTCATATTAATTTTTGGTTGCTTTTCATCACAATACAAATCATTAATCGACAGTGATGAATAAACTGCACACCTCAGAAATAAAGAACAAAGAAAGAATTGCATGGCAAAGGGTTATATAACTCCAATCATACATACTTCTGCAGTTAAAACCATTGTTGCTTTCTTTATTACAGTCGCCATTACATTTTCTATTGTCATAGTGCTATCATTTTAATTATCAACTGTTACTGCCATTTTCACAACTGATTGTTCATATTAAGCTTCTGATTTATTCTTATTATAGTCAGTAATATATTAATATTATTTCATTCTGTTGCTATTATTGGCAATGATATCTTTATTGCTATTATTATCAGGGATATGCTTATATTATTGTTATCACTATCCCTTTTATAATCAGAGATATGCTTATATTATTATCTTTATCCCTTTTATAATCAGAGATATGCTTATATTATTATCTTTATCCCTTTTATAATCAGGGATATTCTTATATCATTATCTTTATCCCTTTTATAATCAGGGATATTCTTATATCATTACTATCTCTGCCCCTATTATTACCAGGGATATCCTTATATCATTACTATCTCTGCCCCTATTATTACCAGGGATATCCTTATATCATTACTATCTCTGCCCCTATTATTACCAGGGATATCCTTATATCATTACTATCTCTGCCCCTATTATTACCAGGGATATCCTTATATCATTACTATCTCTGTCCCTATTATTACCAAGGATACCCTTATTGCTATCTCTGTTCCTATTATTGTCTGTGATAAATTCATATTAATTCAATATCTGTTGTTACTATTGTCAGTGGTATCTTCATATGATTGCTATCACTGTTCCTATTATAATCACTGATATCTTTATATTATTGCAATCTCTGTTGATATTCTCAGTGATATTTTCATATTATTGCCATTTCAGTTTCAAAGTTGTTGAGGACCCAAAATTAATGTTTAGGGTAACAAAGATTTTGCTGACCTTGAGTTCACTAACAGAATTTGGAACAAAGTTTTTAGATTCCAACAATAACCAGAATGAATGAGAAAATGAAACCGTACATATGGTAAATAAAAATAAATTGACAATTAAACAATAAATCATACATGAATGGATATTTACAAAATGACCCAAAGGAGATAATTCCTTTTTTTGTATCCCTACAGGTGGATGGTTAAAAGTTTCGACTGAAAGCAGCACTGTCTGCTTAGTCAATGAATATCGAGTTCTCTCAGTCACTGTGTGTTTATCTAAAAATAAATACGCTTAAATTCACCTTCTTCTCTGCCGTGAGCCAGGGTTTTCGATTCTAGCCAGAGGCAGCCAGACGTCTAGCCACACTGATGAGCTGTGATACAGCAAAACAGTCTGTCTGTGGATGACAATATATATATATATATATATGTATATGAAAGAGAATATATATGTTGATAAGAAAGAAGAGGTTTGTACATATGTTTAGGGAGAGAAAAGACAGTTAATTAGTGGTTCATGTCTCTGACGTCTGTATATGGCAGCTTGTGAGTAGCAGAGCAGGTGTGTTTCTTTGTAGTTGCTGCAGTACCAAGTGTATCTTTTGATGCAATTGAATCTTCTATTGATTTATTTTTCAGGATGACCCCCCGTTCATATAATTAGGTGTTTGAGAAACTAAATATAACCATTTAACTGGTTAATTTAATGTTTAAACAAACATGCATGCTCTACTCTGTCCTCTTAAATCAGACCAACACAAGTTAAGCTAATTTTCTTTTTCCTCTAGAAACTTAGTTTAAGTATTATGTTATTTACACTGTTTATGTTGTTCCGACTCATCTTTCATTGTCCTATTCACAACATTTCAGCCATTTGTATGCTCTGGTCTTCTTCAGGTGGTATACGTCAGAATTTCTAACAGAACACCTTGTTTAGTCCAAGAAGAAGGCTGACACATACAATGGTCTGAAACGTTGTGAATATGACAATAAAGATTAGGACAACAGTCTGAACAATGTAAATAGTGTAAATAGTCACAATACCTCATCTCAGAAATATAGACAGAGTATTATGTTTTTTGTTTACAGCTCCCTGATTGGTTCCTAATTGTTTGTGATATCTTGTTATTGGTCAATTATTATGTGGTAATAGGTGTATTCCCACAACATCATTGTGACTAGATGAGGATGTGCTGAAACTCTTTCAGCTGGACTAAAATAGCCTTTAAAAAAATATTAGATGCTTAGTCACTTCATTACATCTTGAGGGAAAGATGACTTGACTTCATATATAAAGAAATAATACTTCAAAAAGACAAAGAAAATTAGGTTTTAGTGCTCGTATAGAGGAATGGTAAAAGTCTGAAATTGTCCTTTATGCATACTCTTCAATTTCTTTGTACGCTTGGCTCACATCTCTTTAAATATATATTATTGAATCAGAAATAATAATAATACTTATCTGTGATTTTCATGATTTCTTCCTCCTCAGAACTTTCAATAAAATCAGATAAGATTATCTTAAGTTCTGATGAGTGAGAAAATACAAAACTCAGAGTTGTCATCTGATGAATATTGCAAACTTCTTTTTTTTATTTCTGACTCAATAATTATTGCTCTATTGATCGATTTATTTTTTATGGCTTATCAACCCTTTCATTGGTTATTTAAAGCTGAAATATATTTCAGTACATAGGATGCCGTATCTTAAGAGAAATAAGAATATATATCCTTGCCTATTGCCTTACAGCAATAAGCGAGCATATATGTTGCAAATCAGAGAGCTGAGTTTCAATTCCAGTCAGAATTGTTCTATTCACTTATGTGCAAATACCCTCGGGAAAAGAATGAATTTACCTGTTCTCCCTTTAGTTATGTGTTAATTAGTAGTACTTGTATCCTTTATTTTATATGCCGTATCCCTTCAGGATGTAGGCAATCATGACTCTCCACATCTTCCTGTTCCTTTTAGTTCTTAATAAGTTTTTTGTTTTTGTTATTTCTTCCAGTCCATGTTCTACCATCCATTTACTCAAGCTCATCAAGTATGTTATGCACTCAGGTGATCATAGCTCTCCACATCTTCCTAACCCTTGTAGTGCTTAAGTTTTGCCATCTTGTTATTTCTCCCAAATACTATTTTATCATCCATTTACTCAAGCACATCAAGTATGTTATGCACTCAGGTGATCATAGCCCTCCACATCTTCCTGACCCTTGTAGTGCTTAAGTTTTGCCATCTTGTTTTTTCTCCCAAATGCTATTTTATCATCCATTTACTCAAGCACATCAAGTATGTTATGTGCTGAGGTGAACATAGCCCTCCACATCTTCCTGACCCTTGTAGCGCTTAATAAGTTTTGCCATTTTGTTATTTCTCCCAATCCCTGTTCTACCATCCACTTACCATCAAGCTCATCATCTATATGATGCACTGCTTTCCTCTGGCCCTCTTTTCTCTCAATTTGTCCTGTGAGTATCAGTTTTCCAAGCCCTCCTTCAGCATTATGTGCTTCAGAAATTTCAACTGACTCTTCCTGATGTTAAATATAAGTTTCCTTTTTGTTTAATTTTCTCCAAAACCTTACGTCTTCAGTTCATGGTATCCTTTGCATCTTTCTGTAGAACAACACTTCTGTTGCTTCAAGTCTCCTTTTCATCTTTGAGGAGATTGCCCAGAATTCGCTACCATACTTCTATTAGTAAATCATTGTCATCTCCAAAAAATACTTAGAATCCAAAAGTATTTTATGACATTAAATAACCTGTAAATGGTTGATAAGCCATAAAAAAAAACAAATCTTATAAAGATAGAATATGGCAGATCATTCTTTGTACACGGTTACTATTTTTTTAATTTTTATTTTTAAATCACTGTTATTAATCCTGTTGCTACTGCTATCATTTTTATTATATCTGTTACTATTTCAATTGTAATACAACTGTGTACAATTATTTTTTATTTGTCATGTTTCTATTTTCTTTTGGTCATTTTTCACACTGTTGTTGGTTTTCTAAAGTTTTTTTTATTCACATGTGCAGACAAATCAATTTTTTAAAATGCAAAAACATGTAAACAAGCAATAAAATCCCTTCCCAGAATTCCATTTTTGTCACTTTGATTTCTTATCTGCTGCCATCTTAGAAAATTTATTTTCTTTCTTTCCTATCAAGTTAATTCCAACTGCTTCAAGTCACAAGATAATAGCTGAGAGGTGGGCAGAAGAAATGAAAAAGACATTAGAATTCAGTAAGTTTAGTTTCAGAACAATGACCGATTTATTTTTTTAAGCTTTATCAACAAAGAGATTCTGATGTTTCTTATGCTTTCCCTCACAATTCCTGAAATACTAATTCCCCACCTGCCACCAGGTTTACTTGAATGGTAAGTACAAACTCTTGAAAAAGATTTAACTTTCCAAAAAATATAATTTGTTTGGCAAGAGTTAAAATGAATTCTTTTTACAAAAGTGGGACAATCATTAGTGGGTGTCCATTTGGAACCATTTTTAAAATCAATGTTTATATAACAGATGCAATCAATTTTCAAAGGAAGTGAAATTTTAAAATCTAAAAAAAAGACCTGGCATTGAATTGCAAGACATAAAAACAGGAGACTATTGGACAGTACAATCAGATATTGCTTTGATTCCTTCCACTTCCAAATTCCTGCATGCATCATTTGTGCATTGGATTCCAACTTTAAAATAATGCCTAAAAATAACAGAATCTTAATATTTGTATATCTCATACTATCTTAAACCAAATATTTTCACTTGCAAAAAACAGCATATATCTTGATATATGTAATATATTAAAACATTATTTATTTAATATTTATTATTTTTATATTTATTTATTATTATCATTATTTATTATATTTTATATTTATTATTTTTTGTTGTTATTATTATTTATTATATTATTTATTTATAATAATTTTTGTTATTTATTATATTTTATAATTATTTATTTTATTATCATTATTTTTTGTTGTTATTATTATTTATTATATTATTTATTTATAATAATTTTTGTTATTTATTATATTTTATAATTATTTATTTTATTATCATTATTTTTTGTTGTTATTATTTATTATATTTTATATTTATTATTTTATTATCATTATTTTTGTTAATTATTATATTTTATATTTATTATTTTATCATTTTTGTTATTATTATTTATTATTTATTTCATAGGTGGCGTGATAGGTGGACTTTGTATGTGTACATGTGAATAAGCTTGGGAGAGAAGGTCTGTAAAAAAAATCTATTTATATGCCATAATTCATAATAATATTTTGGAATAATAAATACCATTTAAACATGTACATGAAATAAGTTTTGGAGTAAGGATCTTTAAGAAAGGAATCTACTTCTGATACACCTTAATATATTATAATTTTAATAATATAATGAAAACATGGGCATACTTTAGTTGTAATCATGAAATAAGCTTTGAAGTAAAATCTGTTAAAAATGAAAATAATTTTAATACACCCTAATATATAATAATATTAATCATAGTGAATTTATAGAAACTAAATCCTATATATATTTTTCAACTACTCCCATCAGAAAGTTCGTTTGATAAAAATAATTACAAGGACAAATACCAACAAAATACTTGTGGACAGAGTTGTAAAATCGTCCACTCTGTGTTATTTTTGGACCATTTAGAAAATAATAATAATAACCGATTTCACTACTCCTACAAATTTAAGGAAAAAAGTTTGCAAGCCAGTCTGGAATTATTTTATAACCAATGAAAACTTGGGATTCAAAAAATTCATAGTCTGTAGATGTATGAAATAAACTTGATAATAAATGGATTTTAGAAGTTTTCATACACCCTAATATGTAATAATATGTAATAATATGATGAAGATAGACATACTTTAGTTGTATTCATGAAATAAACTTTGTAGTAAAGGTCTGTAAAAAAAATGAAAATACTTTTGATTCACTCTAATATACAATAACAATATTAATCATATGGTGAAGTCAAAGTCTTCAGATATTTTTTACATTATTGTTCCCATGCTACAAGGCCAAAGATCCACTCAAGGTAGAGTTATTGAATGAGGTTGTTTTGTAGACATAAGAGATGGATGTAAGAAGTGCAGATTATATGTAGAATAGATAGTGGTTGAACCTGAACATTAAAAGTTGAAAACATTGTAATGATCAAGAAAGCATCCTCTCCAGAATCTGTTCCACAAAGTAGCAGCTCCTGGGAATAAGCTGCCTGAATGGAACTTTCTTCTTTTACCAATGGAACGCAAACAGATTAAGGATTGTTCACCCCGGGGTATATGGTATCACAGGTTTTAACTGTAAAGTTCTGAACTGGTGTAACTAAGGAATGTAGTTCATCAGTACACAAAATAAGCTTTGGTGTGAAGTTTATAAAAAATGAAAATATTTTTGATACACTTTAATAATAATAATAATAATATAATGGATTCATAGATTGTATTTAGATGTGTACATGAAGTAAGCTTTAGACTGAAGAATATGTGAAAAATCAAAAAGTCTTTTGAAACACTCTTAATTTTCTTAGATAAAGTGTTATTGTGAATCTCACAGAATGGCAGAAATTTCTTATTTTCGTGTTACAGTATATACCTATAAAGGTGCCTCATTTTGAAGTAATGTTTAGCAAGCTATTCTAATTATAACTGTACTGAATTTGATCCTGACTGTGTGCCTCACACTTGGGAACTTTTGCTGTTTTAAGCTAACCTTAGGATATATAAAAATGTATGCAGCATATGTGAAGAGGATTCAGTGTACGTTCTAGACAATCATTATTTTTCGGTTTCTTTTATAGAAGAAAACCGAGTCATGTAATTTTGTTATCAAATGTTATGATTAAGAGAAGAAAAAACCTGAAGAAAATTTAGCCATGCTTTTATCCTGATCTGTAGTTTTTCTCAATTAACAGCAACATTGGGACCATCCAAAGAAAACTAGAAAACCTAGCAGCTTTTTTTTTTTATCAAAGAGCATAATCATAACATAAAATACACAGATGATACTGTGCTGATAGCCAACTCAGAAGGAAAACTAAAAGAAAGGACAAATCATTAGCTATAAAGAGACAATGTATAGTTGTCAGCAAGAGAAACTGCCAAAAGTTCAAGCTTCAAATCAGAGGCATCAAAATCAAGCAGGTATCGAAATTGATCTATTCAGGTCATGTCATAACAAACCACGAAAATAAAAATGAGATACAGAAATCCAAAGGTTCATTGGAATAGTGAAATAAGTCCTCCAGAATTTATGCAAAGTATTAATAACATTTTTGTTAGAAACAAAGAAAAGTGCACTGAATTGCTATGTAACATTTAATCTCCTATATAGCAGTGAATTCTGGACAAACTTCTCGTATATAAAGAAGAAACTTAAAGCAACAGATGTGGTTTTGCAAATAGATACTGAGAATACCATGGACTAAGCAATTATCATGAAAATATTTATAGAAATTTTTAATGAATATTTTTTTTTTTACTATTTTACCCCAAGCAAAGAAATAAAGCCACTAAGACAAAAGCGATTATGGAGTGTGAAAGAATATGTGAAAAATCAAAAAGTCTTTTGAAAAACTCTTAATTTTCTTAGATAAAGTGTTATTGTGAATCTCACAGAATGGCAGAAATTTCTTATTTTTGTGTTACAGTATATACCTATAAAGGTGCCTCATTTTGAAGTAATGTTTAGCAAGCTATTCTAATTATAACTACTGAGTTTGAGGAGCAATAACAATAAAAGAACAAGAATTAAGACAGAAGATAACAATTGATATTGCATTTAAATTTTTGAAGATCTAACAATATCACTATTTTATCTTATCACATTAAACATTGGAAACAAGATATCAAGCGACTATTTGGAATTTGTCTCAAACTTCATCTATTGTCAGGGAACAAAAACCAAAGTCAATTATTGCTTATGGCCTCAAATAATATACATTCTCAGAATCATTTC
This sequence comes from Acanthosepion esculentum, assembly GCA_964036315.1. Lineage (NCBI taxonomy): Eukaryota > Metazoa > Mollusca > Cephalopoda > Sepiida > Sepiidae > Acanthosepion > Acanthosepion esculentum. The sequence continues at coordinate 84,335,202 of OZ038488.1, forward strand.
AACTTGAGAGGAATATGTTTTCTGTAAGCTCAGACATATTTGATTGCTGTCTGTTGGGGCAGAGATTTTTTTGTTTGATTTTAATGAAGCAATTATATTTCAACCAGAAACTACTTCACTTAATAGCTCAAGGGTTATAATTTATAAAAGAAAAAAATATATATTGAAATATTAGAGCAACTTTATACAAAAGGTATATATAGACAAATCACATTAAACATTGAAAACAAGATATCAAGCGACTATTTGAAATTTGTCTCAAACTTCATCGAGTGTCAGGGAACAAAAACAAAGTCAATTATTCCTTATGGCCTCAAATAATAAAAGGCACATTCTCAGAACCATTTCAACTTGAGAAATATGTTTTCTGTAACCTCAGACATATTTGATTGCTGTCTGTTGGGGCTGAGATTTTTTTGTTGGATTTTAATCAAGCAATTATATTTCAACCAGAAACTACTTCAGTTAAATAGCTTAAAGGTTATAATTTATCAAAAAAAAATATATTATTGAAATATTAGAGCAACTTTATACAAAAGGTGTGTATGTATATATATATATATATATATAAAAAATAACTGTATGCATGTTTATATATATATAAATATATATATATATATATCTGTGTGTGTGTGTCAGAAAATAGTAACTTGATTTTATAACGGAAGCAAAATATGTGACCTGAAAATATAATAAAGAATAATGAGTAGCAAATCAAAATAAAGAGAAAAACATAAAATTTTATTTATTTTATCTGATGCGTCTATTGGAAAATTTCTTCTCATCATTTCTATGAAAATTATTCCTAAACAAAAATGAGAATGGAAATTTTTTCCCTCCCAATTAAAAAATAAAAGTACAAGAAAGATGCAGTTAAAATGATCAGCTTTCTGTACCACTCCAGTAAGTACCTGATTCCTCATATTATCCTCTAGCTTTATAAGAGCCAGATCAGGCTGAAAATGGGCTCCCCTTTCATCACTTTCCAGTCTTGATAGGGTTCAAAAGCATCTCTTGCTGGAAAAGAATTTTTTTCTATCCTCCCACCTCTCTCTCACAGGCGGGATGTGGCGAGTCTCTCACTGCTCTATCGCTACCTCCATGGAAAGTACTCAGAAAAACTACATTCCTTCGTTCCACCAGGTATAACAGTCATATAGAAATAAACTGTCACTGCTGACACTTGAGTTTGAACACAGATTTTCACATTCACTCCCAATATAAATAAGATTATCAATTATCTCAAGCCTCTGCTCTTCTCTCATCTTTTGCCTGTGTCTTCTCATTCTACCCCTTATCCCTTCCAATATAAATTATTTATTATCTCATACCTCAGCTCTTCTCTCACCCTTGCCTGTATCTTCACATTCTCTCCCTTATCCATTCCAATATTAATATGATTATCTCTTATTTTATAGCACGACTCTTCTCCCACTTGTAGCATATATCTTCTCATTCTCTCCCTTATCCCTTCCAATATAAATAAGATTATCATGTAAATGTGTTATATTCCGTGCTAATAGGAATATGAAATAGACAAACATGGTGCATAAATAGTAACAGGTTTATTGTAGAAACCAGTACAACAAGCAAGGAAGTAATAGTTATGCGCATGGTCATCACAAATCAGTACAGGTTGTGTGCGTGCCGTTATCGAAAGGCCACTAGTTCTCACACAGCTCGACTCTGCTGTCCGCTGTCCTAATGGATACTTATAGGTGGTTACCACCTATATTGCCACCACTCATGGGGGTAGCAGGTTATTCCATTACATCAAAATACTATACAAGCAAAAAATATTCCTCTATTTTGTGCTTCTTTTACTGTCTCTTGATTAAGAATGCACACATTCCAATTTTGTCTGAAACCATTTTGTTTAGACCTACATGAAGTATATACAGACATCCTTTATGTAATTATTTTCTTCTCACTTTCTCTCATCCAATTCCAGGTAGGTCTTGAGACCTGTCAATCCAGAAGCACTTCCACGTAAAAATACCAGCAATACACTTTTATTGCAAAATGGCAGTCAATACAACACTAAAAAATTATGAAAATACATTTTTATAGTAAAATTACCAGTACTACATTTTTATTAAAAAATTCCCAACAATACATTTTATCATCTACAGACTATAAATCTCAATCAAATGTTTGATCTTAAAGTATATGATGTACAATATATTTTGTTGAAGTCCTAAAATTGTATTTAAAATATATGGAGCTGAAGCCTTAAAATTACATACAAAACATTTAGATTTTGGCATTAAATAAGCCAGAGAGGTTGAGATTTTGCTAAACAAAATCAGTCAACCAACCAATTGGCATCAAACTCTTGACTCTTTCTCAATATCTTAACATGGAAGCCAAAATATTCAGCACATCAGTGTATTTAAGTTAGGCTGACCTATTCTTGAAATGAGCCAAATCAGTTGTCTTGTATAGAAGTGAATGTTAGACAATCTCCTTACTGTTGAAAAGAAAACTGGAGGTAACAGAAATGTGGTTCTACAGAAGGATACTGAGAATTCCATGGACTGAGCAAGGAAGAAATATTAAAGAAAAAGGAAACGAAAAGGACACTTATATCCAGAATCAGAAAGAGTCAGCTAAAATTTCTTGGACATATAAGGAAGAAACAGGGCTTGGTGAATTTGACATTCACAGGGCATATTGGTGGCAAGAGTGATAGAAGAAGGTAGCAAGCAAGTATGTGTGAATGGAGAACAAAACAGAAGGTGGAAGATTTGGCAAAGGGACAAATATTGCCAAGGGCTACAAAGGATAGGAAGTTGTGGAGGGTGTTTGAATGTGTTCCTTATTTCTTATATAAGGAAACAAACTGCATTATTTTTTGACTGACCTGTCTTGAAATTGTCATATCCAAATAAATGAACATATTGGGTATCTGAAAAGTGTAGATTCATTTTTATTATCTCCCTTGATTTTAGTGTTTGTTACGTTTTCCGTTTTTTATTCTATTTTTCCTTTACTTATTTTCTTTGTGTATGCAAATAAGGACAAACTCCCAGGAAGAATGTTCTATGGGAACACCAGAAAACAAAGAAGTAGAAGGATTCTATAGTGACATTATAAATGAACGTAGAAGAAAAAAAATACCTGACATGCATTAAATTTTAAAAAATAAAATTTAAAAATAAGATTTAAAAAATTTAAATAAAATAACTACAACAAAAGTTTGTGGGTTATTTTTTTCTTTTATTAAATTTAATTCCACACATATTTTTTTTTTTCCTTCCCAATCCTCTTTTGCCTACATTTTCCTTATTTCCGCTACTTACCCCCACCCCTACAATCTACACACCTTTTAAATCAAAAGTTGTTTTCTTTTTAGTGTCTTTATTGCTTTCCCTTCTGGTTTTATTCTGTTTACATCATATTTGATTTCTTTTCTTGATATTCCCTATTTCACCAGCCCCATTTTTTTCCCTTTTCCTGCCTGCACACCTTTTCTTCCACATGTGAGCACAGATTTTTATTCCTTCACCCCCTCAGCCTCATGTTTGCTGCGCTAATTGATGTGCTTGTGTTTCATGACTGCTCAGCATTTGCAGCGAGTTTACAATGACAAGTGTGCAGTCTCTGCCTTTGTCCTTTTCTCCCACTGATCTTCGTTTCCCAACTAGAACAGCAGTGTTTCATAGCAATACAGAAACGTGCCACCACAGTTTGCTTCTTGTTATTCCTTCAGTGTGTCAGTCTTCTATTCCTTCGACCCTTATACCTGTTTGTGGCTTTTTATTTTATTTTTTTTCATTTCTCATTTCTCTTCCTTCAAATGAAAAATATTTATTTATTTCCTTTCAAATCTTTCTTTTTTTATCATGTTTTTCTTATTCTTTTTCTTCTTTGTTTCTCAGTTATTTGCTTATTTTATTTCATTCGGCACATCATTTTTCTCACCCTTATTCTTTTATTTTATTCATCTTTGTCCTTTTTTTATTCAGTCCTTTCAATAATCTGTTCTTCCCATGAGATTGTCTCGCATTTATTTATTCCTTCCAATATTTAACCTTTTCTTTCACCTCTCATCTTTTTCTGTCTTCACCATTTCTCTGTACTGTTTCTTTTTCTTTTTTTGCTTCTCTTATTCCTTATTTTCTCCTACTATATATTCCAAATTTTGTTGTTCTTCCATCCTCTGTTTTTTTTACCATTCTTTTTCTTTTGGCCCTTCTGCATTTCTTTTGGCCATTCCTTTCTTTAACTTTCTCTTCCTCTCTTTTATTCCTTTCTCTTTATTTCTTTTTGCTTTCCTTCATTTTTTTTTTTACTTTCGTTATTTCAGTCTTTCTTTCTTCCTACTTCTTTCTTTTGAACTTCCCGCCTTTCATTTTATTTACCCAAGAATCTTTTCTTTGTAAATTTCTTTCTTGTTTTTTTTAGGATTCCAGCATTTCTTTGGAAAAAAAAATGTCAGGATGCTACTCTGAAGAATTCTCTTCTTTGAAATGTTCCTTCTTCACTCCTCTACTTCTTTTCTTTTTTTCCCCTATTTTTCCCTTCTTTCTTTTTCTTGGGTCCTTCTTTCTTCCATTCTTGACTTTGCTATTTCTCTTCCTTTAGATATTTGCTTTCTTCCTTCCTTATCTTTCCCGTTATTTATTTTGGCCTTTTTTTTTTCATTTTTTGGCTTTTCTTTCTTCCCACATCTGCTTCTTTCTTTTGACACCACCTTTCATTCTATTTACCCACCAATCTTTTCTTCATAAATACATACTTGAACCTGTCTATTTCTTGAGGATTCCTACATTTCTTTGAAAATAAAAATCAGGATGCTATTCTGAAGGATTCTTCTTGAGTTTGTTTTTCTCTTAATTCTTGCCATTTTTCTTATTGTTCTGCATTATACATTTTTGGCTTGGCTTATTACCATTGCTCTTTATGATAAGCCTTCTAGGTTGCCTAGTCCATGACCATTAAACTGTTGTTCAGCATTTCATTCCATTTATCTATTTTACCAAATGCATTCATCTTTTTGTCCTTTCCTCTTTCTTTGTATTCATTTACTTACCCACCCACCCATCACATTTTTCTTCATTTCTATTTCCTCTTTCTTTCTTCAATTATTTACAGTTCCTACTTTTTATATTTTTTTTCTTTGCTTTGTTTTTCCTCCTCTTCTTTCTTTACTGCATCTCTTTCTCTCTTTTATTTTTTTCCTTAAAATCTTCCAATCCTTATTGCACCCACTTCCCCCACCATCTTTCTGTTGTTCTTTTTTTTTATTCCTTCAGTTATGTTTCACACCTTTTTTCCTCCTCTCTTCCCCACCCCACTTCACTTCTTTCTTCTTCAACCATCGACAGCACCACCAACTATTATCATCATTCCATTCATTACAGGTCGAGGCAAAATGTTAGACAGAATTTACTAGTCATCAGCAGGAGTATATTTAGTCATTATTCCTTGCAGTTCTTTAACCGAATTCCCCTGTTACATTATCAATTCATTTGGATTAAATAGATGCTGAGAATTCACATCATATACAGCTTTAAAAAGATTTACATTAACAAGACATACTTGAAGTGACAAAAAACGATGTGAACATCATAGAAGAAATTTTTTTTTTATTAATTACATTATTTACACCAAGACTATTATCCTTATATTTGTTGATATCACAATGTTTCGACTACTGCACTCACCAGCCTTTATCAGGTGCTTGTCAATCTTGATAATCTGAAAATTTTGAACTGAAACTTTTATTGAAAATAGAGGGATTTTTTTCATTCCACTGCCCTTGTCTGATGATATTTAGGATGATATATATATATATATGTCGGCAGAATTGAGTCACTGTCAGTCACTGTGTGTTTATCTAAATCTAAAAATAAACACGCTAAAATTCACCTTCATCCCTGCCGTGCACCAATGGCTTACTGGTAGAAGTTCCGACTGATGCAAATTCAGTTGGGTTTCAATCCTAGCTAGAGGCAACCGGACGTCTAGACACACTGATGAGCTATGAAACAGTCTGTCTGTGGATGACAAAAATATTGGCTCCTGAAAAATTAATTTCGGTTGAGCTCTTTGGTTTGAGGTGTGAGTTTGTAAACAGTGACTATTTAAGCTAATATTGCACGACTCTTCGGCAGAATTGAGTCACTGTCAGTCACTGTGTGTTTATCTAAATCTAAAAATAAACACGCTAAAATTCACCTTCATCCCTGCCGTGAGCCGACGGCTTACTGGTAGAAGTTCCGACTGACGCAAATTCAGTCGGGTTTCGATCCTAGCTAGAGGCAACCGGACGTCTAGCCACACTGATGAGCTGTGAAACAGCGAAACAGTCTGTCTGTGGATGACAAAATATATATATATATATATATATATATATATATATATATATATATATAGATAGAGAGAGAGAGAGAGACAGAGAGAGACAGAGAGTCCTGTAGCCTCAGTTGGCAATCAGTCTAGGTGAAGGACAACTCTGAATTCAGAATTTCCAGCTATGAGTAAATAGAAAGGCAGACTAGCCTCTTCAGTCTAGTGTGGCAACCAGTCTAGGAGAAGGAAAAATCAGAATTAACAAAAAAATATGTAGCCTTGGTGAAGCACACACTATACAGCTAATGAAAGGATCATGGCGCTTACAAGAATTATGATCCTGACAGCAGTTGACTAAAAAAATGTATAATCACATACATATAAATATAATCACATATATATCTATATGTATGTGATTATATATATATATATATATACATAATCACATACATATACATATGTGATTATATATATATATATATATATATATATATATATATATATATATATATATAATCACATACATATACATATGTGATTATATATATATATATATATATATACACATAATCACATACATATACATATGTGATTATATATATATATACATATATATATATACATAATCACATACATATACATATGTGATTATATATATATATATATATATATATATATATACACACACACATAGCTGAATTATGACCTTCTGATACCTCTAGGCTAATGAAATTATGGGGCACCCCTGAAACAGAGACACCCTCTAACTTGTCAGCATTGGTCTTTAAATTTGTTTTTACTTGTGATATATTTTAGTCATATTGGCATAGAGTGATGTAAACTTATTACGAATTCTTTAAATAAACTAGAATTTTGTTTTTTGATAGAAATCTTCTTTAAGAAATACCACTATTTTACTGTTCATTGCAATCCAAAATAGCACATATTTCAACACAACCACAGTAATAACAAAAAACAGATTTTTTATAACCAGCATTATAAGCAAGTTTATGGGGCTCTATGCTGCAGCCTATGGGATAATCTGGCCTTGAATGTATATGGATATATACATTATAGATAACACCATATAAATATATTTTAGATGGGTATATAATAACATGTGGAGGCACGGTGGAGTAATGGATAGAGGATCAGATTGAGGAATCGGAGAGCTGAGTTCAAATTCCAGTTGAATCCATTGCATTCACTTACATGCTAATACCCTTGCAAAAGGTATGAGTCCTCCTCTTCTCCCCCCAGCTATGGGTAAATAGCAGGACAGATCGGGTTCTATAGTCTTGGATTAAAACTGGTCTACCGCAGAAAGAAATGGCAACCTACTGCAGGAACAAATCTTCCTTATCAGTTATGTATCAAAAGATACATGATCACCTAAGCATGTCTAACACTTTCGCCTCAGCCCTTCAACCTCCGACGTCTTACTCTCTGGGTTGAAGTGTCTATTCGGTCTTAACCAAATTTAAGGGAGTGACCGTAGGTCCCCTGAGCATCTGTAGATCACTCGACCGGTCCACTTCCTGCCCACATTTCGGTGTCTCCAAATCATAGCTCACATATAGTTCATTTTGCAGACAACCAAACATTCTGTTTTCTTACAATTGATGTTTAGTCCTTTCTTCTTGCTTTCCTTTACTCCCTTCTGTGTGTCTATGTTAGTACACATGTATTTTGGAACACAACTCTCAGCAAATGAGGTTGAATAAAAAAATAACTATATAGAAGATTCCATTTCTTTTGTGGTTTTCTCAATGAATTCTTTCTATCCGTGTGTGCGTGTGTGTGTGTTTTAAAAATAGCAAGACATATGAAGAAAAGCAGACATTTACAAACAATCACCGAGTCTACTTTGAACTAGATACTTGCTTGCCAGGCTTACACAATCATGCGCTGAAGAGAATAGCACTCTCTCCTTTTCCACTACGTCAAAGCATCATCAGTTGTGAACTCTAGCCTCCGTGTTGCATGTGCAGCCAAGTCAAAAAGGATGAACCTAACCAGAAGCAGGTGAAAGAAGGGGAGAGTGGAAAGAAGGGGAAAAAATGGAGGTGGGGAAAGAAAGGAAAGGTAAAGGAGTGGGAGGAAAAAATGAAAGACCAGTGAAACAGGTGCAAAAAGAAAAGGAAAAAATGTAAAAAGAAAGGAAGAAAAAGGAAGAGGAAGAAGATAAAGGAGGAGGAAAAAGGAAGAAGAAAAAAGGAAAAGAACAAAAGAATAAAAAGAAAAGAGAAAAAGAAAAGGAAAAGAAAAAGAAAAAAGAAAAGAAAAAGAAAAGAAAAAGGAAAGAAAAAAGGAAAAGAAAAAGGAAAGAAAAAGAAAAGAAAAAGAAAGAAAAAGAAAAAGAAAAAGAAAGAAAAAAAGAAAGAAAAAAGAAAAAGAAAGAAAAAAAAGAAAGAAAAAAGAAAAAGAAAGAAAAAAGAAAAAGAAAGAAAAAGAAAAAAGAAAAATAAGAAAGAAAAAGAAAAAGAAAAAAGAAAAGAAAAGAAAAAGAAGAAAAGAAAAATAAAAGAAAAAGAAGAAAAGAAAAAGAAGAAAAGGAAAAAGAAGAAAAGAAAAAGAAGAAAAGGAAAAAGAAAGGAAAAGAAAAGAACAGAAAAAAGAAAAAAAGAAAAGAAAATGAAAGGAAAAGAAAAGAAAAAGTAAAAGAAAATAAAAGAAAAAGAAAGGAAGAAGAAAATGATAAATTAGTTAGGTTGACTAAGAAACTTATGAATTTGAAGGGAGAGGATCTTGTTGGAGAATGGAAGGGAGACATTTTTGATTTAAGAGAGAAAAGTAAAAAAAAAAAGGAAGAATAAAAAAAACAAAATGATAATGAAAGAGAAATCTGTTAGATAAAGTTAAGTACTAAAAGAAATGACATAGGAGATGATAAAAGATCAGAGTGAAAAAAACAAACAAAACAACTGAGAATACAAAGAAAAATAAAGATTGGAAAGGTGAGGAAGGAAGAAGAAGTCATAAAAGAAAAGCAAATACAAAAATAAAATGAAAGAAAACAAAGAGAATCAAGAGGAACAATAACAACAGAAAGCAAAAAAGACAACTACCAAGAAATATACAGTATCAGTTGCCATCCACTGAGACAAGAGAAGCAGCAGTTGTGGAAGAGGCTTAGATGGAGTCCAAAGGGATTGAGGAAATATAAATTGTTTGGCGAACTCTCCTTGGCATGATTCTCTCCCCACACTCCTACAAGGAATTCCCGGCCTGGAGTTGGGGGTCTGACTGGTCAGCTGGTCTAAATGGTCAGGGCATAAATCAATCGGCAGAAGAGAGTGAGAGAAACCATATTAGAGTTTGATCTATAGCTGATATGGTTATGGGTTGGCTTCTTCTTGTTGCCAGATGAGAGCAAAAAAAAAAAAAAAAAATATGAAGATGCACTCCCCTCCGATGATGTAGCTCAGTCATTAAAGTATAGGGCTGTGGCTAGAAGGTTTATAGGTTTTTCGGAGTCAAAAACACATTTGCATACTGGGCTCGCATGATAGAGCCAAGTAAAAACTTGTAGTTTTGAGCCCCCAACCAGAAGGATTTTCAGCTCAATTATGAAGCTGTATTAACGTTAGTTGTGCTTAAGAGAAAGATTAAGTCAAAAAAATTCTTATTTCTAATAAAAAAAAATAAATAAGAGTTTAAGTTAAACCCTGATCTCTAAAACATTTAAACTCTGGTCTGTAGTGAAGAGTTAAAATTCCTGAAAAGAGTTTAAATATTGCCTTTAACCCATTTAAAATTTGGTGGGGAATTTTCACGTGACAAAAATGGATTCAACACCCAAAGAAACATAGCAATAAAGCTCTAGACAATTTGTCAATAAATACAGAGAAAATTATGTCAAAAACTGATATATGGTGCCAAAAAGCAGGCAATGATCAATATAGAAAAGGTTTTTGATTGATTTTTAGGGCTTATCAACCTTTTGCAGGTTATTCAATGCCATACAATATCTTTAGATTTTACAAAATTTTCTGAAATAATGATTGTTTTATTGATACACACCCTATTATTTAACCCATATCTGGGAGGAAGAGGTGGATTCATACATCTAACAAACGTGTTTGTACATAAGTGAATATAATGAACCAGACTAGAATTGGAACTTGGATCTCCGATTTCCAATTCCGAGCCTCTATCCATTACACCACCCACACATCCAAGCAGTCACTCATCTAGTTACTGACTGGGTTCAACATTGTTTAAGTTTGGTGGTCATATGAAAATTAGTGTGTCAAAGTAATATGGCCATAAGCCAATATATGAAAGGAATTGAGTACAATTTAAGCATGCCTTGCCTCTCTTTGTCTCTTTTACAAATACTTCCATGGTAATTGCTCCGATGAGCTGCTATCGCTGGTTCCCAGGCTCCATGAATTCAAGTGTCATACGAGGCTGGCATCCCGTTCCCACCCTTTCACTGTTGAAACTGTTAAATGTAGACGTCTCTTTTACTCCAATAGCTTCATATCTCGCACCTCACGCCTGTGGAACTCCCTTCCCTATTCCTGTTTCCCTGACAACTATAATCTCCAACTATTCAAATGTAACGTCAATCGACATCTCCAGTTGCATTGATCTATCTACCATCCTTCTCCACATCCTTTCCTCTATCACTCCTATCTGCTCTCGCTCCAAATCCTCTGTAACCCTTCACGTGCTAGTGGCTTTCAGCCTTGCCTGGGGTGAAAAGCTTAAAAAAAATTTTAAAAAATATGCAAATGCATGCTGTGATTTCTTTCTAGCCAATAAAATAGGCCAGTTCTTGGTTTCATCTGACTAGGTCCTGGTCTGTTTTGTCTTGAAATCAGAACGTTATGTCCACTTGTCCAAGTATGCTTTTGTGTGTCAACTCTAAATCTTAGTTTGTGAACTTTTTGCCATATTACTGTTGCTTTGCCTTATTATTGTTGATTTTTTCTGCAAACATTGCCTGCTTGCTTTTGATGTCATTGTTTGCCATCCTCTTTTCTTTTTCTTGTTATTGCAACATTTGTCAATTCTGTTTGTTGGTCAGTTCTGTTATTTATTTTACATTTGACCATGGCTACTCACACCACAGGATCTTTCACTAAAAAGTGAAAAAAAAATTGTCCCAAACATTTTTGTTTGCATGGAAGAAGAGGTCAAAGATAAATATGGCAAAAGTGTGTTAATTCGGTAGAATTTTGTGTTCAAGTACATCATCATCTTTGACAAAGAGTGTCAAATTATCCTGTCTGTCACTTATATCATTCATTCCAACCAGATTCTTAGCAAAAAGTGCCAGAAAAGCAACTATCTAAAACTAATCATGGTGAGTGGGGAATGTATGACAAAGTGGAAAAGGTTTCCTTGTGATGCATTCCATCCTTTAGGACTTCAGACTAAATTTGTTATGTTGATGTGACTTCACATGTGCATGAATGATGCTGGGAATTTTAAATTTAATTCCTTTTTATTTAGCTGACTTCATTTAGATTCTTTTTCTTTCCATCACTTTTGTTAATACATATCCCATACTGTGATAATAGTTCTGCCAGATAACCTTGTGATTAAGTGCTCTCTTAGACATAAAGAAGTCAAGAACTAATTATCTAAAAAGAAATGAGTAAACATGTGAGTTTGTTTAACTTCAAACTGATAATAATTTACAAATATCTGCAGTCAGAACAAGGTTATACTAGTTCAGAAATCCTGAGCCTGAAGAAACATCTATCACTGAAGAAATGTTCCAAAACTCCAAAATGCCTGCCTGTGAACCCATCGTGATCTGATCAACTATTTGATCTTCTTTGTTGTTATCATTGCAAAATTGGGGCCATTGCATCCTTCCACCTTCCTCAGGGAATTTTGAATGGAACACTTTACTTAATTTCCAAGGATAGATTGTTCTTTTTCTGTTGTCCATATTTTGTCCTTTTTCTTTTTAAGTAATCTTCAATTATTACTAATCCTGAGTCTGACTCTTAACTACCCAGCTCAAGGATTTGAACTCACAATTACTATGCAACCATACCAGTTCCAAATTCCCTGAAGGTTACCTAGATCAACAGACTCATGAAGAAAGCTGGAGAGCACGACAGTCAAAACATTGTAATAATAACAACAAAGATGAGGACATTCATCTGACAGTAAATAATGATAACTCATCATCCCAAAATTTTGTTTAAGCTTTTCACCCCAGGCATGGCTGGAAGCCACTAGCATGCAAGGGGTTACAGAGGATTTGGAGCGAGAGCAAATAGGAGTGTTAGAGGAAAGGATGTGGAGAAGGATAGAGGATAGATCAAGGCAACTGGAGATGTTGATTGACATTACACTTGAATAGTTGGAGATCATAGTCATCAGGGAAACAGGAATGAGGAAGGGAGTTCCATAGGCATGAGGTGCGAGATATGAAGTAGAAGAGACGTCTACATTTAACAGTTTCAACAGTGAAAGGGTTGGAACGGGATGCCAGCCTCGTGGGACGCTTGAATTCATGGTGCCTGGTAACCAGCGATAGCAGCTCATCGGAGAAATTACCATGGAAGTATTTATAACAGAGACAGAGAGAGGCAACGGTGCATCTGTGAGAGAGAGACTGCAGACGAGAAGCCAGATCAGGGCCACTTACATTGCATACCCGACTCTGGATCTTATAAAGAACCTTGAGGCAAACAGAAGGGGCTCCAGACACTTGAATTCATGGTGCCTGGGAACCAGCAATAGCAGCTCATCGGAGCAATTACCATGGAAGTATTTATAAAAGAGACAGAGAGAGGCGACGGTGCGTCTGTGAGAGAGAGACTGCAGACGAGAAGCCAGATCAGGGCCACTTACATTGCATACCCGTCTCTGGATCTTATAAAGAACCTTGAGGCAAACAGAAGGGGCTCCAGACACTTGAATTCATGGTGCCTGGGAACCAGCGATAGCAGCTCATCGGAGCAATTACCATGGAAGTATTTATAAAAGAGACAGAGAGAGGCGACGGTGCGTCTGTGAGAGAGAGACTGCAGACGAGAAGCCAGATCAGGGCCACTTACATTGCATACCCGACTCTGGATCTTATAAAGACCCTTGAGGCAAACAGAAGGGGCTCCAGATATATTCAGATAATATATTTTTTCAATCATTTCAGCCCAAGCAAGGCTACAAAGCCATTAAGATGCAAAGAGGTTACCAAATGTGAAAGAATCTGGGAGGAAAAACAAACATTAAGTAGAGAGGACAATAGAAGAACAGGAATTAAAGAGACAGAATATAATGATTGACATTTGATCTCCAAAAGTTTAAATGCAATGTTGATTTCAAAGCAAGAAACCGGAAGACAGTTCCACAAGCGACAAATTAATTTAAGCAAAATTTAATTAAATATCTATACTTTTGGGAACATTCTGCAGTACTAAGTCAGCAGGCTCACCTCCAAATAAATCAGCTAGTTTAGTGAATTTGATCCTCAGAGTGCTTTTATATATCGGCCTTGTGTCAAACAATGTTAAACTTAATAAATTACTACAATAAAATTCTTTTATTTAATGTCTTCATTTAATATTTTTCTCTTTATATCTTTGTTGAGTTAATTTAATTTTTTTTTTTTTTTTTTAGCTGGGGCAGGGTAAATGGGTATACAAGTCTATAAAAGACAGGGACATGTTGACTGTCAAATATTTATCTCAACTTCAACTTTGTTGCCTCCACACCCAATATCAATATCTTTTTTTTACTGCAAATTTTATCTTTTTTTTATCTTACCCAGCAGCCATAGAATGTATCATAAAACTATTCAGCTTAATAAATTTTTTATTTTTATTTTACCTACTACATCTTCACATCTGATATATTCACATACTAGAGGGAAAAACTTTTTTTTCTTATGTGTATTAGCATTCTTCCCCAAAGCAGTTCAGTGGAATCATAGTGATGATATTACTACTAGCATAGTACCCATCAAAAACTGACAAGACCTGCCTTTTGCCTAGGATCGACATATTATCCAGTAAGTTCCATGATAAGTCTTATACGTTAGGAAATATGCATATAGGATTTTTTTTTACTTAAATTTGGATGAGAATCTGACAGAATGGTAAATATATGACAATTTGAAAAAGAAAAAAAAAATTATGTTGACATGTTTTACCATTCTAACATTGGCATCAGAAAAAAAACGGACTTCGTTTCAAATTTAGTTAAATATTTATTTGAAATAAAATCCATTTTCTGATGAGACTGCTTGATCATGGAGACATGTCCAACAAAGTTCTTTTTAAATTGTCATATATATATATATATATATGTATGTATGTATGTATGTATGTATGTAACTTTTAGCTGTCTTTTCATTTCCATTGGAACAAACAACAGAGAGAAGGAAGGTGTAAAGTAGAAAGAGTAAAAAGGTAAGTAAGAAAGCTAGAGAAAAATGAAAAGTGGATGAAAGTAAAAGGTGCAATGGTCGACATAGATTTAGACACAAAGGTTAGCTATCTTCAGTTTTATTACTCCCAAATCCAGATAATATTTTAAAGTCTGTGAAGCTCTATGTTAAATTTTAGTATGTAACTTGAAGTTTGTTCATAGTGTGTGTGTGTCACATGGCCAAGTGGTTAGAACATTCGCTTCCTGAGCATGAGACCTGGGTTTAATTCTCACCATGGTCAGTTTGTCAGGAAGGAGACTTCCTGATGTTATCAGAATGGATCGTGGTCGATCCCAGCATGTGGCACCTTTGAAAAGTGTCTGAAAACCATATCACAATTTTTAATTTCTCATTTTAAAGTTTAGATATTTCTTGCAGTCTTCTTGCTGCTCTTAACCTCTTGAAGTTTGGGGTCGACTATTATCTATCCCACCTGTCCTCATAATGTGCCCTTTTTACTTCCCCCTTTTGTTGCCCTTCAACAGCCTCATTCAGTAACGTGTAAATATATGCATTCTGCTTGCACAAATTCTGATGTTAAGTGATACTTAACATGTGCAGTTTCATATTTCCTTCATATTGATAGTACCCTGCCGAACAGATGAACAGTTCCACACGGTGCAATTTTTTCTCTTGTAAACAATGGCTGCCAGGAATCTTGTTAAGGTTCCAGTTCTCCCGTTTCTGATTCTACACAGAGCTCCAATTATTCTTACTATAACTGGAGTTTCAAAATGACATTTTTAATTTCAAGATCCTTACATTTATTGATTCTATATTCATTATCAGATAATTTTTTACCTGATGGCACTGCCATATCTATTGGAATTATTATTACACTTCCTTCTTCTGCAGGGTTTTTCATTTTAAGCAGTAGATCTTGTATCATGGGTATTCTCCATCAAGTCATATGACCCAAGGCAGATAGTATCTTTCATAGAATATTTGCAGTACCAAGTAACACCGATTTCTGAAACAATCAGATACTAGGCATTATTACAATTTTCTTAAGGTATGACTTCAAGTTCTGTTGCATATTAATAATAATTATTACTATTATTATTATTAAGAGGTTTCTTGAAAATTTTTCAGCCCGATTCCAAAAATCAAACAAAATGACAAACATCAGAACTGGGAGGGCCGTGATTCCATCTTGACCGAAATCTTTTCACTGTCTTTTGTAGAACATGTTTCACTTTAAAATTCTGAATTCTTTGAAAAAATGAAATGACATTTACATCTGTGCCTGCCAATCTATGATATAGCCCCATTCTCACTCTAGTTGATCTCAATTTTAATAAGATAGTATTCATAAAAAATACAAACTTTATTGTAACCTAATAATAACAATAATATATCATATCCAATAAAGGTGTACACTTCAACTAGAAAAATGGAAATAAATACAATGTATCTAAATACAAATTAGAGACACATCATAATAAACCATTCCAATGTTTTGCAGCAATTTTTAACATCAACTTGAGATTTTTCTTGTTAAAACATTGAATAATTTAACACATTCGATATTATGGATAAAAATTAGTGAATTTTATATAGTGTTTATTTTAAACTTAACAGGAGCAAAACAGATACATAGATTGGGACAGAAAAAAAAAAAAGCCCCCAGAATGACATCAAATTGCACAAAAAATGTTTAATCCTTTAATAGTTGTCACTTTCGTAATGCTCATTGTAGTAGAGACTTTGTAATCGCAGATACAACTATAGCATGCCATTGAACAATACTGGTGTCGGATGCCTTCAAATATCACTCGCACTAATAGTACTTGCTCAATAATACTCACTTGAATAGTCACCACCAAATAGTGATCCCTTAGACGTCACACTAATTCCCATATATAAATTTCCTTTACCATCACATGATCTACTTATTCAAAATGGGATCACCTGTGTTTGCTCTCTGGTGATCTGTGTTCAAACTCCAGTGATGGCAGCAACACTTTATTCCTATATATATATATATATATATATATATATATATATATATATATATATATATATATATAGTTTTTCAGTGACTTCATGGCTTTCTATGACTGGTTAAAGGCAATGTTCATACTGTTTTTTTGGCATGTAATGCTGACATATATTGAATATGAAGAAAGTGCCTAATCTCATCATGTCAATCTTCATATCCTTCCATGTTAAGATTATTATTATTATTATTATTATTATTATTATTAGTATTATTCTCCGATTCCAATGATTTTCTGTCAAATTATTCCACTGTCTATATTTTCTTCCTTTGTTTTCTTATCTCATGTTTTTGGCACACCAAAATTCCATTTGCTCATTCTTTACGTATTTGATCATGTCTTTAGCAATTTCAGCAGAGGCCATTTTTCAAGAAACAAAGACAAGAAAAATTAAACAAAATTCTGAAGAACTTGCTGAGTACAAAGACAGATGCCGGTACCATGTAAATTGGTAATAGTTGCCGACAGGTGGTGTCAAACCTACTTTAAAGAATTGTTTTCTGTGGTGAGCACCTGGGGTTTTACCTTGGCATCAGTCGGATCACATAATATAAATAAATTGTTTCCAGCTCCTTCTCTTCCATCTCCATCTCATAAATCCTGTTCCTTTGTAACAATCACCTGTGTTTACCCAAGAGTAAGATGTAAAGAGTTGATTACTTGTGCCCCAGGTTCAAAATTGGAAGAAGTCAAGATTTATTCAGGTGGGAAATAAATAAGTAAAATAGGTAAGCAAATAAATAAACAGCATAACAAAAAGAAATATAAATCAATAAAATAAAAATATTTTTAAAAATCTTGTTTTACTTGCATGAAATAACAGTTCAAATGAAATGCAGTCACATCTAAAATTGTTGATTTTTCATCAACCTTTTATTTGGCGTGAACCTTGAGGGCATTGGTGATCATGGCTCTCCACAATTTTCTATCCTTTGTAGCGCTTAATAAATTTTGTCTTTTTGCTATCTCTTCTAAACCCAGTTCTGTCAGCCATTTACTCAAGCTCGTTAAGTATTGTTTTCCACTTCATCATTCATTTACCTAACTTTATTCTGGCATATAGAAATTTTAGCAGCTTTCTATATTTCTGAGATGAGATATTGTAACTATTTACACTATTTACATTGTTCAAACTGTTGTCCTAATCTTTATTGTCATATCCATGAGGTTTCCTCCCTTGTACACTCCGACCTTCTTCAGGTGATATACGTTGGAATTTTTAACCCATGGGGGTAGATTGTTCTAGTTCCACATGCTATGCCTTTTCTAGATGTGTCAGTGTTGAGATCAATAAAACATCCTTCGTCGCCACTGTTGAGTGTTTTCACGTGAGTATATGGTAATAACGAACAAACACAGTCGTAGGGAAAAATACTGGTATATCCAGAGAGGTATTTACATCAGATTGATTAGTAGTAGCACGAACGTAGGTTAGTAGTAACAATAAGTAATAGTAATAAAGTCCAACGGTATCTTCCGGTCGAGAAACGGAAGTGTAACTGATCACTACAGAAGTCTCACTCTGCACTGCACTACACTGCTACACTACTACACTACTCCCAGTCTCTAGAACTACTGTTCCATTTATAATAATAGGATCAGTCTATTGTGGTTGGGAAGGTGGGTGCGCCCCAACAGTCAGTTTCAGTTAATTCCCATTAGTAACTCAACTCTGTAAGTTTTTGTTCACCTCTGCTGCGACCAGGTTCTGAACTCACAACTCTTTGGGTCAAATCAGTTTTTGATTATTTCAACCAATGCTTTTATCTACTGGACCACTTGGCCACAGCAGAGGTAAACAAAAACTGAGATATCCAGAATAGGGATGGCACATGGAACTAGAACAATCTACTCTTGTGGACTAAATAAAGGTTTCAGTTCAAAATTACTATGTATATAACCTGAAGAAGGCCAGAGTGTACGACGGCTGAAACATTGTGAATATGACAATAAAGATGAGGACAACAGTCTGAACAATGTAAATACTATATATAGAAATTCATATATATTTTCCCACACCTTCCTGTGCAAATATCTGAAAAGGGGTGTATAAAAAATTAAAAACCACTGATTTACAATATGGTAAACCATTTTTGAGTCGCATAATAAAATCTCACACTAAATATTTTTTGGAGGTGCACCTATAAACTGTTGTATCATCTGTATAGATATTCACTAAAGATTGGAGTATATGTTATCAGGCAGATCATTAATACAAAGCTGAAAGAGGCTACAACCGAAAACAAAACCTTGAGGAATGACAGAATTGATCTCATGGACTTTTGATACCTGGTCGTTAACAAGGATTTTCAAGGACCTACCGATTAGGAAGGACTTGATAATTGAGAAAACCCTTCCAGAGATTCTATAGCTGGAAAGTTTATGTAGTACCTCCATAGCCCAATGCCACACCTTGTCTAAAGTGATGGTTCACATGACAAATTTATTGTCTAGTGACTTCTGACTATGTATAATGAGAGTTACGACATCAGCTGTGGACCGAGCAGAGTGGTCGTTAACAAGGATTTTCAAGAACCTACCGATTAGGAAGGACTTGATAATTGAGAAAACCCTTCCAGAGATTCTATAGCTGGAAAGTTTATGTAGTACCTCCATAGCCCAATGCCACACCTTGTCTAAAGTGATGGTTCACATGACAAATTTATTGTCTAGTGACTTCTGACTATGTATAATGACAGTTACGACATCAGCTGTGGACCGAGCAGAGTGGACTGGTTTTGAAATGGCTAAAATAAATGTCACCACAAATAATTCATTTTAAATATTTTTAATAAAAATAGATAAGGTAATTTGAAATTCACAATAAATATTTAACATATGAAATTTTGTTTAATTTGCAGTGTAACCCCCCCCCGCTCAGTTCGCATTAAAAATTTCCAAAATACTTATATTTATGTGTAATTGTACATGCTCTGTTTGAATCTAGCTTAATAAATTTGATAAAATCTACTGTTTTGGAGTTATCGACAGTGAAACTTGGGATTCAATTGCATTGTTGGTGGCAGCCAGTACTCGCTTTATTTGCATACATTCACTGCGGAAATCTAAACAAAGAAGACTACAGAAAGCTAAGCTTGGAGCTGATCTTTCTTGTCTAAATTTATCTTAATTACTGTGCACAAGAACAATTTACGTAAACATGCTCAGTTTGCGCAATGATACCTGCACTGATAGCTATCCTGCAGCGAATGTATACAAACAACGCCAATAATGGCTGCCGCCAACAACGCGAATGAATCCAAACTTTCACTGTCAATAACTCCAAAATGGTAGATCTTATCAAATTTATCAAGCCAGATTTGAATGGAGCATGTACAATTACACATAAATGTAAGTATTTTGGAAATTTTTAATGCGAACTGAGTGCGGGTGTTACACTGCAAATTAACCAAAAATTTTACCCAACAAATTTCTGCAGTGTGGAATCTTTCCTCACTGCAAACTGCCCGAATATACTGGCTCTGTGTGAGACCAACCTTGACTCGTCTATCCCCTCCTCTGATCTCTCAATCCCCGGCTACCTTCCTCTCCTTAGAAAAGACTCTCAAACCCACATGCATGGCCTTGGTGTTTACATCAAGGACCATCTCCCACTGGCTAGAGAGTTGTCTCTCAAATTGCCAGACTATTCGTACATGTGTCTCCAGCTATCTCTTCTCAATGCTGTAAGCTATCTCTTCTTCCTTTATCACTCTCCATCCTCTCAAGACTCTGGAATAATCGATAGCATTTCTGACAGCATAGATAAGGCCCTCTCTCTCCATCCATTTGCTCACATAGTACTGTTTGGCAATTTTAATGCCCATCATACCAAGTGGCTTAAGAATGTTACCACTGACTTCGCAGGCATTCAAACACTTAATTTTTCAGTTTCTCAATCCCTTACACAGATAGTTGACTTCCCCACACGTTTTGCCTACAACCAGGATGATAAGGCCTCTCTTCTCGATCTATGTTTTACCTCCATCCCCGAGTTTTGTAGTGCCACACAGGTCTGCCCTCTTGGTAACTCCAATCATGCTGTAGTGTCTGTTAACATCTCCTTCAACTCCACCCCCTGCAAAGAACCTCCTACTACTAGAACCTCGTTCTGCTATCAACGAGCAGACTGGGACTCGTTCCGTGATTTCCTCCGCGACCTCCCCTGGGATGTTCTCTTTGCCTCTGCCCGTAATGAGTGTTTGAGGTCCTGATCTCCTTTACCAACAAGGCTGAATGCTTTGCTCAGAAATTTTCATTCAATTCAATGCTCGACTCTTCCGGTGTACCCATACCCGATTTCCCTTTTAGAACTGAGGCCCTATTGAGCAGGTTGCACATAACCCCATCATTGGTACTGGGCATTATCTCTAATTTAGACCCCCACAAGGCTAGTGTTGGAGATGGGATACCAGCCATTGTCTTGAAGAAATGTGCACCTGAAGTGGCACTACCCTCTCCAAATTATATAACTACTGCCTCAAAGAATCTTGTTTCCCAGACTGCTGGAAGTCCTCTTAGATTGTTCGGCAAAGTCTTTGAAGCTTTAATCAATGTTGAAGTGGTTAACCACCTTACATCCCATGATCTGCTGTCAGACAAGCAATATGGTTTCCGCTTTGCCCGATCTACAGCTGATGTGCTTACGGCCATCACTGAAATTGTCTACCAAGCTCTTCCAAATAACGGAGAAGCTTGTGCCATGGCTCTAGACATCTCCAAAGTGTTTGGTAGGGTTTGGCATGCCGGCCTTCTTCACAAGCTCCAGGGTTATGGAATTACAAGACAATTGTTTGACTTAATACAATTATTCCTGTCAAAATGTGAATTGTAGGTCGTTTGCAACAGATCATCCTCCAGCTCCTATCCCACAAATGCAGGTGTTCTCCAAGGCTCCATCCTAGGCCCTACTCTGTTCCTTATCTTCATCAACGATCTTCCTGACATCATAGATTCCCAAGTAGGCATCTACGCGGATGACACTACTATTTACTCCTGCTTCAAAAACAAATCTAGTGTTGCTGACAAAACTAAACTGGCTCGAAAAGGACCTCCAATCGGTTGTGAACTGGGGCAGGAATTGGCTGGTTAACTTTAACGTCTCAAAAACAAAAACTGCTCACTATTAATCACCACAGAGATCCTTCCCTGCCCCCCATTAGAATGTCTGATGCTCAACTTCTCGAGGGCACCTCTCTGCGGCTGCTCGGTGTCACATTGACTGCTGACCTGAGATGGAACAAATACATTGACTCAATTGCTTCATCCACCGCAAGGAAAGTTGGCTCCCTGTGCCATGCCAGAAAATTTTTCTCCCTGGAATCGATCCTTCAAATCAACCATTCGCCCTTGCATGGAGTATTGCTGCCATATATGGTCTGGAGCCCCTTCTGTTTGTCTGAGGGTTCTTGATAACATCCAGAGATGGATATGCAATGTAATTGGCTCTGATCTGGCATCTCATCTGCAGTCGCTCTCTCACAGATGTGCCGTCACCTCTCTCTGTCTTTTTCACAAATACTTTCATGGTAATTGCTCTGATGAGCTGCTTGCGCTGGTTCCCAGACTTCATGAACTCAAGTGTCCTAAGAGGCTGGCATCCCGCTCTCACCCTTTCACTATTGAAACTGCTAAGTGTAGCCATCTCTTCTACTCCAATAGCTTCATATCTCACACCTCTCGCCTGTGGAACTCCCTTCCCTTTTCCTGTTTCCCTGATAGCTATAATCTCCAACTATTCAAATGTAATGTCAATCGACATCTCCAGTTGCCTTGATCTATCCACTATCTTTCTCCTCATCCTTTCCTCTATCACTCCTATCTGCTCTTGCTCCAAATCCTCTGTAACCCCTTGCATGCTAGTGGCTTCCTGCCTTGCTTAGGGTGAAAAAAAATCTGTTAGTACCAGCTTCAATTGTGAAAATATTGGCATGCTTAAATAAATTTGATTGTTGGGTAATGCAAGTGTAGTCATGAGTTTGAATCTCACTTTTTGTCACTCTTGTGGCCTTGTACTAGACTAAACTAAGGTTAATAAATAACAATACTTAATGGGATGCTAGAGATTTATCCTAGGCATCTTCTATATAGAGCACATCACAAATGACATAGTACAAGACACCATCAAACAAGAAACAGGCACATTGGAAGGCCACATAACTGCTGTCATGAAGAGAAAGTTGAAATGGTACGGACACATCACAAGAACGACCAATCTTTTCAGACATTCTGCAAGGAACCGCCTTTTTCTTTTGTTGGCCTCTTCTTTTGCCTCAGGAGAAGCAGACGGAGGGGGAAAAATGGACTATCACTGAGCAGACTGGTAGATCATTCAGAAAGACTCAGACACTGGCATGCAGCTTAGAGATTTGGAGAGAGACCTAGTCGAGTGTTCAGCTTTGAAGCAACACTGTGACCTCACCCACACGATTATGGTTCTGATGATCATGATAACAACCTAATTTGTTTCCCTTATTAATACTGCAATTCCCCATGCATAATATGCGTTTTTTTCTAAAAAAAATAATAAGCAAAATTAGGGGTGGATATTATGCACAGCTACAAAAATATCTTAAAAAAAAAAAATGCCATTTCATAGGTTGATTTCAGTTGTGAAATGACTACTCACCACAAACATACAAGAATATGATGCTAAGATTTGGCAACTGCGACCCCATAAGGATGCCAAATACAATCATATGTAACAATAATTAAAAATACAAAATAAAATAATAGTTATCATAAAACTAAATTAGAATAATATTATTCTATGTTTAAAACCATTTTTTTTAATAAGGGTAGGAAAAGCTGATTGTAACGAAATCGGAGAGGCACAATTGATAGGGTTTGATTATAAAATAAGGGGTGCGTATTATGCATGAATAAAACCATTTTCCAACACTTTCAGCACAATTTAAGCGGTGCGCATTATGAATGAACGCATATTATACAGTGTAACCCGGATATAAGAGAGTTGTCGGGACCCGGAGAAGAAGTATCTTATATCCGGGTTTATCTTATATCCGGGTTTGGCCTATTATATATACATTAACACAGGCTCTAATTTGGGACCAGAGAAAATCTCTTATATCCGGGTTTCTCTTATATCTGAGTTAAACTGTATATGGGGAATTACCTTATTTGATATTGTGAAAAAATACTTTTAACCAGTCAGAAAATACATAATAAATTTTAGGCATATTCTTGATAAGTATCTGTATCCACACAATACAGCAACACACCCTTATAAAATAAATTTTTGAATAAAGAACAGATGAAAATGATGAGTATTAATTAAACAGATGCTTTCTATGAATTCCAAATGTTCCACTCCTTCAATTATTATAAAATATAACAGACAGTAAGTGTTTCATCATAAGCAAAGCAAAGAAAAAGAGAGAAGTCCCAATTTTTAAATAATGGGATTTTTTCATATTAGTGCCAATAAACTGTTAAAGCTCTTAAAGACAGCTCGAAATTGAAAGTAATTCTCAATTAACATTGTCTCGACTAAAGCAGCACTTTTGATAATCCAACACTTTTTAATGAAGGCATAAACGTTTTTGGTGTTACAGCAATAATACTTAAAGTAGATGAGGAGGTGGGGAAAGTGGTGATAGTTTCATTATGCATTAATATTTGAATCAGAAAACTTTATAATAACAAGCTTCACACAAAGAAAAATCCATACAAATACAATTTGAAGTAGAGAGAACGTAAAGCAATAATTTATTGCGCCAATAACCTTAGAATCATCTCTTAAACAAAACATAAAGCTAGAAATAAATATAATAGAAATATTAGAAGCACCAGTTTTCTTTATTCATTTTTTTTTTTTTTTTAATATTTATTAAAAACATTAATGGAGTGTTTGAAGGACAGACTGAAGAGCTAAGAAGATTTGTACTTGAAGGAGCTCTCCTGTTAAGGAGATTCGTTTTTCAGTTGTATTTTTGTAAATATGGAGAGCATGGGTTAAGGTTAAAGATTGGTCACATATGAAACCAGAAAAAAAAATATTACAAATTCTGCCTTTGACAGAATGATGTAAATTTCTAACTGTACACACTGACTAGTACATTTGAACAGCTGTATTTTGTAAAATAATTAAGTAATAGTGGAGATAAAATACCTTATGTAAAATACAGTGATTTTCCAAGCATAGCTTAGATGTGGCACAAGGCCAGTGAGGATCGAACTCACTACTCAGTCATAACTGAGACAGGCTTGCTAACCATAACACCGCCTCGGGGTGCCCCATACCTTATGTAAAATATATATTATCTGTGTATATGACATATTGTTATAGTGGAAGACACCTTGTCTAGATAATAGACTCTCCCACCTATTATAAGTAGGAGTCAGTAGTAGTCGAAAGAGGGAGTAGTGTTCAGCGACCACAACTCGATTACTCTGCGTAACACTTTATTACAAGTTCCTGACGTTTCTGTACGTTTAACCTATTCAGGACGCATTTAGTCCGAATACAGTTTCTATTGTGGAAATAACTCCGCAACACATATAGAATTATTATTCATTATATTTTTTTATGTAATTTCTCTTGCATGTTTTTTAGAGACATATGCATGCACAAGTTTATATTAAATGCACACAAACAAGCATATATTTAAGAATAAGCATACATACTATTCCTCACTGGTAGCACAACTTGCAGTTTCATGCATAAAGCAATACTCAGGTGCTGAGTAGCTCTACTCAGCACCTGAAGATTGCATTGTGAATGAAAATATCTACTCAATAGCTCTGTTATATTACATCGAGCACTATTTTAATAACACCAGCACTTAATGTGCAATATCTTATATTCATTTATAAATAAAGCGTGCAATGGATAAATTGTCGTCTAAACTAAGCAAAAATGAGAATAACATTGACATCTCATTTTAACAGATATATTTACCAAAATTGCACAAAAATATCTTGAAATACTAAAGAGTAAATTTATTCAATAAAATTGCTATTGGCTTCAACCACAGCTTTGAAATGACTTTGGAATTTTCTGCAACACTTCTGAGCAGTTTCCTTGTTAAGTTGGTAAATGCTGCTATAATCCTTGCCTTCAGTTCATCTTTGGTGTTACAAGGAGTTTTGATAGTCTCTCACTCAACTTCACCCCACATATAATAATCAAGTGATTTGCTGTCTGAGGAGTTAGGTGGTCAGATGTAAGGGGTGATGTGGTCACAGAAATTGTCTGATAGCCATGACTGGTTTCTCCTGCTTGTGTGGCATGGTGCAGAGTCCTGTTGCCAGATATAGGGGCTTCCAGCAGCCACCCTCTTGATCCAGGGCAGCACTACCTCCTCAAGGCACTTGATGTAGGCCCCTGAGTTCTTTTCTATTCAGAACGATCAGAGTGAGATTTCCGAGCAGCCTTACCTTCATAATCACCATTAGACTTATCCAACTCTTTCCGAATCCTCTGCACTGTACTTAGATTCACATCCAAATGCTCTGAAATGTTTATATTGGAGCCTTCAGCATGAATTCTACGCAGTACTGCATGCAGTTTCCAAATTTCTGGCAGCGTGAATTATGACATGGTGCTCTTTTGCCCACAAACAGTACCCAACTGACCCTAATATACAGTTCAATTTACCCATTGTACTATATATATATATATATATATTGGAAAATATTTTTGAAGGTACAAAATTTAATTACAGAAATAAAAGTGTGTAGCTTAATATTACAAGACATCTTAAAAGCGAAGCAATCGGTTTCGCTTCCGCTCTTCAGGCCTCTACGAGAGATTTAAATTAAATTAAAACAACAGAAAATGTGTAATGAGAAGGAGGAGGGGAAAAAAATTGAACACAAAGAGCTAGAGACAAATAACAGCAAGCCCCAACAAACATTCATGTGTTTACACAGGGAAGGGTTGCGGGATCCGATATAAAGTGCCTCCAGCACATTGAGATGAAATAACGAGTGCAACCAGCAGTGAACCAATCAACACTAAAATTAGCAGCACACTCTCTCTCTCTCTCTCTCTCTCTATATATATATATATATATATGTGCACATTTCATTAAAAACGACTGAAAAGGTGTTTTTATTTAGTTTTTTATATAATTTCTCGTGCGATCTAATAATGTTTTTCTTTTCAGACGATAAATTATATAAAAACTGTCCAAATGTTCTTTTTATCCGAGCACTTTCGGCTATACATTTAGCCATTTTGAAGGATTATATTACAACTGTTAGAATGACAAATAGTTTGTTATATGTATGTTTTATAAAATGTTTCATTTTTTTTTTGTTTCAAAACATGGTCGAGATATTATGTCCATGTTCAAAGTTAATATTATTAAGTGTTGGTTTGTTTGTTTTTATTAATAAGGCTACCATTATTTTTAGCCTTTTTTGCATGTGGATGATGCTATTATATTAGTGTTGTCGACAAGTATGTTCCGAATATTGTCCGGTAGGTCTCCATGAATATTTAAATGAGATTTAATTGAGCTATTGTCAGAAAGATGTAGAGTTAGTCTGCATGTTAAACAATTTGTAGTGTGGCCTATATAATTATTTATGGCAATAGCTCAATTCGATCTCATAAATATTTTTAGGGTTTCTTTCCTATTTTAATACTTTGAGCATCATTTGACTCTCCGTTAATAATGTGGTACATTGTTACTGTATTTAGTAACGTGGGATTTTCAAGTACCCTATTTAAGTTATTTTTTTTATTATTTCCCCCCTAAACAAGGTAATAAAGCCACTAAGACGCAATTAGTTTCTCAGTGTGAGCGAATATGACAAAAAAAAAAAACATTTTCAAGAAGAGAGAGTCAAAGAACAGGAATGATGAAGACAGAAGATAACAATTGACTTTGCATATAAATTTTTGAAGATCAAAGTTTACTGGAAAGAAAGAAACCAGAAGAGTGAGAAGAAGAAACTGTTAGCATAGAACTTACATTTAGCCATTTCAACTATAAAATGATGAGAGCATGATGTGCTTAAATTCATAAATTTTAAATATCATAGAATTAAATGCATCAGAACAATTACCATGAAAATATTTATAGAAAAGGCATCGAGAAGCTACATTACAACAGTGGGAAAGCAAGTGAAGCTGATATGCCAGGTTAGGACCAATAATATTACAGATTCTCCTTTGTATTTTATCTTAGAGAGTCTCTAAAGCACCAGGCCAGATGTGGAAGCATTATACAAGGCATCTTACCTAATACTCAGTTATTAAGCATCATATTTATTCATGCAACATTATATTAGTAGTTTATGATGTATATATTCAAACCTATTTCAAACTGTATGTCTCTGTTTTATATAAAACTATGCATTCCCTGACTACTGCATATTTTTGTACAATTAGCATCAATATTTCTTTTCCATTACTGACATTAAACAAATCAAGTCACAATAGTATTATTTAAATTAGATAAAGGCAGAAAAATGGAAGAAAGCAAGTTGGCAGGTTGTGGGTTTAAGGAACCAATTGTTGCTGTCAAAGCTATGTGAAACTGAAATGCTTTGTCAGGATTCTTGTATAGGTTCTGTCAAGAATCTCTAGATACATAGCAGAAGCACCAGACGAGATTTGACAGAATCATCTGATTCATGAACAAATGGCAGACTTCTAAAGATGCAAGACAGATTCTGGCAAGAAAAATTGTCTCTCACAACACAGAGAATTGACTTAACTAGAACTAAACATAGCAATTGATTCAATATAATCATTCCACTTCTTTTTAGTGGAAAGCATTAGACAAATCAGAGGCACAATGGGTTATCCTCCTTCACCATGGTGATGGAAGCCAAAAACGTTGTCAAAGTCAATTAAAAAGAGACTAGTTTTATTTTGGAGGATTTAAAATTAACAAACCTTTTCTTGCTACAGTTTTATTTTTTTATTTTTTTTTAAGGCAATTCACCCGAAGCAAGGCAGGAGTGTTACTAGCATACAAGCGGTTACAGAGGATTGACAATAAGAGTGAAGAAGTGTGTTTGAGGAAAGGATACAGAGAAAAACAGGGAACAAGCTCAGGGTGTCAGATATTGATTGACATTACACTTGAATATTTGAAGATTATAGTCATTGGGAAAAGAAGTAAGGGGAAGGGAGTGCCAGAGATGGGAAGTGCAGGAGAAGAAGCTGCTTGATAAGAAGAGATGGTTACATTTGGTAGCTTGTTTAAATTCATGTAGTCTGGGAACCAGTGAAAGTAGTTGGTTGGAACAGTTGGAATACTTATAGAAGAGACAGAGAGAGGCCATGGCATGTCTGTGGGAGAGCAAGTGTAGACTAGGTGCCAGATCAGGACCTATCGTCTTGCATATTCGTCTCTGGATTTTGTTGGGGACCTTGAGACATACAACGGGAGCACCAGATCATATATGACAGCAATATTCCATGCAAGGATAGATGGTTGATTTATGGATTTGAAGGATGGACACAGATGAGAAAAACTTTCTGGCCTGACACAGAGAGCCAACTTTCCTTGCAGTAGCTGAAGCTGTTGATTCAATGTATTTATTCCACCTGTGGACAGCATGAGACCAAGCAGGCATAACAAGACGCTCTCAAGGAGTTGGGAATCAGCCATACTGATGGGAGTCTGGAAGGGTTCTCTGTGGTGAGTAAGTTAACTACAGTTTGAACATGCTGATGACAGTTGCACCATACATATTCTGAAACTCAGCTTCTTTATTTTTATGTGCCATGTCCTTTCAGGACGTAGGTGATCATGGCTCTCCACTTCTCCCTCTATCCCTTGCAGCTCTCAACAAGTTCCT
>OZ038488.1:84369682-84434682 GCA_964036315.1 Acanthosepion esculentum
GTAAACTCGAGTCTGGAAAAAGTAAACTCAAATCTAGAAAAGGTATACACGAATCTAGAAAAAGTAAATTCGAATCTAGAAAAAGTAAATTCGAATCTAGAAAAAGTAAATTCAAATCTAGAAAAAGTCTACTCAAATCTAGAAAAAGTAAATTCAAATCTAGAAAAAAGTAAACTCAAATCTAGAAAAAAGTAAACAAATCTAGAAAAAAGTAAACTCAGATCTAGAAAAAAAGACTAAAATTGGAATTTAGATAAAAAATAAAAAAAAAAATAAAAATATATTAGAATTTAAAAATAAAATAATTATAAATAATAGAAAAATAAATAAAAATTTTAAAAATAAAATATAAAAATATAATGTATTAAAAATAAAGAAAAATTTAGAATGAAACAAAAAATTTAATAGAGAATGAACAAAAGATAAATAAAAAAAAAAATAAAAAAGTTATGTTTTCTTCATTTGTCAAATGTAACCCCACAAGTGATAATAGCCCCTGCAATGAACGGACAAAATCAGAAATACTTTAGGGAAAATATGTGAATTTGTCTAGAAAACCGAAAGAAAAATGTTGTTCTTGGTTCTAATCAGTTATGAAGAGGCACGTCTTAACGTCAGGGTACATATGGGAAGAACGTCTTAACGTCAGGGTACATATGGGAAGAACGTCTTAACGTCAGGGTACATATGGGAAGAACGTCTTAACGTCAGGGTACATATGGGAAGAACGTCTTAACGTCAGGGTACATATGGGAAGAACGTCTTAACGTCAGGGTACATATGGGAAGAACGTCTTAACGTCAGGGTACATATGGGAAGAACGTCTTAACGTCAGGGTACATATGGGAAGAACGTCTTAACGTCAGGGTACATATGGGAAGAACGTCTTAACGTCAGGGTACATATGGGAAGAACGTCTTAACGTCAGGGTACATATGGGAAGAACGTCTTAACGTCAGGGTACATATGGGAAGAACGTCTTAACGTCAGGGTACATATGGGAAGAACGTCTTAACGTCAGGGTACATATGGGAAGAACGTCTTAACGTCAGGGTACATATGGGAAGAACGTCTTAACGTCAGGGTACATATGGGAAGAACGTCTTAACGTCAGGGTACATATGGGAAGAACGTCTTAACGTCAGGGTACATATGTGAAGACGTTATATCAAGGAATCTTTTTCTTTTTTTCTTTGAGTTTCTGAGCTTTCTAAATATAGTTGAGTGAGTAAAAGCAATATTAGAAGTTCTTTCAGATTCACAGCTCCTTTTATAAATACATGATTGAAAACACACTACAACATATATATATATAAATACATCAAAGAGGCACACATGCCTTTATAAATATTCATGCTAATATTTACATATGTATGCATGCATAGATATTGAATTAACGCAAAAGTTTCCAGCATTATCTTTTGCACGATGATGGGAACTCTGAGG
This sequence comes from Acanthosepion esculentum, assembly GCA_964036315.1. Lineage (NCBI taxonomy): Eukaryota > Metazoa > Mollusca > Cephalopoda > Sepiida > Sepiidae > Acanthosepion > Acanthosepion esculentum. The sequence continues at coordinate 84,371,129 of OZ038488.1, forward strand.
AATGTCCTTTATTTTTAGTGAACTCTTTATTGCATGTGCATTCCTCATCTTGTCAGATTGAGACTTTCCTATAGACATCATGCAGGGAACCAAGCCTGTTCGAAAATATGTAAACTCTGCTGTGTACAAATGAGTTCTAAAATCAATGGTTAAAAATGTCTATATATATATGTGTATGTGTAACACATATATATAGAGAGATATATATCTGTCTCTCTCCCTCTCTCTCTCTCTATATATATATAGAGAGAGAGATAAATATTTCCGCTTTCTTTTTGAATTTGTAGGTCTGATGAATTGGATCGTGATTATGATTCCAATATAATAAATTATAACCATGGAATATTAGTGTTTGAGCCTTATATATATATATATATATATATATATATATATATATATATATATATATAGGTTTATTAGTTTACATCATAATTCATTTTTGTTTTACGAAACCAAATGTAATGAATATATATATATTTTCCGCTTTCTTTTTGAATTTGTAGGTCTGATGAATTGGATCGTGATTATGATTCCAATGTAATAAATTATGACCATGGAATATTAGTGTTTGAGCCTTTTATATTATATATATATATATATATATGTATGCATGTAGGTTTATTAGTTTGTGTAATAATTAATTTTTGTTTTACAAAACCAATTGTAATGAATATATATATATATATATATATATATATATATATATTCATCCTTACCATTGAACATTGTTACATGAGTGAAGCCTATGGGTCATGGTGAAGCCCATGCTTCTGTGAATCTTGTGGACTGGTGCAACAGAATCACAAAGAACTGTACAAAGTAACAGAAACCATTAACCTTTCTACTTTTTTTTATTTTTTAATCAATTCACCACAAGCAAGGTGATAAAGCCATTAAGATGCAAGAGGTTTGCTGAGAGTGAAAGAGAATGAAAATACTTTAGATGGAATTAGAAACCCAATCCTAAAAACACGAAACAAGGGATAAACTTCTACTCCTGTTCAAAAAATCAGGGCACAGTGTGAACTGGACGTTAGGCAATGCTATCTACTCTTTTTACTTGAGGACATAACAGCAGCAACAGCTAGAAATAGATATTACATGTAACATGACATAATCAAGATGTTGACATTCCACACTACTTAAAAAAAAAAGTTAAGGAAACCCTCATCAATACTGGAAAGAGCAATGACAGCTACTAAATTAGAGAAAAAAGAATTACAGAGGAAAACAATGTGCTAGCAAGCTAGTTTGACTAAATGGATGGCAGCACAAGGTTCAGGAGAGATAAGTCACATTTATTAAGAGCTACAAAGGACAGGAAATTGTGGAGAGCCATGGTCACCATTATCCTGACAGGACATGGGATACAGAAGTATCTTTTTAAACTGGACAGAAATCTTGAAAAAGAAATTTCAGTTGCAAACCTAATTTCATGGTTTTGTGAAAATGCATAAAAATTTGTTACTTTTTCAAGTAAATTCTGCCTAAACCTTAGCCTCTTTCTAAAATTAGCATCTTGCAAAATCTCGTTCCAGTTGCTAAATTTAGCCTCTTTCAGAAATTATATGAAGCTAATGAAATTAGTTTTAGCATTGAAATTGAACCTTTCCATATAATTAGCTCTTTCCTTGCTGGCTTCAATCTAAATTGATATTGAAGTCCACAAAATTATTTCCATATTGATTATCATTGAACCTATTGGCTTCCAGACACAAACACTTCAACCTTTTTCATATTTACAAGTGCAAAAACCTTTTCCAAAATAATTGAAAAAGCGAATAACCATGGCAATGGTGAAAGCTGATATATATATATGTGTGTGTGTGTGTGTGTGTGTGTGTGTGTGTGTGTGTTTTAATTATCAATTTCTGCCTTCACGATCCCAATTTAAATTTGGGATGAGAAACATGGCTTCTTTCTTGTTTGTGGATTGGTTTTTGGTTTACTTAATTCTAAGGTTAACAGCAACAAATACATGATGTATATATTTCTCCTAAAGGGAGATTAATATATATATGTATATATATATATATATATATATATATATACATGTGTGTGTGTGTGTGTGTGTATATATATATGCATATATACATGTTTCTTATAAATAAACAAATATGTGTTTGTATGTATGTATATATATATATATATATATATATAAAATGTAACTGACAACATGCAGGTTTAAGAGCATTTATTTGCCTATGAATGCGTATAAGGACACTATATATTTCTCAAGTCATATAGGTATATATGATTGTTTATACATTTATATAGGTATATGCTCCTACATACAAAGGTGTGTGTGTATATATTTTCACAAATCTTTGGAAGGTATTCTGTACAGATTTATAAATTAATTGGTACCTTTCTCTTATATATATATATATATATATATATATATATATATATATATATATATATATATATCAAGTACATGCCATGAATAATTACTTGTGGTAGGCAAAACTGGTCAATGTTTATAAAATAAATAATCAACAAAGTCTTATAAGAAATTTGGAAAGGAATTTACGTAATAGGACTGAGGCAGTGAGTGAACTCAACAAAAATTTCTCTTGAGTTCTTAAGAAAAATTTAATTAAAACCAGAAAGAAGTATTTTTTATTAGTATCCATGTGCATATATCATTATTTCAATCCTTAGACAACATCATGATGTGTATTATCATATACAAAAGTTGAAAAGCACAAATTTTATGGTGGATTCCAATGTAAGATGTCTCAACAGTTCAGTTTAGAACTCAACCATCAGACAACCCACAGAAATGATTTGATCATAGTGATGGTAAGGAAAACAGTCTACCCTACTATGTAACTCATCATTGGAGGAAAATGCCTTTTCTTGAGGCATTAGTAAAAGAGAATCGATCAGAATTCAAACTCAACTCAACAATTTCACTTTCCTCACTATTTGCACATCCATATACAGTGTGTCCATAAAGTTCGGGTGCACTTTAAAAGATTTATAACTTCATATGTAATTGCGATAGAAATAATCTGTAAAAAATGTTATAAAGTTTAATGTACCTAGTTTTAAGTATAGCTAAAATAACTAATGTGATTTCAGGCAAATTTTTTCTGTGAACTGCAAAATCGTATTACCCTTTGTATTGCTAATGATGGAGGACATGTGGAAACTTAAATAAAATTTCAATAAAACCTTAAAAAATATAGATTTACTTCTTTCTAATCCTTTTTTACAAATTATTTCTATCACAAATACAAATAAAAATATAAATTTTTTAAAGTGCACACAAACTTTATGGACACCCTATATATATATATATATATATATGTGTGTGTGTGTGTGTGTGTGTGTATTTAGGCAGCAATCCTTCTTTCATGCACATTTCATTAAAAATGACTGACAACTAAATAAAAGCACCTTGTCAGTCGTTTTTAATGAAATGTGCATATATATATATATATATGTATGTATGTATGTATGTATGTATGTGTATATGTATATATGTGTATATGTATTACTTCACACTAAGCATGGCAATAATTCAACTAAGTTGCAAAGGGTTACAGAGAGTGAAAGAGAATGAGAAGATCTAAGTGTCAAGAAAGTAAAAGAAAAGAAAAATTTTCATGAAGACATGATTGCGCTTGATGCTGCATTTTAATTTTTTAAAGAAGCATGTATGAAAGAGGGATTGCTGCCCAACTATACAATTATTAAATTACATGACCTGGCAGCCAACAAAGTAACATTACAATATTCACAAAAAAATTCTTCAAATTAAATTTTAAAAAATTAACCAGTAACTTGTCGATCATGTTAAATAAAAGAGAATGAGAAGTTCTAAGTGACAAGAACATAAAAGAAAAAAGGTTTCATGAAGACAGATGATTGCACTTGATGTTGCATTTTAATTTTTGAAGATTGTTGGCAGCAAGGAAGCAAGAAACCAGAATAGTCTTCCACAGATGAGAAATGCAAGAAAAAGAAACTATTAAAACAGAACTTGTAGTTACATTTAGCTAATTTGATAAGTTTAATTAAATATGACTAACAAGTAACTGCAATTCATTATTTTTTTTTTATTTCATTATTTTATTATCCATCTATATTTCTGAGGTGAGGTATTTTGTTACTGGATTCTGGCAATGATGTCCAAGTATGGCACTAGCCTGATGGTTGTGGTGAAGTTGAGACACTTATTTAAAACTGACTCTTCAGAGGCACTCAGCTGTTATTGGCTGATGTTGACTAAAGCTTTCACTGATTGATGATGAACAGTCCGAACAATGTAAATAGTGTTCATTATTTTAAGGTTGAATTTCATTTTTAGCTTTTTTACAAATACTTTCGCGGTAATTGTTCCGGTGAGCTGCTTTCGCTGGTTCCCTGGCCTCATGAATTTAAGCGCCCTACGGGGCTGGCATCCCGTTCCCACCCCTTCACCGTTGAAACTGTTAGATGTAGACATCTCTTCTACTCCAATAGCTTCATGTCTCGCACATCTCACCTGTGGAACTCCCTCCCTTATTCCTGTTTCCCTGACAAATATAATCTCCAACTGTTTAAGTGTTAACTCAATCGACATCTCCAGTTGCCTTGATCTATCCACTTCCCTTCTCCACATCCTTTCCCCTTTCATTCCTATCTGCTCTTCCTCCAAACCTTCTGTAACCCCTTGCATGCTAGTGGCTTCCAGCCTTGCTTGGGGCGAAAAGATTTAAGAAAAAAAAAAGAAAAAAAAAAGGTTATTTATTGTAAAACTTGTCTAAAAGAGAGAGTGCTGCCCAATTATTAAATGACATCACCCAACAGACAACAAGGAAAGTAACACTACAACATTAATTAAAAAAAAACTTGTTTCCTGTCAAATAACAAGAGTTAATATATAGATAAACAAATAATCCCTTATTTTGATGTAATCTATAAAAGCTTGCCAAAGTTATCTTTTTGATGCAGTTCAAGAACTATGTAAGATTTCAACTATATATATGTGTGTGTGTGTGTGGACACGGCCATAATGCGCTGACCAGGTTTGGAAAATAAAACATCCCTATAACTTTGGACACATGCATAAAACAAAAAACACATTTATTTAAAAATAAAAATTGCCATTGATAATAGCTAAAAGAATAGCTGCAAGCGCTTGGATATACAGAACTTTTGAACAGTTTTTATATACTTTGTATCCAGAAAAGAAAACATAATAAAAAGCTTAATCATAGTACCATGTCAGTTTTCTTTAATGAAACATGTATAAAAGAGGGGTTGCTACCCAAATATACATATATATTAGTTGTACAAAGATAATTTTACCTCAAGGTTATTTTTATTTTTGGCAACTGATCCTTTGAAATTTGATTTGATAATATTAATCTATTCATTTTATGCTTGTAAGAGACCTTTTAATACACAAGATGATAAGTTGAATTGAAATTCATTTGGTACCAATCACTGCTAACAGACATTTTTTCTTTAGCCTTTTATAAACTTTCTCAATCAACCATTCCCCTATGCAGATTAATTCCAAATTTTTCAGACTCGGCTGCTACTTTTTACGAACTGCAATTTTCAATTCATGCCACAAATGTACAATTGGATGTAGGTCAGGTGAGTGAGATGCCATTCCATTATCCCAACTGTATTCATCGGAGCAGGTATTGGATGTATGTTTTAGTTCATTGTCTTGTTGGAAGATGAGTCACCTACCAAGTCTAAGACGGATAGTAAATGGTAAAAGGTTTTTCAAAAGAATTGACTGGTATTTTAGTGAATCCATTTCCCCAGTCAATCCTGGTGAGTTTCCCCAGTAACTGCTGTCCAAAAGTAACTCCATAAAATGATGTGTCAATCACCTAACTTCACTTTTAAGAACATATTTTTATGTTTTATTGGAGCCTTTTTATTTTTTTCTCATACTGATGGTTATGTTCTAAAATTTCAATTTCCGTTTTGTCTGATAAAATGATTGTTTTACAGGAATCATTCAAATGGTCCAATAACTTTTTAGAAAAGACTAAATGCGGCTTTTCATGTGTTTTCAGCAGTTCTCTTTTATGTACCATGTCCCTTCAAAACACAAGATGTTCATGTCTATCCACAACTTTGTACCTTTTGCTGCTCTTAGTAAGATGTTTGCTTTTCTTTTTCTTTTTTTATTACCCCTCCTGCTTTCTGTTCTGCCATCCATTTACACAAGCTTGTTAGGTAGGCCACTTGCTACTTCCCTCTGTTCCCTCTGCCTCCCTTATATCCTGTGAGTATCAAATTTTCCAAGCCTTTTTTCCTCATTATGTGTCCCAGAAATTTCAGTTGTCTCTCTGATTCTAAGTATAAGTGTCCTTATATAAATAAACATACATTTATCTTGACTTTTTTTTTTTTAATCATTCCAATCCAGATAAAGCCATTGAGATGCCAGGGGAGTTACTGTGTGTGAAAAAAAAATAAGTAGACTTTAGTGAGGAGAAAGACAGAAGATGGTGATAGATGTTGCATATAATTTTTTTGAAGACCATGGGTGGCTAGGAAGCAAGAAAGCAGAAGAGAGTCCCACAGTTGAGAAGTGTGAGAAAAAAAATTAGAACAGAACTTATGGTTACGTTTAGATATTTAAACATTAAAATGATGTCCAGGGTTAGAGGAGGATTTGCTATAAAATCTGAAAGATTATTTCTCTTTTAAGCGATGCCATGTTACCAAAACTCAAGATATTTCACCAAATAGAATGTTTACATATGTATAGGTTCATAGAAAATGTTACTTATGACTTTGGTTTTGAATTTTAAACTTATGATCATCTTATTTGTTGGGCCAAAGGTGTTTAATTATCTTCTGCCTCTGAAAATATACATTCACGAATCAGTTCAGTTATGTGCCATGCATGATACACGCTTAGGCGATCATGTATCTTTCAATACATGACTGACAAAACAGATTTTTTCCCGCAGTAGGTTGCCATTTCTTTCTGTGGTAGACCAGTTGCCATCCATGGCTATAGAACCTGATTTGTCTTGCTATTTACCCACAGCTGGGAGGTGGGGGGAGAAGAAGAGGATTCATGCCTTTCTCAAGGGTATTAGCATGTAAGTGAAAGTAATGGATTTGACTGGAATTTGAACTCGGCTCTCTGATTCTTCAATCTGAGCCGCTATCCATTACTCCACTGTGCCTCATCCATGATGTTGATAAGAACATGGACTGAACACATGAGCTGCAACAAAGTCTTAGAGAAAATGGAAACAAAAAAGACATTTATAAATCCTTAACATCAGGGACAGGTAGTTGATATTTCTAGGGAACATACTATGAGGCAGATTTTTTCCTGCAGTAGGTTGCCATTTCTTTCTGTGGTTGGCCAGTTGCCATCCAAGGCTATAGAACTTGGTCTGTTCTGCTCTTTACCCATAGCTGGGGGGAAAAGAAGATAATTAATACCTTTCCCAAGGGTATTAGCATGTAAGTGAAAGTAATGGATTTGACTGGATTTTGAACTTGGCTCTCTGATTCTTCAATCTGAGCCACTATCCATTACTCCACTGTTACTCCATATTCATGCATAGGGTTCCTAACCATGCCATGCTTTTTTTTGCACTAATGTTCACCCTATACATGTCCTAAGAGCCACTCAAGGTAGAGGGTTGTTGAAGGTGGGTGTTGTATGAGCAGTAAGAGTAAGGGTTGCTGTTTATGTGTACATGTGGGGAAAGATAATGGTTAACCCTACACTTGAAGAGGTTAAGACTTTAGCGGTTGAAAAAACATCCTCCCGAGATTCTGATCTACAAAATAACAGTTGTTAGGAAGAAGGTATCTTAGTGTAACTTGCTCCTTACTAATGGAATATGAAGGAAAGGAGGGTGGCTTGCCTCAATGTATATGTCATGTTGGTTTGGTTTGGTTTGGTTTGTTTTACAGCATATCAACCTCAATGGGTTATTTAATGCTGAAAAAATTTTATTGCTGGTAATATTTTGTTTTGTCAAAAATGTATTTCTGGCAGTATTTTTTCTTCAAAAATTTATTGCTGGTAATAATTTTTTATAAAATATTTCTGGTATTAAAACCTATTTTTACACTTTCATAGTGTTTTTACCCCAGTTTCGGGTTAACTATTTGCCCATAGCTGGGACCCTAACAGGGTAGACCTGGGAACACAAGCAATTAAGAGGTGGTTCCACGTTCCTCAAAACCTCCTGATCAGAGGCCTTGCTGCTGGACATAGTTTATCGTCATACCTAGGACAGACATGGAATGGTTAGAGTTGCAAAAACTCAGGAATATAGCTCATTTGAACATTTTCCATTGAAGCAGCAGTAGAATAGCGAGAGGCTTGCAACATTGTAAGGAGGTTGTAAGAGAAAAAACAATTCCTATGAGGCTGCATAGATGCTTTTGGACTTGGTGAAGACTGAGCCACATCAGCCCAGATATGACAGCAAACTCTGTTTTGGCCTGATCTGACTCAGGCTGATCTATATAGCATCATCATATTAAAAATTCCAACATACATCATGAAAATTTCATGCTCCCAGTACAGATGGTTCCCCATAATCAATTAAGCTTGTCTCCATCTCTAACCAAGGAAGGCTTGAGGAATGACATCCATTTCACAGATATAACCATCCATTGACCTAAATAAATGGTTCCTAAAAGCCAGTTGTTCCAACCCAAATGAGGATTGCAAAGATGCCATTAGATATGTTTTTGGTAAAAACATTTTAAAAATGAGAAAATAAAAAAATTTTAAATGAAAAATAGTGGAAATATATTTATATCATAATTTTGGAATATAATTCATCATTGAGATTTTAGAGCAAGAAAATAGTTTTGAATAAGAAAGCATTGATACAAGCATGAAAACTTCTAAGGTATTACAGTTTATGCCCAATACTTGTATGGTGTGGCAGCTGACACAATCACAGTATCATTTCTTTCTTACTTCTGGCATTGCTTTTTTGAATGTCTAATGTACCATAATATGCATGTGAAATATTTAAGTTTTGCCTTTCATTTTTTTTTAGTCATCAATAATTTTTTATATCATCTTGTCCTGAGAAATTAACCTGGAAGATTAAAGCACTGGTTCAGGAGATTGGTAGGATAGTAATTGTGAGTTCAAGCTTTGGGATGGGTAGTACAGACTGAGTAGAAACAGGACGAGCATTACTAAAAAGAAAAAAAAAACAAGACAAGGTATTACTAGACATGAATAGTGGATGGAAAACTAACCATTCTCAGGATAGGAGCACCTAACAATTAAATAAAGGGTTCATTTTGAAATTCACTGAAGATGTCCCAGATCAACAGGCACCTGAACAAAGCCAAGGGCACCTGACAAAGGGTTCAATTTGAAATTCCCTGAAGGTTATCCAAGTTGACAAAGAACTGTAAAAGGCTGAGGTCACAACAGCTGCAATGTTGTGATAACAACAACAAAGATGAGAATATTAATGCCATTACATGTAAATAACGACTCCACATCCCTGAAATTCTGATGGAAAATACAGGTACATCTCATCTATCATTCTCAAAATGTGTGTGTGTGTGTGTGTGTACGTGTGTGTGTGATCGGATGTTGTTTATGCATTTCCACAGTTTTCATCTGATCTCGATGAAATTCTTTTTGTTTGATAGATAATACTTCAGTAACAGTTTTGAGTCCAAATTGTTGGCAACAATGGATCTCCACTACTTCCTGTCCATTATAAATCTCAGCAATATTTTACTATTTACTATCTGTTCTTGGATATATATCTTTCATAAAACCTTTAATAAAAATAAATAGTTTAAATTATTACAATAATATTATTTATTATTATACAGTTCCCTTTCCAGGGCCACCTCCATTCAAATTGTTAGCCCCCCATTTGGGGATGTGCTTCAGTTGCACTCAATTGTTGTTACTAATAGTGATTTTCTGGTGGGGCTGGCTTTAAACTTAAACTGATCCAATTGTACGGTAAAAATTCCCAGTAATGAAAGACCCGGTCGAAGACAGTTTATACTGTTAGTATAATAAGACAGCTAGACAAAGACACTCTTGCCACTAATATCATCATTATGTGGGAGGTATTTCTGCCACACCCTGTATATTGAAATTCCAACCTTTGATTCAAAAAACAAGGTAAGTTTGGTATGCTCTTTTGAATCAAAGTAAATTATACAATTTTTTCAGTTTTCAAAATGTCTGCTTTAATGAAATATGTGGGTATTAAATTTAATTTCAGCAAAACTTGCTTCAACTAAATCAAATTTGCATTTTGGCAGGAAGAAGTTAAAAAAAAGAGGGATGATATTTTTTCATAAGTTTTTGAAATAACATAAGGAGAAATAAGATTTAATCTTGGATAAGAAAATTACAAAATTGATTTAGCATGTCAAAGTCAGTAGCTGCTGTTATTTTTTTTATATAAATATTTTTTCTGGTTCTCTAAATAAACCATGAACTTTGCATTCTGTGGCATCAAAAAAAAAAGAAGGGAAATTACTGAAAGATTTTGCTTGTTGCTGGGTTAAGGTAAAATTTTATAAGGAGCACCTAGTGAGGATTGAACTCATGTTTTCTATGTACCGTATTCCTGCTGAATGATGATGATCATGGATATTCACAATTTTCTGTCCTTTAGAGCTCTTAATAAATTTTGCCTTTATCTCTCCTAAACCCTGTTCCACCATCCATTTACTCAAGCTCACTAAGTAGGTTATGCATTGTTTTCCTCTCTCTCTCGCCTTCAATCTATCCTGTAAGTACTAGCTTTTCATAACTATTTCCTCGTTATGTGCCATAGAAATTTCAACTAGTTCTTCTAACGCTAAGTGTAAATATTCTTTTTGTTTCTATCTTCTCAAAAACTTTGTCATTGTTCATATATTTTGTCCTTGGTATCCCCAGCATCCTTCTGTAGAACCACATTTCTGTTTCTTCAAGTCTCTCCATCTGTGAGGAGATTGTCCAGCATTCGCTGCCATATAATAGGACTGATAATAACTTAACAGTTCAGTCGTCTTTTCTTTCTTTGTAATGAAATTTTGCTGTTGCTTAGTCTGTCACTACTCAGTAATAATATTCAAACAGTCTAGACTTATTAACCATTTCCCCACACAGAGGCATCTACATTTTCACTATCAGGAAATAATATATGTGGGGTATTTCCACATAGTCTTGCCAAGATGTTATTAGGTGTCGTGGTCAAGCATCTATTTCAAAAAGAGTGACACTTTCTGTCTTCATTGACTTCTTTCTCTTTTCCATCTAGCATGCTCGAGTGACAATTGACATCCACAGGACCTTGTTCCCAAGTATGGAGGATATGCAAATGAGATAGACAAGCATAAACAGAGAACAACTGGTGAACATAGGGGAATTGCTTAGCAAACCCATTTGCTAAACATAACACAGAAAACTGTGCTATGACTGCTACTACACAGAGAGATATACCAAACATAACAATGGCGTCACTGATAGGATCATTAAATTCGCTGGATGAACCAAAACACATAGAAACATGGATAAGAAATTTTGCTGCATTTGCAAGAGTGAAAAATAATTAAGAGACACAAAGACTGACAAAGAAGAGAATGAGATCACCATTAAAGAGAAAACAAGAAAGACAAGGGGAAGGACAGCATACGAGAATAATCAGGAATAGTAAAAGAAAAAAAAAAGGGTATACAACCTCTCCTATTCAGGGAGGTGTAGTATTGTATGCAAACGGGATAGACAAGCATAAATAAAGAAAAACTGGTTAACATAGGGGCATTGCTTAGCAAACCCATGTAACGCGGAGAACTGTGCTATGACTGCTACTACACAGAGAGATATATCAAACATAACAATATCTTTCCCCTTAGTGACTGAACTTTCTCACACACTTACAAACACACGTGTATCACCCACATAGTTTATTTCATTGTTGTCTCAGTTATATAAGAACACAAATATAAAATAACCACCTTGTTGAAATTCATTCATTTCCTTATGCACCTCATTTTACTTGTGCAAAATATTGTTGCTACTGCTTAAGAAAGTTGGTTCACTAAGTTGTACTAGACAATTTTCCTCTCCAGAATCTATCTTACATATCTATAATTTTACCAGGTTTAGAATATTGCTGACATATATGGTCTGGTGCACCAGGTATATATCTAGAGATCCTTGATAAAACCGAAAGAAGAATCTGCAATATTATTGGCCTTGCTCTGGCATCTCAGTTTCAGTTTCTTTTCTACTGCCATAATGTAGCTTCCCTGTGCCTTTCCTGGAAATACTTTTGTGGTAATTATTCGGATGAGCTCTTGACGTAGGTAAATATTTACTTTATTATTCAAGCATAAAAATTACTTATTTATGTAAAAAATGAAATACAGTTTTCCTAACTCAAGAAAAGAAAAGAATGCTAAAAAATTAATGATGACAACATGTCTAGAAAAACCGGAAGTCAAATGGCAACAACCAAGGAAAAAGAAAAATAGAAAAACAAAGTTTAAGGAGTGAGTTTAAAGTAAAAAAAAAAACGATGAAAGGACAACTAATCACATTCTGCACATCTGCACAGAGAGGTGCATGCATGCAAATGCACACATATGCTAGGAAAAAAACTTGCACCAATGATAAGTGCATATAAATAAGAAAAATTGAGAAGTATAAGCAGTTAATTGCCAATACCCTCTGATAAGGTACAAAACTCTGGAGTCAGGATGCTGAAGGCAACATCAATCAGCTAAATGACAAACCTTTTACTTGTATTAATTTATTTATATATATATATTTGTCATCCACAAGGGATGAAGGTGAATTTTAGCATGTTTATTTTTAGATTTAGATAAACACACAGTGACTGACAGTGACTCAATATATATATATATATTATATGCACACACAAACACCTCCATATTTACTAAATACTTTCTCCACTCACAGTCAGTAAAATATTCATGAACTCAGAATTAGGTTTCCTTAACAATGTTATTACCTAACTAAAGACAAATGACCTTAGTCTAGTAAACATTGAGAAGTCATTCCTCCAGGGGTTGTGGAGGTCAACATCATTTGACAGTTCTTCAATTGATCACTGATCCTTCCATTATATTCATCTGATTAATTAACTCTGTTAATTACTCTGCGACTGAATTTACCTTTTGCCTGCACATTTCCTTATTGAAAGAGCAAATTGCCAAAATCACATATCAAAAATCATTCTTATCTGAACTCATAATTTTGTTTTACTTGCACCCAGGGACCCTATGTTTGTTTCATTCATAACAAAAGGATTACTTATCTTTTTGTATAATTTTCATACGACCTTCTTAATATTCCTTGTTTTATTTTCAAGCACAGTTTTTCTAAAATATATAAAAGTTTTAGTTTAGAATCATTTTTCTTAAGTGACATTCAGGATAAAAGCAATCATCACTTTTTACAGATTCTTTTTTCTTTTCTGAATTGCCTTGCATTATTTGAAATTATAATCGAGTAGTTTCCTATGGGTTTCTTCAAAGTTTTGGAATTCAGTGATTTCTTTCTCTTAGATTGGTTGTCACCCAAAGTTAAGTCTACTTTACTATTTACTGAATAGCTGGGAGGAGAAAAGATGACTTCATACAAAAACAACAATATCTGTCTATATTTCTGAGATGAGGTACTATATTATTTACATTATTCGGACTATTGTCCTCATCTTTGTCACCATGTTTATTACAACGTTTCAGCCATTGTACGCTCCATCCTTCTTCAGGTGGTTGGAATGTTGAACTAAACCCTTTATTTTGATAAGATGAGAACAATAGTTCAAATAATGTAAATATTATAAAAACAACAATAATGAAAAATATAGATAAGTAAAGATAATCATACAAGTTTTCAGACAAAAAAATATTAAATATTCTTTGTCTCACGAGCAGGCAATTACATTTAATTTTGGACCAACTTTTTCAGAAGGGATTTTTAAGAAAATATACAATCATTCTTTTCTTGAATCAATTCTTGTAAATTTACAATTGTTTTTTATATTAAAAAACATGTTCTGTTGATTACCAGTACTTGTGTCTAGCCTAGCCTAAATTAATATTTACCATAATTTGATTTAATGTCATGTCCTGTAGGGATATGGGCAATCATTGCAGGCAATTTTTTTTAATCAGTGAATTGTATATCATCTTGGGAAAAGATAGTGAAGGGCTTTCTCACTGCCTTCTCCATTGTTTGGGATTCATACTAGCCCTTGTCTGGCTACCATCCAGAGCTAGAGAGCCCCAATCTACTCTGTTATTTAACTCATAGCAGAGGGAATAAAGAATGGATTCATACCATTCCTAATGGCATTAATGCAAACATGAACAAAAGACTATGTCGGGATATGAAATTGGCTAAACAGATTCACTGTCAATATGTTCAGTTCTTCAGGGTTATCCGACATTTGTGTGCTCGCGTCTGAGTCGGATAAACTCTATGGAGTAACTGCTAGTATGAATTAATCTAGTCAGCCTTGAAAAAATTTAAATTGTAAAATTCCTGAGACAAATTGTAAAAATCTGAAGATATCTCAAAATCCATTAAAAATAAAGTATTACAAGTTGATCTTATATGAAAGTAAACTAAATTTGGTATATGAACTTGAAATTAGTCTCTTTGAGATAACTCAGGGGGTCGTCAAACTCTTTTAACCAGAGACCCCCACTTTTGTTTCTTTTCCTTCCCCAAGGACCCTCATTAAAAATATCTTTGAACCTTAAAACTTGCACTGATGTTGGCAATTAAAATATTAATTAAAGGGTATGAAAAGTTAAATTTTGATCAGGTTTGATCATAAAACCATCATTAGGTTCAACATCCCCCCCACCTCAACCATCAACAGGTTCAACATCCCCCCCACCTCAACCATCATCAGGTTCAACATCCTCCCCCCCACCTCAACCATCATCAGGGTCAACATCCTCCCCCCACCTCAACCATCATCAGGGTCAACATCCTCCCCCCACCTCAACCATCATCAGGTTCAACATCCTCCCCCCACCTCAACCATCATCAGGTTCAACATCCTCCCCCCACCTCAACCATCATCAGGGTCAACATCCTCCCCCCACCTCAACCATCAACAGGTTCAACATCCCCCCCCACCTCAACCATCATCAGGTTCAACATCCTCCCCCCCACCTCAACCATCAACAGGTTCAACATCCCCCCCACCTCAACCATCATCAGGGTCAACATCCCCCCCACCTCAACCATCATCAGGTTCAACATCCTCCCCCCACCTCAACCATCAACAGGTTCAACATCCCCCCCACCTCAACCATCATCAGGTTCAACATCCTCCCCCCACCTCAACCCTCATCAGGTTCAACATCCTCCCCCCACCTCAACCCTCATCAGGTTCAGAATTTCAAGAAACAATTAAAAAAAGTGCAAGCAATGCTCAATGTATCATTAAATACATCTCACCAAAACAAGTTAAAAGCCACTTGGATAAATCTAACTAAGGAATTTGATTCTGTTGATTGTGGAGCTCCGTGCTTTTCTTTCATCTGCACCAAGGAACAGAACAGATATGTACACTCATCACTAAAATTTAGCTCAGTGTCATCCACACACCGACCCCTTGAGTATCATCGAACACCCGGGAACTTCTCACCAAACTCTAGGGGGGCATCGCTTGGAACCCGTTTGATGACCCCTGTTAAGAGATATGGTTTTGTAAATCTACAACTATTACGAAGTTGAAGATTTTCAAATAAAGTTGTAGTTGATAATGTGATGGGTGTTCAATAGTGTCTATTGAAATGCAATGCTACCGATTTGTGGTTGCATTCGGGTGCTCCCAGACCATCACTGTGTAAAACTAGTAAGAACATTTGGATGCTTCCAGCTTCAAAAGATTAAATAGCTTCTATTCAGCAACTGCAATCCAGCACTGCATTTAGAATTATGAATTAAATAAGTATCTTTTTTTAGCCATCTTTCATTAATAAATTTGAACAATCCCGGTCTTTTGAGAGGAAGCATTAATTATATTGCAATAATATGGCTGCTTATGAGAAGTGATGCCGACATTGATTTCCAACTAATGCTTTTCTCCTTGATTTTTTTTCCCCCCAAAAACAAAATGCAAAAACTCACAATTGACTGCTTACAGCAATTTTGGATTCATTCAAATAGTAAACGATAATATTACAAAGCTGGCGTTTTCATATTGTAAATCTGAATGAAAAGTGTTTAATCAACCTGGCTGATGAAGAAATTGGAAATGCAAACATGTAAGTTTAAGATGGGCTAAAATATAATAGAAAAGACAAAAATAAAGGAAGAAAAGTAACTTGTTTTGTTTGTGTAATGGGAGA
The DNA here is from genome assembly GCA_964036315.1 of Acanthosepion esculentum. Classification (NCBI taxonomy): domain Eukaryota; kingdom Metazoa; phylum Mollusca; class Cephalopoda; order Sepiida; family Sepiidae; genus Acanthosepion; species Acanthosepion esculentum. Next base: position 84,387,452 of record OZ038488.1, read on the forward strand.
TATACAAAAATTGAAACAATGAATGAACAGAGTTAAGGTGATAATATCAGAATAACAGTAAAAGTAACTGAGGCTACAAGAATCATCACTTTGTAAGCATACTATAGGCCAAAAGATTAGATGCCACCATCTTTTTATATCTTGTGTCCTCTCATATTCATAGGTGATCACGGCTTTCCCCAATTTCTTGTCTCTTGTAGCTCTTAATAAACTTTGTCTTTCTGTTTTTTTCCTCCTAAGCCCTGTTCTGCCATCCATTTACTCAAGCACATTAAGTATATTATTCATTGTTTTCCTCTGTTGCCATCTATATGTCCTGTTTGTATCAAATTTTCTAAGCTCTCCTTCCTCAGTATATGGCCCCAGAAACCTCAACTGTCTCTTCCTGATGTTTGGTATTAATTTCCTTTTTGTTTCCATTTTTGGCAAAACTTTGCCTTCACTAACAGATTTAGTCCACGGTATGTTCTACATCCTTCTGTAGAACCACATTTCTGTTGCTACAAGTCTCTTCCTCATTTTCAGCACTCACTGCCCTACTGAAGGAAAGATATCACATAACAGTTTAGTACTCGTTTTCTTGTTTCTAGTGAAAATTTTATGTTTCTTAGTACTCTGCTTAGCTTTTGGAATGCATCTTTGCCTATCCCAATACACTTTCTGATTTCAGTGTCGCTCTTTTCGTCCTCTGTTAAAACACTTCCCAGATATTTAGATTTCTGCACTTGTTTGATTTTGGTACCTCTGAGTTGCAATTCAACATTTTGGGCTCGTCCTTTAGCAAACAACTATGTCGTCTCTTCACCTAAAAACTGAAGTTTGCACGTCTTTTTCTAAACTAACTTACTAGCTCACTTTGTGCCAGAAGGACTTTCTCTTCCTTAAGGGTTTTATCATTTATAATATATACTCTAGTGCAAATTTTTATGATCAGTGTTTTTACGCAAAAAATAGGGGGTTGCACTATACATTCTTTTGGTGGGGGTGCTTAAATACATGAAAAAAGATGTTCAGGGTTCACACTATGTATAAATTTGGTTTATACACAACTATATACAGTATTCAATAATAATAATGAAATTATCCCTTTAATGTATAAAGTCTCCTTAAAATTTCACCACTTTTTATCTAATCTACATTGTTGGCTAATGGTATTCTTAGGGCAGGCATATTTAAAATTTTAGGTACGCCCCTCTTTAAAAAATTGGACTCAATGCATTAATGGGTTAAATAATTTCAGCATCCTGGGAGTTAATGAAACCAAAGAAAAGGCAAGAAACTTACTAATTATTAAATCCATGGGGTAACCCAAAACCTTTGGCCCATAGTATATATCTGATAAAGGACAAGAAAAAGTAGAAAATATAAGGGGAAAAAAATCTCTTATTACTAGGACTGTGTAGGAGATTCAGAGATTAGAATTTAAATGTTCAGTCTGTTTTGGTTGAGAATAGGTCAAAGTGCTACCGTTTTTGTAGATCTACTCTAAAGAAAAGTTAAACATATGTGAGGGTGAATCAATAAACTTATCACCTCACATGAAGCTATCTTGCAACATTGTAATCTGGCACTACAAAGTCACAAAGAAAGAACTGTACCAAATAATAGAAAACACATCACTTGAGAACTACCAACAGCAGCAACAACTAAAATGGGTAGCACATGTAATTTGAAGAGAAAATAAAGTCAATCAAAATGTTGATATTGCACACAACTTCAAATAAAAGGATAGGAAAGAAACTGTCATCAATACTGGAAAGAACAATAACAGCTACTGGACTTGAGAAACCTGTTTCCCTTTTTTTTTTTTTAAAGTATTTTAAGCGAAAGGTGTTAAAAATTTCAATGGAAAACAGTAATGGCTGCTCAGTTAATGAATGCCGAATGTTTCTTTGTAGGGAAATGGCTAATATTACCATTAACCACCTGAAATTTTTCACTCTATAATGTTCAAACCATGTTGAATTTTCACTCTGGTAAATGGATTAAGAAGGAGATTATATTGAAAAATACACATTTATCTCATCATAAGCCTGATGATGAGATAAATGTGTATTTTTCAATATAATCTCCTTCTTAATCCATAAGCCTGATGATGATGATGATGATATATATATATATATATATATATATATATATATATATTGTGCATTACCCTCACTTGGTCTGCCAAGACAGTTAGGTGGCACTGTTAAACAGCTATAAGAAAAAAGAAAAAAGGAAAAAAGAAAAAGAAAAAAGAAAAAAGAAAAAAGAAAAAAGAAAAAAGAAAAAAGAAAAAAGAAAAAAGAAAAAAGAAAAAAGAAAAAAGAAAAAAAGAAAAAAAGAAAAAAAGAAAAAAGAAAAAAAGAAAAAAAGGAAAAAAAGAAAAAAAGAAAAAAAGAAAAAAAAAAAGGACACTCCTATTTTATCACTCTTTTCCTTCAAGCATGCAGGAGAAGTCACACCTACATACCACCTTGTCCCGGGTATGGTGATATATTTCCCCTTAGTGACTGAACTTTTACAAACACTTCTTTTCTATATTCCATACCTCTCAGGACGTTGGTGATCATGGCTTTCCACAATTTCTTATCCTATATTCCTATAGTTCTTATTAAATTTTGTCATCTCTCCTCAACCCTGTTCTGTCATCTGTTTACTGAAGCTCGCTAGGTAGGTTATGCACGGTTTTCCTCTGGGACTCTTGCCTTCAATCTGTCCTCTGAGTATCAAAATTTCCACGCTTTCTTTCTTCATTATGTACTCAAGAAATTTCAACTATCTTTTTTTGATGTTAAGTATAAGTGTCCTTTATGTTTCCATTTCCTCTAAAACCTTGCCATTGCTCACATATTCAATCCATGGTATTCTCAGCATCCTTCTGTAGAACAATATTTCTTTTACTTTGTCTCTTCTTCATCTATAAAGAGGATGTCCAGCATTCTCTATGATAAATGTGTGGAGAAGAGATTAATCCCTTTCCCAAGCATATTTGTGAGAAATTAAGAAAAATTGACTGAAATTCGAACTCGGTTCTGTGATTTCTCATTCCAGATTTTTATTTATTGAAATATATATATATATATATATATATATATATATATATTATATATATATATATATTATATATATATATATTTAGTTGGATTGATGTGAGTTTGTCTGACGATCGCAAATAGCGTGAAACCCAAGGTTACAAACTCACATCAATCCAGCTAAATATGTTAGCTCTATCACTGATATTGAGCACTTTCCAATAAGTATCACGCATATATAATATATAAAAAAATTGCGCGCATATATATATATATATATATATATATATAACAATGCACATTTTTCAAAGAACTTTAAAATCTGAGCAAATACAATTATAGCATAAGCCATTCTTTCGATTCATTTATCAGCTAAATGTATTTTCCATATATAATATAAAAAGTAGAATCCATTTTATTTTGTTTTTCTGTAATTTTCCTCAGTAATTTTACAATAGACTAAAGTAAAATTACTTCACTGTTAGTAAATATATTTTTTTCATTCAAATTACTTTGGCCACTTCATGCAGAAACATCAAGACGCTTTTATTGAAAGAGATACATACACTGCAGTAAACCACACTACCGTCCAACCTACTCCAAAAATGTCATTGTGTTTTTTCTCATGTATTTTTTCTGCCCCTGATTGGTCAATTATCTATAGCTTCATCAATGTTTCTGATAAAATCTTCAGACGTTTTCCTATTTCTCCTGACAATTTTTTGGAACTTGTACAATCTTTTATCAAAATATTTTTTCTTGATGTTCTATAGAATTTATGATTCCTCACCTTCTTTCCATAATCCATAATTCTCAAGATTAAACTTCTATAGCTGGTTCCACTCCAATATGTCAAATTTTCAAAAGTTCTTTTTCTTTTTTACTTGGTTAATTGGTTATTCTATTTTTGTCAGTATTGGCTTTAAATATGAACTTATATAAGTTTTTATATACATGTTTGCTTTTTGTTTCCGCATTTACAAAGCATACACCACATTTGCCGCCATATAATATAAACCAGCTTGTCTCGTTAGAACAATTACAACCGAATTTGTGAGTTCAATTCTCAGTGGGTTCCCCTGCTTTTGGCCTTGTGCTGCATCTAAGCCACGCTTGGAAAATCACTATAATATAAACCAGTGTATAAAACGCCCTGATAATATGAACCAATGTATAAAACACACTGATAATATGAACCAATGTATAAAACACACTGATAATATGAACCAATGTATAAAACGCACTGATAATATGGACCAATGTATAAAACGCACTGATAATATGGACCAATGTATAAAACACACTGAAAATATGGACCAATGTACAAAACGCCCTGATAACTGACACATATTAGTGTGCAATATACCATAGGTGGAGATATGATGATGAATCTTTATTCACAAATCCAAGGCATAATTAATATTACATATATATGATATATAAAATATTGACTGATTCATTCATTTTCTATAGCTTTACCCTTTGCAGGTTATTTAAAGGCAGAAAATATTTTTTTAGTTCGTAAGAAGTTTTTTTTTTTAATTTGTTTGAGATAATGGTTTAGTGATACAAATCTTACTAATTAACCCATAGCTGGGGAGAGAAGAGGTGGATTCATACTTTTCCCATGGGTATTTGGGCATAAGGGAATATAATGAGCCCAACTGGAATTTGAACTATGTCCTCCGATTAACAATTCTGAACCATTATCCATAACACCACCTGTGCATCCAAGCTTACAGTACCTGGTATTTGCAAGCGATCACCCATCTAGGTACTGACCAGGCTCAACATTGCTTAACTTCAGTGATTGTGTGGGAACCAATGTTTCAACATGATGTGGATGTAAACCAGATAAAATATTGAAATAAATGAAGCAAATACATAGTTTAGATATGAATGTAAAATTATTTTGTTAATGCTTTTATGAAACATATTTATGAAGTATCAGCCTATATATCTAGACTGTTATATTCTGTCCTAATAGGAATATATACTTGACAAACACAGTGGATAAAATAGGTAAAGGTTTATTGTAAAAACCAGTACAATAAGAATAAAGGTAACAGTTATGCACAAGGTCATCTCAAGTCAATCCAGTAGTGAGTGCTACTATTGGAAGGTCGGTAGTTCTCGTGTAAGTCTCAGTCGTACTCAACAGATCCCAGCTAGACTCTGTAGTCTGTTGACTTACAGATACTTATAGGCAGTTACTACCTATAGTGTAGTCACTCATGGAGGTGACAGGTTATTCCATTACATCATAGACATATTCTGAAATAGATATTGGGATGAAATGCAACTAAACTATTAAAATTCTACTTTATGTATTAAAAAAATACAATGGTAGAACAACAGTACAATGATATGCATAAAATTATTACAGTGTTAATTCCAAGTTTCTCTTTTTTCTTTTCCAATCATAAATAATCAATGGCTATTAAGTATTGACTGGTATAGACATTTCACATGATCGACAAATATTGCATGTCTTTTGACAAGAAATAATAAAATGTTTGCAAATTGTTTTTATGACAAATTTTTCTGTCAACTTTATAAAACCAGGAAATGAAATGTTTACTGCAAAATGCTGTGTATATTAAGACTGGGGCCTTAAGGGATCCCTTAATGCCTTAATCACAAAATAACATCTGATATTATGTAATAAGTCAGGCTTTTCAACATAACATGTTTTTACCAACTGATCGTGGTAAAATGTTCAGGATATATTTATATGAGAATAATATGGGTAATATTTTAAAGTATTTACACTATTGACATTGTTTGGACTCTTGTCCTCGTGTTTATTATCATATTCATGACATTTCAGCCATTGTACACACCGGCCTTCTTCAAGTGATATACATTGGCATTTTGAACTGATGCCTTTATTTCATTCACTGGGATAGATTGTTCTAGTTCCACATGCCATGCCTTTTCTCGATGTCTCAGTATCAGTCATTTCCCTTGAGTAACTCTCTAAATTTTTGTCCACCTCTGCTGTGACCATGTATGTTTTAAAGTACTTATTCTCAGAACACAAAAACGTCGTCAACTTATCTTTATCTCTACAGTCATGTTGCCATAGAATCTTTCAAATATTGCTGCAAATATGCCAATAAGAAGATAATTATAAAAGACTTGTCTAAGTGGCAGCAGACTTCAGGGAATCTCTTACCAATTGTGATGAATGATGCACTCCCATTGCTGAGAGTTTCATCAAACCATTTACTTCTGCCATCAAATCTATTTCATCATTATAATTACAATTTGATTATTGCTGACTACTTAAATGTTCATTAATCTAATAGCAGTGGGATGTCGTTTCAGAGTCCATCTCCCCACAGATCAGAGTAAATGTTTGTAGAATAAAATTAGGCCATTAAGATGGAATATGCTTCTCGTATTCCTGAGGGGGTTTGTAGCTTCTGACTTTGTCAAGAAGAGAAAAGCAAGTTATACACGTTCCTGCACTTGCACTGGATGGTATGAACAAGGAAAATGTCTAATATGTGGATATGCATCGACATCTCATCCACATTAACTTGTTCCCGTGCTCATCATGATCTTTCATTATGGCATTCCCTCGACTTTTGCCCATCACCAGTTATCAAATTTTCTGCAGTGCCGAGCCATCTGAAAATATCGGAATGGTCCAACACAAACACAGCAATTATAAGAAAGTTTCTGAAATGGTAGGTTTTACCGGGTGAGTTTGATATCAAGTTAGAAATAAATCGAGGGAGAAAAATTGCTTAAATATTTTTCAGACTTCAAGATCTTGAACATTTCAAAAATACTTTTAAATTGTCACAAATGGAACACTATCAGCACTCACCATATATGTATAGCTCATGGTATAAACATTTTTTTATATAGAATGAGAAAGGAAGGAAGCTTATTGATAGAGAGAGAAAGAAAACTTATTGTGAGAGAGAGGTAGAGAAAAAACTTATTGTGAGAGAGAGGTAGAGAAAAAACTTATTGTGAGAGAGAGGTAGAGAAAAAACTTATTGTGAGAGAGAGGTAGAGAAAAAACTTATTGTGAGAGAGAGGTAGAGAAAAAACTTATTGTGAGAGAGAGGTAGAGAAAAAACTTATTGTGAGAGAGAGGTAGAGAAAAAACTTATTGTGAGAGAGAGATAGAGAAAAAACTTATTGTGAGAGAGAGGTAGAGAAAAAACTTATTGTGAGAGAGAGGTAGAGAAAAAACTTATTGTGAGAGAGAGGTAGAGAAAAGAAAGCTTGTAGAGAGAGGTAGAGAAAAAGCTTATAGAGAGAGGTAGAGAAAAGAAAGCTTATAGAGAGAGAAAGAAAGGAAGCTTATTGAGAGAGAGAGAGAGAAAAAGGAAGCTTATGGAGAGAGAGAGAGAGAAAAAGGAAGCTTATGGAGAGAGAGAGAGAGAAAAAGGAAGCTTATGGAGAGAGGGAGAGAGAGAGAGAGAAAAAGGAAGCTTATGGAGAGAGAGAGAAAAAGGAAGCTTATGGAGAGAGAGAGAGAGAAAAAGGAAGCTTATGGAGAGAGAGAGAGAGAAAAAGGAAGCTTACTGACAGAGAGAGAGAAAAAGGAAGCTTACTGACAGAGAGAGAGAAAAAGGAAGCTTACTGACAGAGAGAAAGAGAAAGGAACATTATTGAGAGAAAGAGAAAGGAACATTATTGAGAGAAAGAGAAAGGAACATTATTGAGAGAAAGAGAAAGGAACATTATTGAGAGAAAGAGAAAGGAACATTATTGAGAGAAAGAGAAAGGAACATTATTGAGAGAAAGAGAAAGGAACATTATTGAGAGAAAGAGAAAGGAACATTATTGAGAGAAAGAGAAAGGAACATTATTGAGAGAAAGAGAAAGGAACATTATTGAGAGAAAGAGAAAGGAACATTATTGAGAGAAAGAGAAAGGAACATTATTGAGAGAAAGAGAAAGGAACATTATTGAGAGAAAGAGAAAGGAACATTATTGAGAGAAAGAGAAAGGAACATTATTGAGAGAAAGAGAAAGGAACATTATTGAGAGAAAGAGAAAGGAACATTATTGAGAGAAAGAGAAAGGAACATTATTGAGAGAAAGAGAAAGGAACATTATTGAGAGAAAGAGAAAGGAACATTATTGAGAGAAAGAGAAAGGAACACTATTGAGAGAAAGGGACAGGAACATTATTGAGAGAAAGAGAAAGGAACATTATTGAGAGAAAGAGAAAGGAACATTATTGAGAGAAAGAGAAAGGAACATTATTGAGAGAAAGGGACAGGAACATTATTGAGAGAAAGAGAAAGGAACATTATTAAGAGAAAGAGAAAGGAACATTATTGAGAGAAGGGAACATTATTGAGAGAAAGTAACATTAGTGAGAGAAAGGAACATTAGTGAGAGAAAGGAACATTAGTGAGAGAAAGGAACATTAGTGAGAGAAAGGAACATTAGTGAGAGAAAGGAACATTAGTGAGAGAAAGGAACATTAGTGAGAGAAAGGAACATTAGTGAGAGAAAGGAACATTAGTGAGAGAAAGGAACATTAGTGAGAGAGTGAGAGAAAGGAACATTATTGAAAGAAAGAAAGAAAAATTGTTGAGAGAGACAGAAAGAGAAAGGAAAATTATTGAGAGAAAGAGAAAGGAAAATTACTGAGAAAATGAAAAGAATGAGTAAGAAAGGACAATTATTGAATGTGAAAGAAAGTAAAGCAAATTATTGTAAGAGAAAAAGAAAAAGTATTGAGAGTTAAGAAAATTAGTAAGAAAGGAAAATTATTAAAGACAAAGAAAGAAAAAGATATTGACAGAGGAAAAGAATGAAAAGAAAGAGAAAGAAAGAAGAAAAATATTGAGAGAGAGAAAGAATGAGAACAACACCGGGAAAATTAATGACAAATAATGACTTAATAACCAGAGTATAAACAAAATAAAAACAAAACTAAACCAAATTATATATCTCCAAACATTAAAAAAAAATTTGAAATTTAAAGTTTAAAATTTCACTGTCCTCACTCCTCCTTGCATATATGTGGTTACATCAACGTAAACATCACTTTTTAATTCAATGAATTTTCAAAGGACAAAACATGAACATTTTTCCCTTTGTCATAAATAGATTATATTTTTATTGCTTGATTTAAAAAGAAATAGTTTTTAGATTTTTTTTTTTAATTTGACACTTTAATTTGTGCAGTTATTCTAAATTTTTTTCAGATTTGCTTTTAAACAAATTTTCTATGACACTCTCTTGTAATGTGAAATGACTATCACTTTTAGTTCTCATAATATGATTTAAAGTAATTTAATGGCTACCTTATTACAGCATATAATAATAAATATTTTATTTGTCAATTATTCAGGTTTTTTTGTTCTACATTCTATCTTTTCAGGTTTGATTTGACATGCCAATCTATTTAATCCTATATTTCCTCCTTAATTCATTTTTTTCCTTTTGTTAGCATATTTTATGTTGACAAAAAATAATTTGATATGTGGAGAAGGGAACTTTTAAGGGAAGCAAGCCTTTTTTCATATTTTGATTACTTTTGCTTTCTTCCTGCATGCATTTCTATAATTTAGCCAACAATATCTTTCTTTCTCATTCTTCTTTCTTTCATTATTTTTTCTTTCTTTCTCATTCTTCTTTCTTTCATTATTTTTTCTTTGTTTCTCTTTCTTCTTTCTTTCATTATTTTTCCTTTGTTTCTCTTTCTTCTTTCTTTCATTATTTTTCCTTTGTTTCTCTTTCTTCTTTCTTTCATTATTTTTCCTTTGTTTCTCTTTCTTCTTTCTTTCATTATTTTTCCTTTGTTTCTCATTCTTCTTTCTTTCATTATTTTTCCTTTGTTTCTCTTTCTTCTTTCTTTCATTATTTTTTCTTTGTTTCTCTTTCTTCTTTCTTTCATTATTTTTTCTTTGTTTCTCTTTCTTCTTTCTTTCATTATTTTTTCTTTGTTTCTCATTCTTCTTTCTTTCATTATTTTTCCTTTGTTTCTCTTTCTTCTTTCTTTCATTATTTTTCCTTTGTTTCTCTTTCTTCTTTCTTTCATTATTTTTCCTTTGTTTCTCTTTCTTCTTTCTTTCATTATTTTTTCTTTGTTTCTCTTTCTTCTTTCTTTCATTATTTTTCCTTTGTTTCTCTTTCTTCTTTTTCATTATTTTTCCTTTGTTTCTCTTTCTTCTTTCTTTCATTATTTTTCCTTTGTTTCTCTTTCTTCTTTCTTTCATTATTTTTCCTTTGTTTCTCTTTCTTCTTTCTTTCATTATTTTTCCTTTGTTTCTCTTTCTTCTTTCTTTCATTATTTTTTCTTTGTTTCTCTTTCTTCTTTCTTTCATTATTTTTTCTTTGTTTCTCTTTCTTCTTTCTTTCATTATTTTTTCTTTGTCTCCCTCTTCTTTCTTTCATTATTTTTTCTTTGTTTCTCATTCTTCTTTCAATATTTCTTCTTTGTTTCTCATTCTTCTTTTAATATTTTTTCTTTGTTTCCCATTCTTCTTTCAATATTTTTTCATTGTTTTTTATTCTTCTTTCAATATTTCTTCTTTGTTTCTCATTCTTCTTTCAATATTTTTCTTTGTTTCTCATTCTTCTTTCTTTCAATATTTTTCTTTGTTTCTCATTCTTCTTTCTTTCAATATCTTTTCTTCTTCCTTTCTCTCACTTTTCTAGCATTTCTTCAATTCAATACATTCACACTACAACCCATCTCTTTCAGTTCTTAGTTGCACAGTTTTTTTTTAATTGTCTATTTTAAGACAAGGAAATTTATGCAAAGTTGAAAACAACTATCCCTCCATCTGCTGCTGCCACCACCAACTGACCCCCAGGGATAATTCTCTTTATCCTTCAACAGCCACCACTCCAGCAACACCCTATGACAATCAGAGACCAATGAGGTGACCCAGATGAAGATAAGTAGGTCAGATTCCATCTCATGCTGAGAAGATGTCTCAATTATAAAGAACCCAGACAGTCCCACAGAAAGAAAGACTGAGTCATGACACTGGACAATTCAGAAAAAAGGTGATATTTTCATTCCCTGCATCTTGTAAGGTCAGAGTTACATAGCACAGGGTGGGGCAATTTAGGTGATGAGATCAGGAAAGTAGATGATGGGAGAATGGGGGAGAGAGTGAGAGTGGGGAGAGAGAAATAGATAAGCTGGAGATAAAAAAAAATGTCCCATGGTTAGGAAGATAATTATTCCCGATTAGTATTGTCTCGGATGATAAAAGATTATCACCATGGGATTTTTTTTTCTGGAAGCTGAGAGAAATCATATTTTTCACAATGCTAATCAGGAATGCCGAGAAGGGGTAAGTTTGGGAGTTAGGCATAAAGAAATTTATGAGATTAAGTGCTCTCTGTGTGAAGTAAACCAAAAATGGTAATGGGCTATGGTATTGATTTTTGCATTAATGCATTTTTTACTAACAGAGTTTTAAGTAAGCCTATGCATTTGGTAATATTAGACATTTCCATATAAGGAAAAAAAATTTGGTATTCATTGACCAAGCAGATGAAATTTATAAAATCTTTTTAAAACAATTTTTCAGGAAAATAAATGTTTCAAGTCCAGTAGCTATTATCGCTCTTTCAAATATTTTCCTTCCTAAAATTTTGTTTCAATATCTGTCTATATTTCTGAGATGAGGTATTATGTACACTATTTACATTATTCAGACTCTTGTCCTCATCTTGTCGCCATATTTATTACAACGTTTTGGCTGTTGTACACTCTGGTCTTCTTCAGGTGGTTGGAACGTCAAACCCTTTATTTCGCTCACTGGAGTGGACTGTTCTAGTTCCACATGACATGTTTAATGGATATCAGTTATCTGTTAATTCCCTTCTGCAAGTTCTCCACTGCCTTAACCAGGTATTGAACTCACACTCTTTGGGTTCTGTCACTGGATCTAACCAACACCTTTATCTACTGTGCCATGTGTCCTTGAGGTCATCTGTGTATGATTTTTGGGGTATTATAAATGTCTCAGCTTTCATTTTTTACCAGTGCTCATATTGCAATGATTTAGTGATACAATACTAATTGACCCATAGCTGGGAGGAGAAGAAGTGGATTCATACCTTTAGCAAGGATATTTGCTTATATGAATATAATGAACCCAACGGGAATTGGAACTCAGCTCTCCAATGAACAATTCTGATACATTATCCATTACACTTACCCAACCATCCAAACTTACAGTATCTGGTTTTCCCAAGCAGTCACCCATCTAGTTACTGACTAGGCGTGACATTGCTTAACTTAGGTGATCATACAGGAACCAATATTTCAATATGATGTGACTCTAAGCCTAGCAAGAAGAGCAAAAAGAAAACAGCAAGTATCTTGTAAATAGATGGAACATAGACTGGAAGGTGTAGTAAAAGGACACAACTTTGTTTAGAGCTATAAAGGATAGAAAGAATGTTTAAGGAGAGAATAAAATTTTGTTTTGCATTCCTGAAGCCAAAATATAATAAAAAGATATTTTTTAATCTATTTGTAAATGAGAGTATTAGATTGTTTGGTTTGGTTTTTGTTTTATGGCATATCAACCTCAATGTGTCATTTAATGCCGACAACTTTTTATTTTCTGATAATATTTTTGTTTTGTCAAAAATCTATTTCTGGTAATATTTTTTTTTCCTCCAAATTGTATAGCTGGTAATATTATTTTAAACCATATTGCTGGTAATATTTTTTTTCAAAAACATATTGCTGGTAATAGTTTTTTTTTTCTTCACAAATTTATTTCTGGTAATAATTTCTTTTACAAAGTATTTCTGGTATTAAAACCTATTTTAACACTTTCATAATGCTTTTTACCTTAGTTTCGGGGTTAACTCTTTGCCCATAGCTGGGACCCTAACAGGTACTACCACCATGAGTTAGGGTAGACCTAGGAACACCAGCAATCAAGAGGTAGTTCCACGCTCTTCAAAGCCTCCTGATCAGAGGCCTTGCTGTTGGATGCAGTTTATCGTCTTACCCTAGACGCGGAGGTAGTTTATCGTCATACCCAGGATGAACATTAGATTGTAGATTCATACAAAACAAGGTGCAAGATTGGTGGAGACTCTTTGAAATGGCAAAGCTAAAGACAAGAAAGCTGAACATGGACAAGAAAGTGGAAAATTCAGTAAAACTATGTCGACTCCAAGAACTAGCAAATAATAAGATTGGAGATATTTAATTTTTTTTTTCAGTCAGGTTCACTTTGTACTAGGCCTGGAGACACTCAAGATAGAGGGTTATGTTAAGGGATAGTTTATATGGATAAGAGAGGAAGATAACAGTTAACTCTAGACTTGAACAGGTTAAGATTGTAGTGTTCGGGGTGGGGGGAATCCTCTTGAGAATCTGTTCCACAGGTCAGTGGTTCATGGGAAAAAGCTGAATGAATGAAACTTACTTCTAGCCCCATCCTGGGTATGACAATAAACTACATCCACATCCTGGGTAAGATGATAAACTACATCCAACAGCAAGGATCTGATCAGGAGGTTTTGAGGAGCATGGAACCATCTCTTAATTGCTGATATTCCCAAATTCACCCTGATCCGCCCTGATCCGGGGTGGTAGCACCCGTTAGGGTCCCAGCTATGGGTAAATAGTTAACCCCGAAACTGTGGTCAAAACACTATGAAAGTGTAAAAATAGGTCTTAATACCAGAAATAGTTTGTAAAAAAAATTATTACCAGCAATAAATTTTTTTAAAGAAAATTTATTACCAGCAATACTTTTTCTGAAAAAAAAAAAAATATGACCAGCTATATTTTTTTAGAAAAAATATTACCAGAAATAGATTTTTTGAAGGAAAAATATTACTAGCAATACATGTCTGAAAAAAAAAAAATATTACCAACAATAAAAAATATGTCAGCATTAAATAACCCATTGTAGGTGATATGCCGTAAAACAAAGCAAACCAAAACTTCTAACCAATGGAATACAGAGGGAATGTGGGTGATTTGCTACAATGTGAGTGGCATGGCAGGTCCTATCCATGAAGGTTAGACCTGGTGGAAACAAGGAATGTATTTCATCTGAGCACTTTCCATGGAAGTAGCAATAGGGCAATGAGAGACTCACCACATCCTGCCTAGGAGGGAGAGGTTAGAGGGTGGGTATTAATTCTTCCCCAACAAGGACTTGGAGTCAATTTTGAACACTATCAAGACTGGAAAATTAGGACTGGGCAATGCCTGCACAAATATGGCAGCAGTATTCCATTTTCAGCTTGATCTGACTCATGTCCAACAGTAGAGGATAGCATGTAATAAATTTACATTCATACAAAGTGGAGCAGAAAACTTCTCAGCCTGAACCACTTCCCAAAATCTGACCAGATACCATGATATTTTTAAATCTCTTCTTTTCAGCACCCCTCCCATCTAAATTTATACAATAGTGACACATCCTAAAAAGTGAATTCATTAGCACTGACATTTGAAACTGGCTTGCCAACATCACCAAATTATAGTATTACATGTGCAGATGAATTAATTTCAGAGGTATTTGTTGTGACCTTCAATATGGAGACATTTTAGTGATGGGTATTTTAGGAAAAAAAATTCTTGTAGTAAATGTTGGTGCCAAACATTCGGATGACTTCACAATTATTGTTTTATGAGTGAAAATTTAAATTCCTCAAATTAATTTATTACAATTATTATTATCTATTTATTATTAAAATATGTTCATACAAATAAATATTGAGCATCATTATTCATTGTTTAAATCTTCACGTATTTATTGAACTAATAACAACAAAAGTCATTGAAACAAAGCAAGTCAGTTGACTAATGATGACAATTCCAGAACAACATAACTATAAACAATTCTTTCTATCCTCCGCTAGCCGCTATGATGGAGAAAGCATTACCTCGAACCGTCGCCAGTGAGACATGCTGCAAGAGCCACTCCTTTTCGCGATGCTCGTTCCTTAATCGAGACGCAATCGCGCCAATCCTCTGAAGGAACGCCATCGAATGAGGGCCAATAACCCCTGAAGTCTCCACTGCCACAGGAGTAAAAAAAAATCTATCAGCAAGAGAAGAATATTTCGCTATTTTTTTTATCTCTGCGTCTCGGGCGACAAACCCCGGCTCAACCGTGGACCTGATCAAATTACCGGCCGAAAATGTATCCACACAGGTCGCATCCCAAATCAACGACTTACCCATTTTAAAAGGGAAGATGGTAGTGCCATCCGGCCACTTTCCATCACCATGGTCGAGGCCTGCGGGTTCGATTTGGGAAGGGAACCCAGCTGCATCAAAACCTCTTTTGAAGATGTCATTAATTGCTGCATGCCATGGAAAGCGGCTGGCACTACATTGTTTTAGTTTTAATTAGAATTTAAATTGAAGTTATGCCATTAAAATAAAATAGATCAATTTTTAAAATTTTTAAATCCCTGACGGTAATTGCTCCGAGGAGCTGCTTTCGCTTGTCCCTAGGCCTCATGAATTTAAACGTCCTACGAGGCTGGCATCCCGTTTCCACCCCTTCACCGTTGAAACTGTTAGATGTAGACGTCTCTTCTACTCCAATGGTTTCATGTCTTGCACATCTCACCTGTGGAACTCCCCTTCCCTATTACTGTTTCCCTGACACATACACTCTCCAACTATTTAAGTGTAACGTCAATCGACATCTCCAGTTGCCTTGATCTATCCACTTCCCTTCACATCCTTTCACCTTTCATTCCTATCTGCTCTCACTCCAAATCTTCTGTAACCCCCTTGCCTTGATCGATCCACTGTCTTTCTCCTTCTCCACATCCTCTCCTTTACCACTCCTATCTGCTCTTCCTCCAACAACCCTTCTATAACCCCTTGCGTGATAGTGGCCTCCAGCCTTGCTTGGGGCGATATGCTTAAAAAAAAAAAAAAAAAAAAAGAAAAAGAAGAAGAATCAAATACAGATTAAAATCTGACAATGATAGAATAAGGAACAAATAGGAAACACTTCTAAATTTTAAAAGTAAGTTTTAGAAATGAGTTGTGAAAGAAATGTACTGGTACATTTGAGTTCAGTGTTTGTTTTTCGTTCGTCACTTCGCTCATGCGTGTCTTCGTTGGTCACATATATCTCGTGTGTTTATGGCTTGTTATAGAGAGTATTTGTATGTGTGAGCATTTTTTTGACATCAGTCTGGTAGTTATGCAAATAGTATATATACTGTCAAAAATCGTCAGCAAAGAGCCAGCAAAAATCGTCAGCAAAGAGCCAGCTTTATATCCTTAATACAGAATTCAGTAAGACTATGTCGACTCCAAGTGACATTATATGTATTTCATGATTGTGTTATCTTCATTCAACAGAATGAAGGCATGAAATTTCATTAGAAACAAAGAAACAGGTACTGAACTGTGATGTTACATCAGTCCTTCTATATGGAAGTCAATGCTGGACAATCTTCACAGGTGAAGAAATGACTTGAAGCAACAGAAATGTAGTTCTACAGAAGGATGCTGAGAATACCATGGACCAAACATGTAAGCAACGACAAAGTTTTAGAGAAAATGGAAACAAAAAGGACACTTATACTTAACATCAAGAAAAGAAATTTCTAGAGTGCATAATGAGGAAAGAGAGCTTGGAGAATTTTATACTCACAAGAAAGATTTAAGGCAAGTGGAACAGAGGAAACAATGTATATTTTGCCTAGAGAGCTTGAGTAAATCTATGGAAGGACAGGGTTTAAGAGATAACAAAAAGACAAAAGTTATTAAGCGCTACAAAGGACAGGAAATTGTGGAGAGCCATGATTGCCAATGTCCTGAAGGGACAGGTACATAGAAGTATCTAATATGAATAGAAATAGCAGATTGTTCTATTTCAAAATGCAAAATTTTCTTCTATCAAGAATGTGGGGAGAAAAAACTTGCTTAAAAGAAAAACTCAAATGCTTTTTTTTTTTTTTAAATATCTTGATCACATTTTCAACTTGTGTACTCAACCAGTAAATCCTTCACATAACCAATTATCATTAAAGCACTTTTTGTATACGGTTAATTTATTTAATATCTATTATTTAATAGAACTCATGCCAAAAATAAATTTAAAAAAATGAAAACACTTCAAAAAAGAAAAAAAACGATAATTTTAATGTCAAGTCAATTACGATGAATTATATACATCTTTTTTTTTTCCCTACATTTTTTATAATAACAATTTTATTAGTGATTATCCTAAACACTTGGCAGGTCATTAGTCAGAATTATGGGTTACAAGAATCCTGATGCAATATTAGCAAAATTGATTCTGGAATTACTACCTAAAAGATTTGCAGAAAATATGCTAATAGGCACCAAAAATAGAACAGAGGCTAGAAGTCAAGGTGACCACAAGAAAATAATAATAAAAAACATGAAATGGTTATTATCCACATCAAAAGACTGATTGCTGGAGAAAAGGGCACCTGGCACTGGTCTGAAGTTCAGATTTGATTTCATGAGCTCTTGACGAAGAGACGGTTAGGCAAAAGTTCAAGAATTAGAAATTTTTTTTTTTTCCTCAAATTCAAATGTAAGTTAAAGAATCTCATCCATAATCAAATTTCACCAGATTGAAATAAAGAAAAATAATAAGATATTACAATCATCACTTTGGAAAATGATAAACAGGCACAAGGTCACTTTTACTGAGCCTTATGGTTGATAATGGTTTGCAATTCTAGCATGAATTTTTATCTTCAAGCATACAGCAACAATTTGTATATTCCTTTTCTCACTTTTTCTTTTAATCAATTCCATCCCCACCAAGTAAGGTGATAATGCCACTAAGATGCAAGGGGCAACTGCGAGTGAAAGAGAAATGAGAAGACTTTAGTAGGAACCAGAAACCCAATCTTAAAAAGGAAACAAGGAATAAATTCTACTCTTGTTCAAAAGATAGGGGAGGAGTGTGAACAAGATGATAGGTGAATCTAATTGCTTCTATTTTACCCTGGGGCCCCGACTACATGAATTTTAAGTGTGTTACTTTGGCATCTAGGTCCCACTTGTTTAGTGTTGAAATAGCTAAATGCAATTGCCACTTCTACACCAACAGTTACTTTTCTCACACTTGCCACCTGTGGTAATCCCTTACATTTACTTGATAACTACAATCTTCAAAAATTTAAATGCAACATCAATTGTCATCTATCTTCTTGAATCCTGTTCATCTTTTGTCCTTTCCTCAATCCTCCCTATACTAAGTCTTCTTTTTCACTTTTACTCCCTGTAACCCTGTGCATACAAGTGGCAATTCCATTTTTGATTGGGGTGAAATTATTAAAAAAAAAAAAAATAAATAAAATATAAATTTGAAATTTCTTTAAAACACTTTTAATAGAATTTTTAAAAGTTTCTTTTGTTAATTTAATAAAAATAACATTTTTGTTTTATTAGGCCTATTGTAACACTGTTTTATGATGTTAAGACTATTGTAACACTGTTTCATTATTGTAACTCTATTTCATGATGGCAAATAAAACAAAAAATGTCGGCAATATAGTGATATATGCACAGAGTTCATAAATAACACAGTAACACGATTATTGTCCTTGGGTAGCAACAGCTATTTCCTATTTGCTTATGCATAGAAAGTATGAAAAATGGCTACTATTTCATGGTAATTGTTCTGCAGAACTTTCTTCTATGGTATATGTAGACTTTATAAATTTAAGTGCAGTACTAGATTGGCAGTAAGATCTCATCATTTTACAGTTGAAATGGCTAGATATAACCTTAAGAGGAAGTCTTGTAACTATTTACACTATTAATTGGAGAGTTGAGTTACTAAAGGAAATTAACTGAAACTGAGACATCCAGAAAAGGCATGGCATGTGGAACTAGAACAATCTATCTCAGTGGACTAAATAACGGCTTCATTTCAAAATTCCAATGTATATTACCTGAAGAAGGCCAGAGCATACATCGGCTGAAATGTCCTAATTATGACAATAAAAATGAGGACAACAGTCCAAACAATGTAAATATTAACCTTAAGTTCTATGCTAAGAGTTTCTTCAAGTGCACTTCTTTATTATAGAACTCTCTTCTGGCTTCAACTTTGACCTTCAAAAATTTAAATGCAATGTCAATCGTTATCTTCTGTCTTTTTAACTCTTTGTTCTCTTATAGTTCTCTCTCCTTAATAGCATTTTTCCTCATATTATCTAAGACTCAGTAATCCTTTGTGCCTTAGTGGCTTTGTGTAATGCAGTTAGGGCCTGAAGAAGTTTGAAATGTTATGAATATAAGAACAGCAAAGATAATATGAATGAATTAATATCAACTGATGTACAACTTTTACAGTTTATTGTATCTGTTAGAGTTGAGATCCATCAATATACTTCTTTGCATGTTAAATAAATATTATTAAATTTTTAATTTATATATAGCTTGTTCTTATTTTTAGTTCTCTTTTTGTTATTTCTCAGGTAGATTTTGAAAGTACATATTATTGATCACAGACATTTAGGTAAAATGACAACACTGCAATAGAAAGTGTATCATGTTTCATAAAAGACCAAATTGGACACTCAGGTCCAGCAGAATTACAACATGAAAGGAATGGTGTAGTCATGTTATGTCTTATACCTGGCCCAAGAAGTTTATGGAAACAGAAAATGTCTTGCCAGAAACAAGAATTGAGCATTGTCTAAACGCGTTGCGTGCAACCAAAGGAGTCGTTGGAAGTGTTCTGATGTGTTTAAGTAAGACTTTATTTTATTTTTGTAGTGATTTTATAACATATGTTATAATATTTAAATAAATGATTATATATATATATATGTGTGTGTGTGTGTGTGTGTGTGTGTGTGTGTGTGTGTGTGTGTGTATGACTGCTCATTTCTGAGCATTCCTACTGAGCTCAAAACCAACCTGTCATTTATACTGCTGCTGAGCAAACCTTAGTTACAGTTTCTGCAGAAATCACATATTCAAGTACTCATCCTATAAGAGTAAAGCCTGTACACTCAAACTCTTGGTTATAATGGTTTGAGACATTGTTCTATCACAACCTTCGACTGCTTCTTAATATTTCTGTCTACCAAATTTCACTCAAAACTTACGTCAATCCATGATAAAGTTTTCAAATTCATAAATGTTAAAATGAAAATTTTACCACACAGGAGTGGATATCAGTCCACAAAACTCAGAGAAGAAATGTGATAAGTGAATGTATTTAATTTTATATTTTATTAATGCTCTATCTCCTGATATCATACACTATAATTACAAAAATTTCTTCCCTTAAAAAGGTTATCTTCCAAAAATATCCTCGTCAACGTTTTTTTTCTTTTTACGAAATGCAATGTTTCTGACTGTTATATTTTGTAAAATGTATTTGGGGGCTGTGACATATTGACCTTTACTTTATACACCTTATCTATCAGAGTAACAACATAGTAAAACAAAAGAAAAACATAGTGTCTGACACATAGACAGACACTGGATGCAACATCCATATTAGGAAATCTGAGAAACATATCAGTCAAAATACTGCAATAAAAATAGTTTATGGCATAATCAAGATTGGCAGCTGGTGTCCACAGAATTTTACACTTTGTTTTTTTTCTTTTCCTGTTAGTTAGAAGAGCCAGACTTCGGGGGGTGGGGAAAGCAAGAAAATCAGAATAATTGGAAACTGAGTCCAGATAAAGTACAAAGGTACACTTGGTGCTTACGTTCGCATTAAAAAGTGTTGAGCAGACAGAAATGCAAATGACTCGATATTTATTTGTATCTTTCTGAAAAAAAATATCAAATAAAACTCTTTGCCATCCAGCATGTTTTTCAAAGTTTCTATTTACTTTTATATTATCTTCTGCAGATAGAATGCATGTATACATCATTATATACTTATAATATACCTATTAAAATTAATACTTATTTATATATCTGTATATTCTTAAGTATACATATTGATCTGTTCATATCAATATATCCATTTCATTATTTACATTATTCGGACTATTGTCCTCATCTTTGTCGCCATATTTATTACAACGTTTCATCCGTTGTACGCTCCGGCCTTCTTCAGGTTGGAATGTCGAACTGAACCTTTTATTTCGGTCACTGGGGTAGACTGTTCTATTTCCATGTGCCATGTTTAATGGATGTCAGTTATCAGTTATCTCCTGTTAATTTCTCACTGAAAGTTCTCCACTGCCTTAACCAGGTATTGAACTCACACTCTTTGGGTCCTGTCACTGGATCTAACTAATGCCTTTATCTAACTAACGAATAATGTAAATAATGTACATAATACCCCATCTCAGAAATATAGACAGATATCGATTTCAGTCTATACCTATGGATCTTGATATTTCAGTCAGTTCATATCTATCTATATATCGAAGAGCTACAAAGAATAGAAATCTGCACTTGCCCATTTGATCAAATTGCTGAAACATTGGAAAGTGATTCATTTTTGAACTTTTGAAATGTAATGAAATACAGGTATGGTTGATCATACAAAGTGACACAGGGATTTATTAGCAGGCATAAATCTGTGGTAATAGAGAAATAAACAAAAATAAGACCAAAATTTCTAAAAATAGATAGGTAATAAAAATCATCAGACAAACAAAGCCATAGTTTAACCAACCAGGATGTAAGAAAAGAAATAAACAAATAACAAGACCAAAATTTCACCATTTCTGAAAATAGTTCCACCATACAAATAAAGCATAAAGCTTTCACAATAAAGATATAGGCAGTTCTTATTTATCTGCATACAAAATCATGCATGCCCACACATACATACAGTGACACACATGACATCCTGGTATCACTATATTGATGGAATAGCTCTTCACATAATCATTACCACTGATATTAGATTTTACCTAGGTGGGGAAACCCCCATGAGAAAACAGTCAAGTGGATTAGAGCATTGGTTCATGAATTTAGTGACATTAAATGTAAGTTCAATTCCTGGGGTGGGCAGTGTGTTATTGTATTCAGTGGAAACACGATGAGCAGTAACTGAGCAGATCTAAATAAGAACTAAACAAGATATTCTTAGTCATGGACAATGGAATGAGAACAATCTACCTCTGTTGATTAAATAAGGTGTTCAGTTCAAAATTCCTTCTTGGTCCTTGGTCTGACTATAAACTACATCCGGCAGCAAGGCCTCTGACTGGGAGATTGGAAGTTTTGAGGAGCAGGGAACTAGATTTTAATAGCTGTTGTTCCCATGTCCACCCTGACCTGGGGTGGTAGCACCTGTTATAGACAAATAGTGCCCCTCCCCCAACAAAGGCAAAACACTATGAAAGTATAAAAATACCATTATTTACATTATTCAGACTGTTATCTTCATTGCTATATTCACAACGTTTCTGCACTCCAGCCTTTGTCAGGTGAGTGGAATTTTAAACCAAACCCTTCATTTTGTCCATTGAGGTAAATTGTTCTAGTTCCACATGTCATGCCTCTTCCGGATGTCTCAGTTATTTCCCTTTAAGTTTTTTTGTTTTCACCACTGCTTTATCCACTGGGCCATGTATCCTCAAGGACAGTTAGATCCAGTGACTAGACCCAAAGAGTTGTGAGTTCAATACCAGACTACAGCAGTATTGAACCAAAAACTTGGAGAGTCAAGTTAAAGAGAAATAACTGAGACATCCAGAAAAGGCATGCCACATGGAACTAGAACAATCTACTTCAGTGGATGAAATAAAAGGTTTGGTTTCAAATTCCAATCACCTGATGAATGCCAGAGCATACAATGGCCGAAATGGTGTAAATATGGCAATGAAGATGAGGATAACAGTCCGAATAATGTAAATAATGTAAATAATGATAATATCTCACTCATAGAGACATAGATATAAAAATACCAGCAATACATTTTCTATAAAAAAAAATGACCAACAATACCTATTTATAGTAAAATGACCAATATATTTTATCTGTAGTTGAAGGCATACAATCACATTCAAAATATTTAGATTTCCACATTAAATAATCCATAGGGGTTGATACACTGCTAAACAAAATCAACCAATCAAAATTCCCTGAAGGTTATACAGACTGACAATCACCTGAAGGCCAGAGAGTACAATGGCTGAAACATTTTTTTTTCATGGTAATTGTCCTGATGAACTTTCCTCTTTGGTACCTCAGTCTTTAAGCGTAGTACTAGATTGGTGGCAAGGTCAATTGTTATCTTCTGTCTTAATTTCTTCTTCTTTTATTGTTCTTTTTCTCATATTCTTCCACATTCCGTAACACCTTGCATTTTAGTGGCTTTATTGCCTTGCTTGGGGTGAAATGATTAAAAGAGATATTTCTATTGAAGATTTATAGTGGATATGAGGATAGCTGCTATGGAAGAGTTGTTTATCTTGTGAAAACAGACATTTCCACCATATAGCACTATATTTAGTTTAGGAGTATATTAGTCTTGGCCTTGTGATTAAAAGAAAATACACAGAGTGTGGATTAATGCTAAATAAATATTTATATAAGACAATATAATAATACAGATGTAAAAGTTTAAAGTTGAAATTTCAAGAGATCTTGTATAAATGTCCTGGCACATATGACAGATGGAGAGACAGAAAGAGTCCAGGAGAAAAAAAAATATATATATATATATTTTAGCTTAAAATCCACCCTTATTGGGTGGCATTTAAGTTAGATCCTACAAAGGGCTCTTGATTGGGCCTTCATCACAATAAGTAGGGATGAGTAGATGTGACAGGCAACAATAGACTACAGAAGAACTCGAAATTGATCACTGCATTTTAAGTATTGCATTACCTTTTAAAAGTTCAACAATAATTCTTCTGTCACCATTTAATTTAAAGACAATTTGACCATGTGGTTAAGGAAGGTATGTTTGTTTTCAATGTAGCAAGGATTGGTTAGCTATCTAAACTCACCAGCTAGCTGTGTAAACATCATATTTCATCTCTGGATATGTTATGATGACCAGAAAAATTAATTTATCAACTCTGGTTTTGGTTAATTTTCCATCTGTTTATATACACATCTATAGATCCATTTTGAAAATGGCATTCTGCTTCTCATTGGCTTATGACCTTTATCCTGGTTGTGAAAAATTTGTTTGGTTGAATAATTTTATTTTAGAAATGTTGAAATTTTGGTTTCCTTGTTATTTTTTTTATAAATCCAAGTTGTGTAAGTTTTATGATTGGTTGGTCAAACTATGGTTTTGTTTGTCTGGCAATTTTTATTATCCATTTATTTTTAGAAATTTTGGTCTGTTTATTATTTATTTCTATATCACCGCAGATTTATACCCACTAATAAACCCCTTTGTATGATCAACCATGCGTATGTTTCCTTACATTTCTAAAGTCCTTATTCCTGTCGAGAAAGAGTCACTTTCCAAAATCAAAGTTTGTACTGAGTTGACTCTTACACTAAAATAGCAGGTTAATGATAAAAACAGTTACAAGTTAAAAACAAATACATTTTAAAAGATTTAGTATATATTTATTTTCAATAGCTTTAAGGATTATAGCTATAATATTCAAGTTAAATCTTTAAAAATAGTGAAGTTTTTTTCCCCCCAAAATCAACCCTTTATATAAATAAATCAAAAAGTATTTCTGTGATTTAATCTGATCTATCAAATTTTCTATCTGGAATGATCAATAAATACATTGGATCAGAATTTGTTCCGGATCTTTTGAGAATATAACAACATGGTGCAACATTAATATTTCCAAGTCTGGCTCCATTGTAAATTAATTGCTTTGTATTTTATTCTAAGAGATTGTTTTGCCATCATTTTAAAGTAACTTCCATTTGCCTCTTCTGTAAATATTTCCATGGGAATTGTTTTAATGAGTTTTCCACATTAGTACATAGACTTCACAAATTTAAGCACAGTTGATAGCAGACACTGAAAGAAAGCCAGGTATTGAACTCACAACTCTCTGGGTCAATTCACTGGATCCCAAACAATGCTTTGATCTACTGGGCCATATGTCCTTGGTTACTGCAGTGGTAAACAAAAACAAGGAGAGTTAAGAGATAACCGAGACATCTGGCAGAGGCATGGCATGTGGAACGAGAACAATCTACCCCAGTGGATACTGAGACATCTGAAAGAGGTATGGCATGTGGAACTAGAACAACCTACTCTGGTAGATGAAATAAAGGCTTCACTTTGAAATTCAAGTCAACTGAAGATGGCTGGAGCATACAATGGTCGAAATGTTGTGAATGTGGCAACAAAGAGGCGGACGATAGTTTGAACAATATAAATAGTGTAAATAGGTCCTAGATATTTAAATTTTTGTACTTGTTTAATTTTGGTGGCTCCAATTTGTAATTTGAATCTTGGGTTGTTGTTCTTGCTAACAACCATACATTGTGTCTTATAGGGCAAGCATGTTAATTTCACTTGTGAGTTTATTTTCAAACTGGATATTTTCTCAATGTGACCTTGTAGAAACATTCTGTTTGCTTAGCAAGTATTTATTTACTCTGATTTTCCTTTTGGGTGTACAGTAATAAACTTGAACATTTTGACCTTGGAGAAAAAAAAATACTTTGACCGCTTAACAATTAGTCTGCTTTTCATATTCTAAACCACACCTAAAGATATTCTTGAGATAATTGGAATTTTTTTTTAAAAACTGAATGAGAGTTGCAAGTTTTATAAACATACATTGATCTCTGGGGAAAATAATTCAAAACTAAAAATTATTGAAGTTTTTTTAGGAGATGAAGGTTTTCACTAATCATTAAAGAAAAAAGCATAATTTTCACCCTCTGTATTGTTTTAAAATTTTATAGTCAATTCATTCTTCAGACTTCTAAATTAAACGAAACTTAATTTAAATTGCATGAATTCAGATGTAGGCTTTGAAAGGAACAAACTCCTTTGTTTGAAATTCGTGCAATTTAAATTAAGTTACATTTGATTTAAAAGTCCAAAATCTACTCGCCATAAAATGTAACATAAATTGGAAAAACCCAAGAATTACAAATTAGAATGTTAAAAAGGATACTGAAGACTAAATTAAATTTCTCATTCCAATGTTGTGTTTATGGGAATACTTTAAACACTATATGTAGACACATTCACAGTTGTGTGCTTTTAAAATTTGTAATGGTTATTGATACAGGAAGTGGAATCAGCATGCAGACTTCAAAATCTGCTCAAGACAATTACATTGACTTTCAGACAAATAGCCTTGGGAAAGTTATGGATCTATTTCTTCTTCCCCTTGCTATGGGTTAAGTAATAGAATAGACTAACCTCTCTAGCCTTAGTTATTAATCAGTCTAGAAGTTAAACTGCAAATTCAAATCTGAGAAAGGGTGTTTGTAGACATTGTGGCACACTGTGCACCATTGCTGTTACAAGATCTGAAAAGTGGGAGGGGTTGGTTCTACACATGCCTTCACCACTATAATCAAATCAGAAATGAGGATAGCTGGTGTCCACTAATAAATTTGATCTATTAGACTCTCATCCATCAAAATTGATGCCTCATTGGTCAAAACTGAGAGGAATTTTCAGGCACACACACACACATATATATATATATATATATATATATGTGTGTGTGTAATGTATATATATATATATATATATTTTAATAGAGTATCATCAATATATCAGAAGTATGACTTCCAGTATACTGATGATACGCTATTAATATATTCCCATGGTGCTGATTTACCTGATCATGTAATATATATATATATATATATATATATATATATATGATACACACACATACATACAGAGGGTGTCCCAAAAATTTGACACATTTAAAATGTGAATATGTGAGCAACTGCATAGCTTCATGATGAACAACAAAAGATTTATTCTTCAAAATTTAAGCAAGATATTCAAAGTGATGTAGTTTTTATAACCAATTTCACAAATATTCAATGTGTACACCACCTGTGACATGACACGCATCAAGTCAGTAGTCCAGCTCCTGCTCAACATGCTGTAGCATGTCTTGTGTAAAACATTCTCCAGTGCTTCAGCGCAGATTTATCTCAAAGAAAATCTACCAGGAAGATAGATCAGGTGTGCAAATAATAATGACTATGTGCTGTTGAAATGGCCACCATGTTCATCTAATTTGACACCTTGTGATTTTTTTTTCCTATGGGGCTATGTGAAAGGAAAGGTCTATATCCTCACTCTTCCTACAAGCTGAGAGGAATTTAAGCAGAGAATCACTGAGGTTACACAAAACATATGTTAAAATTAAAATCATAAAGAGTTAGCTGACATTTTTGGGACACATAATGAGGAAGAAGTGCTTGGAGAATTTGACACTCACAGGATATATCAAAGGCAAAAGTGCAGTAGGTCACTTTCTTTACTAGACTGTATGAATGGATGAGGGAATGGCAGTGTGAGGGATTGTAAAAAGACAAATACTACTAATATCTACAAAGTGTGAGGAGTTGTGAAGAGCCATGATTGCTCATGCCCTGAAGAACATGGCACAGAGAAGAAAAAAAGTAAACATGACTTTAATGGAAACAACACTGATCCCTATCAGTACTAAGAAATATTTTTGCTTTGATCCAATTTTTGAACACGGGGTAGAAGAGTAATTCGGTTTACTAAGACTGACATCTATCTGAGAAAAATTTCAACTCGATATATAGATTTTTTTTCTACTACCAAATGCTTTTAAAATCTGTTAACACAGATTTATAATTCAGACTGAGTTTGAAATTTGAATATTCAGCAAGAAAATGAGTGACATTTGTCTTCAGCTTGGTGTCCTCTGAATTCTCGATAGAGTAAAGTGAATTTAAACAAATTAAGGATAAGTATTTATCTACATAAGTATTTAATTATTTATGAATTCAGTATAGCCCCCGAGATTAGTAGAGTATAAAACTGACATTCAGCATTCAGAAACGAGACTATTTGATTTATGAGAATGGATCAACTGTGAGATTGAACTTAAAGTCGTACATAACTTCTATACGTCATGTCCTTTCAACTTCCTTGTAGCTATCAATAATTTTTGTCTTTTTTTTTTCCATACCTTACACCCCATTTTGCCATCTATTCATGCAGGCATATAAGCTTGGTAGTCTGCTGTCTCTTTTAGACTTCAATATATCCTATGATTGTCAGATTTCCCCAAGTCCTTATGTGTCAAAGAAAAAAATTTCAGCTATCTTTCTGTGAGTATGTGTTTTCCTTTGTCTCTATTTTCCTTAAGATATTTTATTTCTCATGTGCTCTGTTGATGGCTTTTGTAGTGTAAATGAGCTTATGTTCCTCTGACGTTGCTTGTACAACACTAAATACTTCTTTTTCAATCCACAGTTCTTGAGTTCCTGCGCACGTCACCAATGTCAAAATCATCCCCTTTTCACTGCTTCTATCATACCAACACCACAGCCAACTGACCAGTTAGTGTTCTTCCTTTTTGTCCTCAGTTACTTGGCAAATAGCATCCTCCAGTTCAACTAGTCAGCACATGACTTGGTATTGGTTGAATGATACTAAGCTGTACAAAAGGCACCATTACAGAATATACATTTTTGGAATAATCCAACGTGAAGAGGAGAGATTCGTGCCATTTTCAAGAAACAAAATTCTGCTGCTACATGTCGTGTATTGAGGTAAGGAACTTATTTTCCTTTGCACCAGATGCAAACCACACTGACTCACTTGTTTCTATGTAATTTTTCACCAGTTTTCTCAGCATCTTTCAGTAGAACCAGATTTCTGTTCCCTCCAATTTCCTCTTCATCTGAGGAAATTGTCACCCTCAGAATATTGTAATAAACATGTAGAAAATGCCAATACGATGGCTTAAATTCCAATCCATATATTCTTTTATATACTGCAATATGTATTTATAGTTTGAAAACAGAATTTGCTGTTCATTGTGCATTCTGTATATTATCAGTTGCCATGCTCTTTCTGATATTAACATCGTGATTTCCTTATCTCTCTATTTTCAGGTTAACTCCCATGTAACAGGGTTGAATATAGGCTATGTTAATGTAAGTTACCCCATTGTTATATGTATTGTAGTTGACAGAGGAATCCTTTTCTCTTTTTTTACTGTAAATTAAATAAATAAAAATGTACAACAATAAGACTTGAGATATGTCTTGATGTTAATGACAATATTGGTATTGTGAGTGTTAAAAATGTTCACAGTGTTATTCTCTCTTATTTCTTTAAAAGTTTGTACTTACTTGCTTGCTTTTGCATGTTCTGAGAATTTTGTTGTTAAGAGTAGCCTTTGAGACCATCAACTGTTGATTTTCATGTAGCAATGGTGATATGTCCATGTTGTTCCTTTCTACTATTGCTACCCTACTCTACTGTATTTGCTTGTGGTGGAAGGGTCGTTTTTATAATGATGAAGTTTCAGAATGAAATATCATCATCACATATCATCACTGGTGGCAAGGTTGTTTGAGAATTATGAAATTTTTATCTTTATTTCCAGGATGATGAAATATCCTTATCATCAATTATCATTGGTGGAAAGGTAGTTTTTAGAATGATGAAATATTATCATCAATTACATTGGTAAAAGGATCTCTCTCTCTCTCTTTATCTATCTATCTCTATCTATCACATCAACTTCACTCTTAGGACATACTGTTTACCAGTCAAAAATGTAAGAAAATCAATAATTCTGTAACACTGGTATTCCATCATTTTTTTTTAATCAATTCATGCCACTAAGATGCAAGGAGCTATTGGGAGTGAAAGGGAATAAAAGCCTTTGGAATGAATTGGAAACCCAATCCTAAACATATATAAACTCCTACTTCCTATTCAAAAGACCAGGGAGGAGAGTGAAGTAGTGTATTCTCTTTCTCATCTTCTCTTGGCCGGAGTCGTGAAATATTTTGGATCCAGAGATGAAAGAACTTCAACACAGAGAATTTTAACTAAACTATTTTATTAATGTTGACACATACTATCCAATGGAGGTCATTCTCCCTCACTGGGGAGCCGTTTCAGACATGAAAGAGAACACATTTACATTGTTTGATGTGTAACAACCAACTTGCTGAAACCTCTCTCTCCTATCAGCCAATCGAAATCAACTTCCCATATTTTGGCTTCTATCTGACCTCAAAGATCAACCTCAGGAAGTCGGAGCAGTGATACACTTCCTCTAAAAAATAATAGTCTACTAAGCTATTATCTAAATGTACGCAAAAAGTGAACCTACCCAGGAGAACAAAAAGAAAGTAATTAAATAATTAGTGAATAAAATTTCAGACCGAGACAAAGTATAGAATTGATGTAGACTTTAGAAGGAACCCGAAACCCAATCATACACAGGAAATGAGGAATAAACCTCTCCTCCTGTTCAAAAGGACAGAAAGGAGTGTGAAATGGGTGATAGGAGAGCCTATCTACTTACTGAGGATTAAAAAGAACTCTAGAATTTAAAGAAAGATCGGCAATGTAACAGATCTTGACTTGACCTCACATTTTCAGTCACTTTCTCACCAATGTGGTGTAGCTTCCCTCTGTCTTTTCTACAAATATTTTCATGACAACAGTTCTCACAAACTTTTTTCCCTGGTGTCCTGACTACATGAATTTAGGTATGCTATTAGATTGGCATCTAGCTCCCACCTGTTAAGTGTTGAAATAGCTAAATGCAACTGCAACTTCTACAACAACAGTTTTTTTCTTACACTTCCCAACTGTGGAACTCCATTTTGTTTACTTACTTCCCTGATAAGTACGAACTTCAAAAATTTAGGTGCAATATCGTTCACTATCTTCTGTCTTCTTGAATCCCATTCATCTTTTAGCCTTTCCTTAATACCCCTATACCCAGGCCTTTTACTCACTTTCACTCCCTGAGAGAATGGACACAAAGAGGAAACTGATACTTAACATCAGGAAAAGGCAGTTAAAATTTCTGTGGCATGTAATGTGGAAGGCGGGCTTGGAAAATTTGATACTCACAAGATTGACAGAGGGAAAGAGAGACAGAGGAAAGCAGCTTATAATATACATGATGGGCCTGAGTGAAGCGATTGCAGAGCATGTCTTTGGGGAAATAACGAAAAGACAAAACTTATTAAGAGCTACAAGGGACAGGAAAATATGGAGGGGCATGATCATCTACATCCAGAAGAGACATGGCACATAAAAGAAGAAGAAAGAACACCCTGCATACTAGTTGGCATTCCCACCATGCTTGGGGTGAAATGTTATAAAAACCAAAAAAAAAAAAAATCATTTTTGCAACTCTGATGGTATCCTATTATATAATAATATATTTTATTACAATATATATATATATATATATTCCCCATGTATAATATGCCTTCATCCATAATATGCAGACCTGAAATTGTGCTGAAAGTGTAGGAAAATGCTTCTACTCATGCATAATACGCACACCTTCTTTGGTAATCAAACCCTATAAATTGTACCTCTCCAATTCCATAATGGTCAGTGTTTCCTACTCTTATATTAAAAAAATGGTTTTAGACATAAAATAATATTATACTAATTTAGTTTTATGATAATTCTTATTTTATTTTACAAAAGACTTTTAAAGACTTTTGTAACATTTTATTTTTCAGAAAAAATGCATGTTATACATGGGGAATTTACAGTATATTTTACAACAATTTATAATATGATACACACACATTATATATATATATATATATATATATATATATATATATTTCATTAAAAACGACTGACAAGGTGCTTTTATTTAGTTTTTTATATAATTTCTCGTGCGATCTAATAGACATAATATCTTGACCGTGTTTTGAAACAAAAAAAAAGAATCACTTTATAAAACACACACAAACTATTTCTAATTCTAACAGTTGAAATATAATCCTTGATAATGGCTAAATGTATAGCCGAAAGTGCTCGGAAAAGAACATTCGGACAATTTTTATATAATTTATCCTCTGAAAAGAAAAACTCTATTAGATCGCACGAGAAATTATATAAAAAACTAAATAAAAGCACCTTGTCAGTCGTTTTTAATGAAATGTGCTTGAAAGAAGGATTGCTGCCTAAATACACAAATATATATATATATATATATATATATATATATGTATGTGTTCATGGATTTATCTTTTTAATATTTTATATTAAAAAGACCTATTTGGATTATCCTAACCACTTATTATTATTATTATATATATATATATATATATATATATATATATATATATAGCATAATGAGAAGCCACGTATACTTTCTTGATATGTATATAATATGGATAAAACAACTGAAATATATATTATATATAAAAACATATAAATAAATACTTTCACAAAAAAACATTCAAATTTTTTTTTCTTTTAATTTGCAACATTTCAGTTGTTTTTTATATATATATATATATATATATATATATATATATATAAACATTTATATATGGGTGTGTGGCTGAGTGGTTAGAATTTCGCTTTCTGACCATGAGACCTGTGTCCGAATCTCACCATGGTCGATTTGTCAGGAAGGCGACTTCCTGATGTTATTGGACTAGATCGAGGTCAATCCCAGCATGCAGCACCTTTGAAAAGTGCCTGAAAACCATACCTCGGATTGACCCAAGCCTTGTTGAGTGAAATTGGCTAGACAGAAGTCTTGTGGGTCGTCGATAGCTGTGCTAGTCCAAAGCCACAAGTCGTCATGGCCTAGGGTTTGAGCATGATGGCCTTGTTCAAATTGTTGATCACGCTAGATAACACACTCTTTCCCAGAAACTGTGACTAAGGTCTGCTCAGCATAGTTGCAGTA
Source organism: Acanthosepion esculentum (assembly GCA_964036315.1). Lineage (NCBI taxonomy): Eukaryota > Metazoa > Mollusca > Cephalopoda > Sepiida > Sepiidae > Acanthosepion > Acanthosepion esculentum. Next base: position 84,420,205 of record OZ038488.1, read on the forward strand.
TAAACCACAGGTGGGCTCTGTGGGTGTTGAGCAAATGTGCCTGAGTGAGCATCTGCAATAGGTATTGGCTAACCACCCTAGTAGGTGGGTATCACCCGATTATGAGTTGCCAATTATTATCTATAAACATCTAATTTATAATACATTTATAATACATCAGAAAAAAATAGAATAATAAATTAAATACATTAAAATACATTAGTATCAATGAATAACATCTTTTGAGAAACTTGCTCAAGGCTTTATAACTCTAAAGATCATAATTCTATAGAATATATTTTTGAAAGGAAATTAATAGAAATTCAATGACGTGTCACTTCTATTGTCTTCAGCATTGTTTTAGGATTAGTTTTGGATTGTTCATTAAAAACGAGTCTCTTGATCTTTCATTTGGCATCTTGTCTTGGGAATTCCATCAAAATGTAAATCCAACTTTTTTATCACGGAAAAAGATTGAAAGCCTTCATCTTGAGCTGAATAATTATTAATTAAATATTAATTTGTACCAACAGTTTGCTAGAAGCTTTATCATTAACACTAACATTACAAAGATTATTCTTATAATGAGTTTTGTTATTTTAAAATTTACTATGGCTGCTGCTGTTTGCAGCATTTCAAGGAAATGGTTTCAAATGATAATTTTACCATATGCATATACATTTAATAATAAATATCACCAACTGAACAGTGAGGGTATCGGTATATGGATCAGCTATAGTAAAAAGTATAGGAGGAAAAAAAATTGAACATATAATGTTCGCTTTCTGACCATGAGACCCGTATCCGAATCTCACCATGGTCGATTTGTCAGGAAGGTGACTTCCTGATGTTATTGGACTAGATCGAGGTCAATCCCAGCATGCGGCACCTTTGAAAAGTGCCTGAAAACCATACCACGGATTGACCCAAGCTTGTTCAGTGAAATTGGGTAGATGGAACTCTTGTGGGTCATTGATAGCTGTGCTAGTCCAAAGTCACAAGTCGTCATGGCCTAGGGTTTGAGCATGATGGCCTTGTTCAAATTGTTGAACAAGGCCATCATGCTAGACAACACACTCTTTCCCAGAAACTGTTACTAAGGTCTGCTCAGCATAGTTGCAGTATAAACCACAGGTGGGCTCTGTGGGTGTTGAGCATATGTGTCAGAGGCAGTTTTGCCCATCACCACAAATTGCTACAAAACCAAAACATCAACCTGAAAACTCATGTTATGTTCTTAAATAGACTCACACAAGACCTGTTCAGAAATATCTAAACTGTCAGCTGTATACACCTGCTTCCTAAGATCAATGGTGAACAAATGGCTTTCAGTGGGTAAAGCATGAGGGCTTTGGCGGATATAATCCTTCTTTGAACATTGTGAATTTGTGCTACAGAATGACAAACAAAATCAATATCAAACCATATCACTTGAGGATTACCAACAGCAGCAACAACTAAAATGGATAGCACATGTAACCTGAAGAGACAATAAAGATTTTAACATTGCACATCACTTCAAATTTAGGATGGGACCCCCCACCCCCATCAGTAATAAAAAGAGCGACAACTGTTACTGGAATTGGGAAAGACGTTTCCTGAAAATTTGTTTTAATAGAAAGATTCTATAAATTTCAACCAAAAGTAGTACTGGCTATTCGGTCAGTGAATGTCAAATGGTTCCTTGTAGGAAAACAGCTAATATTGCCATTACCATTGACCCCACAAAAAAGGTACATATGGAACTACTTAGAACTTGATAGAGAGTGCGTTATTATGGTACTTGTAGCCTGATGTATAAGTGTAAATATAATGTTTTGATGATAGGAAAATTATTCGTGCAATTAGGTCAGTGATTGTAACAAGATAAGTGAAAAAATTAGGCAGTGAAGACCAGCCCTACAATCTCTATTGTTGCCGTATTTTGTATTTTGTACAAATATATTCACCTCCAAATATTCAGAAGTGTACCTCTCGACAGGGATTTTGTAATCTTTTCACCGCAAGCAAGGCTCACTGATTGCTAAGAGAGCATGAAAAAAATACTATTAAGGAGAGAAGCGATTGTCCGTACATTTAAATTTTTGAATATAGAAGTTCACTGGGGAGCAAGAAACAGGAAGAGAGTTGCACAAGCTAGAAGTGCGATAGAAGAATCTATTAGCATAGAACTTCCGGCTACACCTCGCCATTTCAACTGTAAAATGACAAGACCTTGCCGTTAATCTAATTCTGCACTTAAATTATTTGTACGATTAGGTCAGTGATTGTAACAAGATAAGTCAAAAAATTAGGCAGTGAAGACCAGCCTTACAATCCCTATTTTTGCTGTATTTTGTACAAATATATTCACCTCCAGATGTTCAGAAAGTCGAGTCACATTTTTAAATAACCTTGTCATATCGAGGTTTTAATATGGGTGTCATGCGTGGCACCAAACCTGATTAGAAATATCTAAACTGTCACCTGTATACACCTGCTTCCTAAGATCAATCATGAGAAAAGTTTTGAATGCGTAAAGCCTGAGCGTTTTGGCAAAGATTATCCTTTTTTGAGCATTGCTGATTGCTGTTAAAGAATCACAAACAAAGAACTGTATCAAATAACAGAAACCATATCACTTGAGGATTACCAACAGGAGCAACAATTAAAATGGATAGCACATGTAACTCAAAGAGAAAATGACAATCAAGATGTTAATATTCCACACCACATCATATAGAAGAGTCTGGGAAGGAAACCCACATCAATACTGGACAGAAAAATAAGAGTGAAAAACCTATCTTCCTGAAAAATTGTTTTAAGAGAAATATTTTAGAAATTTCAACCAAACTTGGTCAACGAATGCTAAATGTTTCTCATTACTCTTGTTAGAATTAGCATCATCAGTATGCCTAATATCCCTGTGAATATATTAAGTCTTCACAGCATTACTTTGAACTTTCACTAGAGATCTAGTGACAACAATATCTCAGCATTCTAGCTTAGGTAGTGCAATCATCACGATTATGACTTTTTTTTGTTATTTTTCAATTCACTAGGTTATTCGTATTTTCTTTGAATGACATATGCGATACATTTTAGTTGCTGCTGTCGGAAAGTGATGTTAATTTTATTATTTAAAAAAGTTCTTTGTCTGGTTCTATACCAACAGTCAGTAAAGTCCTTTGTCTCTGGTTCTATACCAACAGTCAGTAAAGTCCTTTGTCTCTGGTTCTATACCAACAGTCAGTAAAGTCCTTTGTCTCTGGTTCTATACCAACAGTCAGTAAAGTCCTTTGTCTCTGGTTCTATACCAACAGTCAGTAAAGTCCTTTGTCTCTGGTTCTATACCAACAGTCAGTAAAGTTCTTTGTCTCTGGTTCTATACCAACAGTCAGTAAAGTTCTTTGTCTCTGGTTCTATACCAACAGTCAGTAAAGTTCTTTGTCTCTGGTTCTATACCAACAGTCAGTAAAGTTCTTTGTCTCTGGTTCTATACCAACAGTCTATATGATCAAATGAAGAATAGTTTTAAGATTTACAGGACCCATTTTTGATTAGTGATCTGAGAAAATAGTTCCATATAGTTAAGAATTTAGACATTTCAAATCAACTCAGATGCCAGGTATGACATCCATATGAAAATCTAGATATGATGAGGCTATTTAAGAACATGACCAGTTTTTGAATTAATGTTTTGGTTTCGTAGCATCCTGTGACATTAGGTGAAACTACCTCTAGCATTGCTATTCTCTGTTCAATATCCATATTGCATATATTAATGTTTTTATAACTCAACCGTACACCATAAGTTCTTTATGCTATTTACATTCAGACTATTGTCCTCATATTTGTTGCTATCATAACTCCACTTCAGCCAATTTGCCCTCTGACCTTCATCATATATCAAGCGGGGTAATTGAGTTCAATCTGTGGGTTGGGCAGTATGTCCTTGGACTAATTTGAAACAGGTTGAGCAATAACTGAGATATCCTTAGACATGGGCAGCAGTAGAAGAACAGTCTCTCTTCATAGATTGAATAAAGAGTTTAGTTCACAATTCCCTGTAGGTTACCCAGATCAGCAAGTACCTGATGAAGCCTGGAGGGAACAACAGTCAACAATGAAGTTTACCCGTTACAAGGACCAATGAGCATGGTGGCGTAATGGTTAGCAGCTTGGATTGAGGAATCATAGAGTCATGTTCAAATTCCAGTTGAATCCATTACCCTTCGGAAAGGTATGAATCCTCTTCTCCTCCCAGCTATGGGTAAATAGCAGGACAAACCGGGTTCTATAACCTTGGATGGCAACTGGTCTACTGCAGAAAGAAATGACAACCTACTGTGGGAAAACAAATCTGCCTTGTCAGTCATGCATTGAAAGATACATGATCACCTAAGCATGTATCATGCAGGACACCTAAATGACTGAATGGTTAACCATCGACTTGACCAGGTTAAGATTGTAGTAATCAGGAAAGCATACCATTGGGAATCAGTTCCACAAAGTGGCTGTTCATGGAAAGAAGCTGTTTGAGTGGAATTTACATCTCACCAAGTGTAAATAAGAAATTAGTTATTAAGATTTTTTTTTTTTTTTTTTAAACTGGTTGCTGTAAATTTCCTTTCCAGTGCCGTCTGAGTGCCCAGAGAAAGAGTGTGAACCAAGACATTGATTTTGACCTTTGTCCAACCTGTACCCACCCATCTGAAGCCAAAATGATAACTTAATTTAAAGCTTTTTTTATTTATTATTTTCATTATCTCAGAGAAATGTCATGAATTAAAGGCTAACAGTATTAATCCTAAATTGGGTTTAATATTGCTTTCCAATGTCATTAGCAAATCTGCAGTCTGTTAATTATTTACAAGTCATTATGCTCGATCTGTCAAAGGCAATTAGTGGTGATTTACATGTGTAAATGAAAAAGTAATTCACTCCCAATAAAACAAATCTTTCTTGTTAGTGAGAATTCCCTGCAAGTTACTCAGACTGATATACACCTGATGAAGATCAGAAGATACGACAACCGAAACTATGAGATAACAAAGATACGAAAAATTTTAAATAACATAAATAATGGTAACTCCTCATTCTGGAAATTTAGACAGAAAACACTATAAGTTGGTGAAAACCTGGATTTGGAAGAGAGATGGTATTAAAAAGGCAAAGTTCAATATCAATATATACTTAATGATCGTATGTAAATACACATATACCTATATAAGGAATAAGTTTGCTTCTGCCAAGCATGGGAATGCTGAGTAGGTAAGTGTTCGGAATTTATATACAGGATATATAAATTCTGACTTTTATATAAGGTCGAAGATGCTAAATTCTGGCTCAGATGGAAAATATGTGACTCAGCTTAGGAATCCAATTATTAGTCCATTTCGGCTTTTAAAAAGTTTTGAATGAAATCCAGTCATCATTAGTTTGATTCCTGAGGGAAAGAAACTCTTACCAATACACATAAGCATTATATATTCACATTTTTTTAAAAAATTTTAATTTAAAGAATGATTCTGTTAGCAATTTGGTCTCATGTCTAGAGTTACCAGATCTGCTAAATACAAATTGTTGTAACTTAGAAAAGGTTACTGAATGAGGAATAACCAAAGCAGAGGTTGGAAATGAAATGGTAATCTTTATAACACCAACAAAATATAATACTCGCATGAAGTAGGTAAACCACTGCTAGTGGTGGACTACTTAGACAGCATATTACCCTCACTTACAATAGTGTCCAATGTATTTATGAGGATTGGGTCATACCAATTAGTGTTCATAGGTATGGTATATAACACACACACACACACACATATGTATTATTTTTTTTGACTAAAGATTGTGTTCTGTGTATATTTATACAACTGTTTTTGTTTAATTCCATCATTCTCACATTTACTGGAACCAATTTCAAGTTATTCAAGATGACGTCATTTATATATATATATATATATATATATATATATATATATTAACACAAGTAGTGGACACACTGTTCATATTTAAATTCAGATTACTTCTAATTTTTTTTATACATATGTAAACTGAGATAAAATAATATTGCTATCTGTGAGAAGCTCATATGAATGAATATTTTCAGAAAGTCATTTAAATTTAAACAGAGTGCATTGTATCCAACAAATCTAGCAGCAATATTTAACATATTTGAAGACAGAGAAGACCCACCCATTATATTATAGTATTATACTATTTTTTTTTATCAAACTTTGAAGAGTAATTGGCTGTGGTGAAATGTACTTGGCAGAAGTGCACAACAAACAGAATAACAAAAGATAAGAAAAGAACAGGACACAAATTTATATTAAATATAGATGCAAGGCGTAGAAAGAGTAAAATTGTAAAAAGTTCACAAACTAAGAATGGCGTTAACACACGAAAAGGGACACAGTCTAACGATCACAGCATTCTGACTTCAAGCCAAGAAAGAACGAAAGTATGGTAGATGAGACCAAGAAGTGGCCTATCTTATTGGCTAGGAAGAAACCACAGCATACATCTGTGTTGTCTATAAATTTGGAGAGGAGGATGTTTTTGCAGTAATTCCTCCCTCGATTGAAACAAATAATATTGCTCATGAATTTGGATAAGTGTTGCTAAACAAGGATATAAGTAGTTTTGAAATGTAATGAAACATAGGCATGTTTTTTTTTTTAATAATTTCATCACAAGCAAGGCAACAAAGCCACTAAGTTTGTGAGAGAATATGAGAAAAATTAAACATTATTAAGGAGAAAGAACAATAAACAAATAAAAATTATGAAGACAAGATAATGATCGACATTGATCTTCAAAAATTTAAATGGACTGTTGACTGGAAATCAAGAAACCAGAAGAGTGTTCCACATGAAAGAAACTGTTAGCATAGAACTTATGGTCAAATCTCACCATTTCAACTGCAAGTTGATGAAACCTTGTCCCCAATCTAGTATTGTGCTTAAATTCATAAAGTCTCAGTACCAAAAAAGAAGGCTATTTCCCCCCGCCACAAAAAAAAGGCTGCTCCCAAACTTCCATCTACCATTATGGAAAGTACTCACAAGGTAGCTCCTATACTTGAATGCCTATTGGAACATAAGTTCTTACAGATTATATGGAACTATATATGTTTCCATTACTAAAGATACTGGAAAAATGGTCCGTTTCATGTACTGTTCCAGTAAGTACCCGATTCCTCCCACTATGCTTTACATGAGCCAGACCAGGCTGAAAATGGAGTATGGCTACCTTATATGAGCAGAAACTGCCCAGTCTTCATTTCCAGTCTTGATATTATCCAAAAGCATCCTTATGGGTGATGAATTGTTTTCCACTTTACAACCCCTTTTCTACAGATGAAATATAGCAAAATTCTTGCTACGTTATCACCATTTACATGGAAAATGATCAGACAAGCGATATTTCCTAGTTCTCCCAACAATGACCTACCGCATACATTGAGATGAACCACCTTCATTCTCTTTGTATTCTTTTGTAAGAAATAAGTTCAACTCAAATAGCTCCTTCCTAATAACTGTTGGTTTGTGAAAAAGCATCTACAGAGGATTTTTTATCTGGTCACGTCAATCTTAACCTTTTATCTTTGCCATATATCTCCATAAACTGCCTCCCTTACTCTTACCTCTCGCACAACAACCAACTTCTGTAACCTTCTACCTTGAATGGCTGCTGGGCTTTGTATATGTTGAACATTAAAAAAAAGCAAAAGAATTAATAATCATGGTTGTTAGATGAAGTTTCATGAACCTTACAAAATTGAGTTTCATGATTTATCTATACAGCTTATCAACCTTTTGCAGGTTATTTAATGCCAGAAAATATTTTTAGTTCCTAAGAATTCTTTTTTTGAGATAATAATGAGTTAGTGAAAAAGTCCTACTAATTAACCCATAGCTTAGAGGAGAAGTGGTGGTTTCAGGCCTTTCCCAAGGGAAGTTACATGTAAATGTATATAACCAACAAAAGTGAAATTTGAACTTGGCTATTTGAAATCCAATTCTGAACCATTTTCCATTATGCCATCTGCACATTGAAGCTTTCTGCACTTCGTATTCCTAACTGGTCACCTATTAAGATACTAACAAGACCCAACGTAGAAGAGACTTGAAGGGACATGTATGTAGTTCTACTGACAAATAGTAGAAATATCACAAACAGAACAAAAGAGCAATAAAAGAGTCGTACAGAAAATAGGAACAACAAAGAAATGTATACTTACAATCAGAAAGAATTGAAATTTCTGGGATGCATAATGAAGAAAGAGGGCCTGGAGAATTTAATGCTCACAGTATATATTGAATGCAATAAAACAGTGAGAACCCTACTTAACAAGCTTGTGTAAATCAGTGGCACAACAGGGTCAAGGATGCATGATGAAGAGTAAAACAATTAATCAGATAGGAAGTTATGAAAAGCCATGGTCATCCATATTCTAAAAGTACATGGCTTATAAAAGAAGATTAACTAATTTGTTTATTTTTATTGGGTTGGATATTTCAAAACCAGCTATTGATTAAAAAGAAAAAAATATCACGTGACTGGGCAAGAAGCCATGGATATTCAAGATCAAATGACACTGCTTAAACTCAAACATGGAGTCATTATTTTGAAAGGCTCATTGAATAAATATTATGTTTTTCAGCTTCAGTCGCCATAAAATGAGCAAAATAATAACGGTGTCAATTAGCCCTGATGCAGATTATTTCAACCTTGTCACCTTATCTCGATGAAAGGATTTCATTAAAAGGAAATACTGAAATCAGGTAAGTATGTACCACTATGGTCGTATTGAATATAAAAGCAGGAATAAAATATCTTTCAACACACACACATATATATATATATATATATATATATATATATATGATTCAGTTCACCACAAGCAAGGCAGTAATGTCACTAGTACACAGGGTGTTACAGGGAGTGAAAGGAGAAGACCGAGAATAGGGAGGATTGACAAAAGGACAAAAGATGAATGGGGTACAAAAAGACATAGTATTTAAATTTTTGAAGATTGTAGTTATCAGGAAAGCAAGGAAATGGAAGGTGGGAAGTTCGAGAAAAGAAACCACTGGAGCAGAAGTGGCAGCAGCATTTAGGTATTTAAATGGTAAATGACCTTGATGCCAGGTTATTCTCATAGAATTTGTTCTGATGAGCTTTCTCATTTGGTAACTTAACCACATGAATTTAAGTGTATTACTAGATTGGCAAATATGTCTCATCCTGTAAATGTTGAATTAGCTACACGTAACTGTAACTTCTATTCTAAGTTTCTTTTCTCACACTTCTCACCTGTGGAACTCTCTTCCAGTTCATTGCTTCCCTGCTGCCTAATGTTTTCAAAATTGTAAATGCAAAATCAATTGGCATCTTCCTCAACACTTTTACTGTCATTTCTTCTCACTAGTCTTCTCATTCTCTTTCTCTCCCAGTAATCCTGTGTGTCTTAGTAGCATTGTCACCTTACTTGTGGTGAAATGCTTAAAAAAAAAAAGAAAAAAAAAACAATTAAAAGAAAACAAACAAAAACACCCCCAAATAAAAAAAAACACACAAAAAACAAAACCCAAGTAAAACTCATAGCAGTGAAATGATTAAAAAACGAAAAAAAAGAAACCAAAAAAACAATAAACAAAAACACCCCCAAAAACAAAAATGCCCCCCCCCAAAAAACACTCATAGCAGTTCTAATCAAAGTGATTTCAAAGTTTGTTTTTTTCATTAACACAGGTATTAATTAAAGTATTTATCCCCCAATAAACTATATCTATTTTCTATATCAACTTCCATCGAAGGCTCGAGAACCACTCAAGGTCATGAATTAGTGTTGAAATGGCAATGATAAATTAGGCAAATGATATGTCAAGAAGGGAAGGTGATAGGAAGGGGAGATTATGAGGATAAGATGAAAAGATGACTGAATTAACTTGAAGAAGTTAAAATTAAAGTGTTCAGGGAAATACTCATTTGGGAGTCTGTTCCGCACAGTGACACTCTTTTAGAAAAATCTGTCTGGGTAAAACTTCCATCATCCATTTGGAGCACAGAGGAAATAAGGATAATTCAACTCTGTGCAAGTTGTTGGACTATGTGCATATTTTGTGTGCTGCATCACATTGACAGGACAATGTTTTGTTGCTGTGTGTGCTTCTACTTGGTCTAAAAGTGGCGGCAAACAAAATTTCTGCATATAAATGATGGGCTGTCTTTACTTGTAAGAGGAAAAAGGAAATGTAATAAATTTCAACAAAGTGATATTTTCATGTGTTTTTGTATATGGCTAATGAATAATTAACAAGAAAGGAAATATATGTGTATCCATGTAAAATGACTGCAAAGAAAATAGACACTAAAATGGGTGTGTCTCTGTACGCGTGTGAGAAAGTTCAGTTACCTTGGGAAAGATATTATCCCCCAAGCCTAGAACAAGTCCAGTGTTGATGTTGTTACTACACCATGAAAAAAAGGGAAAAACAAAATAAGGAAACAAGAAGTGTGCTGTTTTTGTAGTTGTTTAATAGCACCACCAAATAACATCCTGGCTAACCAAGTGGAGGTAATCCCAGTGAGTAATGGTCTGAATTGATAGAACTAAAGAATGGAGCTCAGGAAACTCTATCATGGAAATAGTGATAAAATAATTATAGGCTTGTAATGGTGTCAATGATAAAGGTTAGGAGAGTGGAAAATAAGTCTTCCTTAACTAATTGCATAAACAATTTTGAACTCTTTCAAGACTGGAGAGTGTGTATTGAACTGCTCCACCACAGATATGGAAAGAATCCTCCATTTTTAACCTAATGCAGATAATGTATCTAAATCGCGTTTTCCTCTTCATTGTTTGCCGATATAATTTTGATTATATCCAAGCATATTTTTCCGATTAACTTTTATTCTGATTAAAGAATCAAGTAGATTGCAAAACTGAACCCAGAAAATCAGGTCAGTAAATTGTAAATAAAATCTTTTCTGTTTGCTTCTGGTGAAGCACTTCTTCCTTCTTACCAATACAGATGACTTGACATGGACAGATTAAGAATGAACAATGTTAATCTAAGTAATAAAGACATATATTTTGTTCTGTCTATGTAGACAAGCTTAAACAAACTTGATTTGATTTGGAAATTATTCAGATGCTGAAACAAATTAATAACATTGATACATACAGTTCAGTGGAAGAGCAATGGTGAAAAAAATAGTTGGGGTTCAGATTGTTAGGATGGACATCATAACAAGGGAGTTGACATGCTCCCTAAATGGGAACCATGTTATGAACCCCTGACTGGAACTCTCTAGGACTACAGAGAAGAAAGGAGATTTCAAGATGGTGGCCATGCATCCTCACATGTCACATATTGAACTACTGATAATCACTGTTCATGTTTTACATCTATTGTCATCCAGTAGTAAATAAAATGTATAAAGTTTTGAATTGTGCATTGGTTCTTATTTGACACAGATAAGCATAAATCTAGCAACACAAAAACAAATATACAAATTTGATTTGTTTTTCAACCTTGGGAATAAAAACAAAATAAGAAAATAAACTTTGGTTTTTCAAACTTTAAAGAAATCAATCAACTTGAACTAAAAAAGAAATATGGAAAACTAATTTTTATGATGGCTGTGAAACTATACGTTAACTTGGCATTACTTATTTTAAGTGGACTACTTGTAGAATCAGAGAAGAATTTAAGTTTTTGTAGGTATGTGTTCATTAAACATTCTACACACATTTGTCAGAATTGAAAAATATTAATTATTAATTATTTTAGAAGCATGGAACTCTTCAAAATATAAATGTAGGATCAAACTGATTTCTTAATGAGTTATCTCCCTTGTTTTTATTTACAAATTTATGATCTACTGGAATTGGTTGATTTCAATGTAGACTTTATCCTCTAGTTGATTTAGGCAATATATATGTGTGTGTGTGTGTATTTATATGTGAAGATAAAGAGTGTCCACTTATATATTTACATACGCTCTATCTTTAAAATTGACAATGTCTACCTATAAATATAGTGTGTGTGTGTGTGCATATATATATATATATATATATATATATATATTGGATGAGGTATTTATACACTTCTTTTACCAACAATTAGTATTTGTGCCTAGATAATAGCCAGATCACTTTTTGAATGAGGAAATTCAAGGGAGATATATCTTCATTACTTAGAAGACCTGCAAACGAACAATTTTATTCTGCCATGTCATTATATATATATATATATATATATATGTTAACATTGACTTCAACACTCAGAGGCGACTGTTTCATGCCACATGTAATCATCAGGCGACGTGTATTGTGTTTTTTTCGATTATATATATATATATATATATATATATATATATACACACACATACACGTGACAGTGATTCATTGTGGGTAATCTATTGCATTATGAGTTGTCTATCCTAACGGTTATTTTGGAGGGAGTGGTTTGTTAATTTGTTTTTTGTTTATTATTAACTTTATTTATTTGGATTATTTTATTTTCCTTTTTTTTGTTTATTTTTTACCATATATATATATATATATGAAATATAGTTTTAATGTGTGCTATATTTATGGGTGGCCAACTATGGCTCAATAGCCCAGTCTATTCTGATATGTAACAGGGAGAAGTGATGCCCTCCCCAAATATGTGTGAAAGTGAATGCAACAGACCAGACAAATTCGAACTCGGCACAACCAATTTCACTTTTTGCTGCACTAACTGCCTATTGAGCATATACCGAGATGCAATTACTGGATCACACACTCCTGAGGCCTTGTGCCAGACTAAGCAAGGCTTACTGCATATACTTGCATATGTGTTCAGCTTTAAATAAAAGAAGGAGACATTGTATTAACTGTACATCCTGTCAAAGATGAAAATCAACACTGGCATGTACTCCTGGCCAAGAACAAGGATATGTAGATTTATGAACGTGATTATTGACTTATTGATATGGAGATGTGTACATCTACATGAAAAAATATATATTTGACTTGTATATGTGAAGAATACGTAAATATAATGTTCAGCTAGTGCACGAATATATATATGTGTGTGTGTGTATGTGTGTGTTTGCGTGCATCCACATATGCATGTTATATATATATATATATGTGTGTGTGTGTGTATCCACATGTATCTTTGTAGTTGTGTATGAAGGCAAACAGATGAATAAGAAGACGCTGTAAAGGTTGGGTGTATGCACAAGTAAGTTTGCTTAAGAAATTATAAGACTGAAGATAAACAATATCCAATTGATACATATCGTGAGTAAACTTTCACCAAATGTTAAATTGGGAAAATATTTTTGACTGAGGAGAAGAAAGAAAGAAAGGCAAAGTAAAGGAAAAGGGGGAAATAGTAAAGGAAGGAAAAAGAAAGGAAGGAGTGGAGGAAAGTAAAAGAAAAAAGAGGAACAAAAACTGGAAAGAAAGTGGTTGGCAAACTTAGAGAGGAATACATATGATGAGTGAAAGAAATGGTAGAGTAAAAGAACGAAAAAGAGAAAGGTTAAAATATGAGGAGAAAGAAATATAGAGATTTAAAAGACAGAGGTGTGTGTGTATATATATATATATATATATATATATATATAGATAGATAGATAGATAGAGAGAGAGAGAGAGAGAGAGAGAGAGATAGAGAGAGAGAGATAGAGAGAGAGAGATAGAGAGAGAGAGATAGGGATAGAGAGATAGGGATAGAGAGATAGGGATAGAGAGATAGGGATAGAGAGATAGGGATAGAGAGATAGGGATAGAGAGAGAGAGAGAGGGAGGGAAAGAGGGAGGAAGAGGGAGGGAAAGAGGGAGGAAGAGGGAGGGAAAGAGGGAGGAAGAGGGAGGGAAAGAGGGAGGAAGAGGGAGGGAAAGAGGGAGGAAGAGGGAGGGAAAGAGGGAGGAAGAGGGAGGGAAAGAGGGAGGAAGAGAGAGGGAAAGAGGGAGGAAGAGAGAGGGAAAGAGGGAGGAAGAGAGAGGGAAAGAGGGAGGAAGAGAGAGGGAAAGAGGGAGGAAGAGAGATGGAAAGAGGGAGGAAGAGAGATGGAAAGAGGGAGGAAGAGAGAGGGAAAGAGGGAGGAAGAGAGAGGGAAAGAGGGAGGAAGAGAGAGGGAAAGAGGGAGGAAGAGAGAGGGAAAGAGGGAGGAAGAGAGAGACAGAAAAAAAAACTAAAGGAAAGAGATAAAAGATGAGAAGAAAAAGAAAGATGAAAAAGAGAAAGTGAAATCGAAACTACACAGGTGAGGGAAAGGGCAGTGAGAATTAAATGGAGATTAGTAGAATTATTGAAGAAAGAGATAGAAAATGTAAGATAGTAAAGATAGAGAGAAAAAAAGAGAGGCAGAGAGAGAGAGAGGAAGACGGATAGGGAGAGAGAGTGATAGAGATGAAAAGAGAGAGACGGACAGATGAAGAGAGAGAGAGAAAAACAGAGATAAAAAGAGAAAGAAAAAGAGAAAGAAAAAGAGACAAAAATA
>OZ038488.1:84439682-84454682 GCA_964036315.1 Acanthosepion esculentum
TGAGTAGTGAATTTAATCTTCACTGAGTGTGTCATACTGTTGGCCTTGTGCCATATCTGAGCTATGCTTAGTATATCACTATAAATATAGAATATTTTAAACTATATATATATATATATTTTATATTAATTGATTTAAAATATGGTTTTTATCGCTACACAGTGATAACCATGTTTCGAAAATGGAAGCTAAAGCCTTTGAATTCAATTTTGTTACCAAATTAAAGACATTAGTTCCATTTCCTCGTCAAGCGAATTTTGGAGTGACTTTTTTTTTATATATATATATATATATATATATATATATATATATATATCAATGGTATGATAAAATATAGTCTTAAGGTATGCTATCTGTATGGGTTAATTGCCATCCTCTGCTTTATAGACTCTACACAAAGGTGTTTGACAAAGTATGCAACAAAGATCTGTTAGAGTTGAGCAGCAACACTGACATAGTCGGGAAAGACATCGATCCTCCAAATCTATAAATCGACCATTCACCCTTGCATGGAGTATTACTGCCATATATGGTCTGGAGCCCCTGCTGTTTGCCTCAGTGTTCTTGATAAGATCCAGAGACAGATATGCAATGTAAATGGCACTGATCTGTCATCTCGTCTGCAGTCGCTCTCTCACAGACGCGACATTGCCTCACTCTGTCTTTTTTACAAATACTTTCACGGTAATTGCTCCGATGAGCTGCTTTCGCTGGTTCCCAGGCCTCATGAATTTAAATGCCCTACGAGGCTGGCATCCTGTTCCCACTCCTTCACCGTTGAAACTGTTAGATGTAGACGTCTCTTCTATTCTAATAGGTTCATGTCTCGCACCTCTCGCCTTTGGAACTCCCTTCCTTATTCCTGTTTCCCTGACAAATAGAATCTCCAACTATTTAAGTGTAACGTCAATCGACATCTCCAGTTGCCTTGATCTATCCACTTCCCTTCTCCATATCCTTTCACCTTTCATTCCTATCTGCTCTCGCTCCAAATCTTCTGTAACCCCCTTGCCTTGATCGATCCACTTTCTCCACATCCTCTCCTTTACCACTCCTATCTGCTCTTCCTCCAAACCTTCTGTAACCCCTTGCATGCTAGTGGCTTCCAGTCTTGCTTGAGGTGATAAGCTTAAAAAAATAAAAAAAAATGCCGCACTAGGATAAAAAAAAGGAAATCAGCAGATATACAAAAATAGAAATTCAACCTATACAGCAAGGCAAATCTGTGAGAACTAGAAATCCTACCAGGATTCATCAATCGTGGCCACATTCTTAATATAAGATATGCAGAGGACACAGTGCTGATAGCAGACATGGAAACGAAACTACAAAACCTCCTACAGAAGGTCGCGAAAGAGTGAAAAGAGGGGACTAAGCATAAACTAAAAGAAGACAGAATGCAGGGTCATCAGCAAAAAGGTGAGCCTGAAATGCAATCTGCAGGTTGGAGACACTAAAATCAACGCAGGTGCTGAAATTTAAATATCTGAGAAGTGTTCTGACAGAGGACGGAAAGTGCAACACTGAGATACGAAGATATATTCGGATGTCCAAAGATGCATTCCAAAAGCTAGCCAGAGTATTAATATACAGGAAAATTTCATTGGAAACAAAGAGAAAAAGTACTAAATTGGTATGTGATATCTGTCCTCCTGTATAGCAACACTTTTATCCACTGTGCCACGTGTCCTTAAGGACATGTGTATGAATTTCTGGAACTTATAAACTTAATGTCTTCAGAATCATTTTTTTACCAGTGCTCATGTTGCAATTTTTGCTGTTATCATTGCATGATTTTTTACCAGTGGCACAGTGGATAAAGGCATTAGCTAGATCCAGTGACAGGACTCAAAGAGTTGTGAGTTCAATACCTGGTTAAGGCAGTGGAGAACTTGGAGAAGTGAATTAACAGGAGATAACTGATAACTGACATCCATTAGACATGGCATGTGGAACTAGAACAGTCCATCCCAGCGAGTGAAATAAAGGGTTCAGTTTGACATTCCAACCACCTAAAGAAGGCTGGAGCATAGAACGGCCGAAATGTTATGATAAATATGGCAACAAAGATGAGGACAATAGTCTGAATAATAGTGTACATAATACCTCATCTCAGAAATATAGATAGATATGTTTATTATAGTCTGTTATGGGGCCGTAAGAGCAGTGTACTTTTGAGAAGTGAACTCCTCACACAAAAGAAAGACTAGATAGCTAAACATTATATCCATGCAAGATATTCCTCCATTGTAAGCACAAAAAAAAGGCAAAACAGTTTGTCTTCAGTGTTTTCATAGGAGGTAACTGAATAATAAAAGACTCATCAAGAAAATAATGGAGACATATTGTCCCACTTCATGGTGGGTGTAATGCTTAATCTGTCTCACACTATCATCATTAAGAATTAAACAATAGGACTCAAGGTACAGATGCTAATCAAATGTAGTTGATAGCTGTGTTTCATACAGAACATTGGCACCAGAGGTCAGTGTTCAAGCTCAGGTAAAC
Source organism: Acanthosepion esculentum (assembly GCA_964036315.1). NCBI lineage: Eukaryota > Metazoa > Mollusca > Cephalopoda > Sepiida > Sepiidae > Acanthosepion > Acanthosepion esculentum. The sequence continues at coordinate 84,442,191 of OZ038488.1, forward strand.
TGCTAGGATTTCAAATATTTTTCTATGTCAGTTTAGTTAACCTCTATTTTTCACATTTTTAGGAAACAAATTAACATTTCAAAACTTTATTTACTATTTTTTTTCTCATTAGAAATAGATAGGTTCTCTTATAGTCTGGTTCACATTCCTCTCCAGTCCTTTGATCAGGAGTATAGATTTATCCCTTGTTTCATGTTTAGGATTGGTTTCCAGTTCCTTCTAAAGTCTTCTCATTCTCTTTCACTCTCAGTACTCCCTTGTGTCTTAGTGGCATTATCAGCTTGTTTGCGGGGGTGGGGGTGAATGAGGAGAAAAAAGTGGATGAGGAAAAAAGAGAAGAGAAAGAGAGAGAAGAGTAAAAGATGGAAAAAGAGAGATGGAAAAAGAAATAAAATGCAGGTGAGCATTCCTTAAGAAAACGAGATTCCCAACACAGTGTATAAGCAATGAAAAAGTTTTAAGGAAAATGGTAGCAAAAAGAATATTATCAGAAAAAGAGAGCCGAAATTCCATGGAAACATGAGAAAGGACGGCATGGAGAATTTGACACACACAGGACATATTGAAGGTAAAAAAAAAAAAGGACAGTAGAAGGCTACCTAACAAGCTTGTGTGAATGTATGGCAGAACAGGTTGGTGGGGGTTTGGCAAAAGGATAAACGTTGCTAAGGGTCATAAGAGATAAGATGCTGTGGAGAGCCATGGTCACACACATTCTGAAAGAAAACAGCACAGAAAGAGATGGAAACAGAATGAGAGAAGAAAAAACAAAATAGGACAAGTGAAGGACATTTTCATGAAATTGTGTAAGTTATTTACTATTTCTTATTAGTATGCAAATGATACTCTGCTGATGGCTGACTCTTAAAGAAAAGTACAAAACCGCCAAGACAGAATAGAAGAAGAAAGTAAGAACGAAAATGGACTAAGCATCAACTGCAAGAAGACAGAAAGTTTGGTCACCTCCAAGAGGAAAAGCCCAAGATGCAATTTATAAATTGGAGATGTCATTATCAATCAGGTGCAGAAGTTCAAATATCTGGGAAGTGTTTTAACAAAGAAATGCAAAAAAAAAAAATGTTAGAAACAAAGAAATGAATGCTGAATTGCTATGTGATATCTATCCTCTTATATGTTGGACAACGTTACCATGAATAAATATCTGGGAAGTGTTTTAACAAAGAAATGCAAAAAAAAAAAAATGTTAGAAACAAAGAAATGAATGCTGAATTGCTATGTGATATCTATCCTCTTATATGTTGGACAACGTTACCATGAATAAATATCTGGGAAGTGTTTTAACAAAGAAATGCAAAAAAAAAAATGTTAGAAACAAAGAAATGAATGCTGAATTGCTATGTGATATCTATCCTCTTATATGTTGGACAACGTTACCATGAATAAATATCTGGGAAGTGTTTTAACAAAGAAATGCAAAAAAAAAAATGTTAGAAACAAAGAAATGAATGCTGAATTGCTATGTGATATCTATCCTCTTATATGTTGGACAACGTTACCATGAATAAATATCTGGGAAGTGTTTTAACAAAGAAATGCAAAAAAAAAAATGTTAGAAACAAAGAAATGAATGCTGAATTGCTATGTGATATCTATCCTCTTATATGTTGGACAACGTTACCGTGAATGAGAAGAAAACTGGAAGCAGCAGATATTTAGTTGTGCAGAAGGATACTGAGAATTTTCATGGACAGAGCAAGTAAGAAATGAAGAAGTCCAAAAGAAAATGGCAGCAGGAAGAATACATCTACTCAGAATCAGGAAAAGATAGCTGGAATTCCTTGGATACACAATGTGGAAGGAGGGTTAGAGAAAACTTAACTCTTATATAGCACCTTGAGGGCAAGAGAGAGAGAGAGAGAGAAGACAGTGAGCCACTTACCTCATGAGCTTGTTTGAATGAATGGCAGAACGGGGACAGGATCCTTAGCAAAGGGAGAAAAACTGTGAAGAGCCTCTAGAATAGGAAGTTGTCAAGAACCATGATCAACTGTGTGTGTGTGTGTGTGTGTGTGTGTGTGTGTGTGTGTATATATAGTGGCCTAACAATTACGTCTAGCATGAAACAGCCTGTCACCTTTAAGTGTTGACTTCAATGTTCACTTTTATATTTACACATGCTCTATCTCTGATATATATATCACACCTTAAGAGTATATATATATATATATATTAATAATTTCACTCCAAACAAGGTGGAAATGCCACTAGTATGCAGGGTTTTACAGGGAGTGAAAGGAAAGACTGAATATAGGGATGATTGATGAAGGGACTATATAATATTCTATCATCACACACATTATACAGTGTGAGAGATATCTTCTATTATCAAAATGTTGGATAATTTATGAAAAGTGATAATAACAAAATCAAATGTATAAGGAAACAAGATGAAATTGGTTAGACCATCAAAAAATTGAAATTTAGCATTTTAGCATGCCAACATCTTCAGCATTTCCTGTTGGTGCAGAATTTTAACCATTGTAGAGGACAAAATGCATTACATTGAATTTGTCTACTTTGTTATTCATTTGCTTAATATATAAACACACACACACACACACACACTATATAATGCATGGATAAATGATAGATTTATAAGTGTGTCAGATAGATTCTAAAAAAAAAAAATCGTCTCCTGTCTAAGTACAAGTACAAAAAAGATGAAAAAAAGAGACGGAAAAGAAAAAAAAGAGATGGAAAAGAAAGAAAGACAAAAAAGAAAAAATGGAAAAAAAGAAAAGACGAAAAAGAAAAAGAAAAAGAAAAAACAGAAATTTCAAAGATTTATGATGAGTTAGACTGCCTCCAGTTGGAAAATCACAAAACATGATCTTTTTACCCAAATTCCTCTCTATTTGGTCTTGTGAAAAAACTCAGATAAGTTTAGTAAATATAAAGTGGTTGTCAAATAATATTATGGAGAGAACAGAAAAAAAAATAAACAACAGGAAGATAATTCTCCAAAGAAATAAAATGATATTGCCGCTATAATAATCATTAATTATATAATTACTTACTTACTTTTCTGGAATAATTACGGACTTATTTTTAATCAGCTGAACTAATTCCGGCTGTTAAAAAATGCAAGATGTGCTGACAGAGGTTTGACCTGATGACATGTAAAGGGGGGGGGGTGCTAAGTAAGATAAGTTTGTAAGCATGTCAGCAGTAGGTATTTAGCAAGCAACATTTATCAGATTTGGTTGTAGGAAAAGAATCAAAAGGAAAATCATGTTTTTGACAGAGTTAAAAGGAGAAAGGGTGGGGGTGGAGCAGTGAAGAAACAGAAAAATGACACAAGAGGATCTGGCAGGTACATATGGAGACAAAGGTCACTCTAGAATGATTTTATCAAAACAATTAGCATAATAGTGTTTCTCCCTTTCTCTCTCATTATATATATATATATATATTTGTGTATTTAGGCAGCAATCTTTCTTTCATGCACACTTCATTGAATATGACAGACAAGGTGCTTTTATTTAGTTTTTTATACAATTTCTCATGCGATCTAATAATTCTTTTCTTTTTGGATGATAAATTATATAAAAACTATCTGAATGTTCTTTTTATCTGAGTGCTTTCAGCTATACATTTAGCCATTTTCAAGGATTAAATATTTTAACTGTTAAATAAGAAATAATTATGAACATGGACAAAATATCTTGACTGTGTTTTGAAAAATGAAAACATTTTATAAAACATACATACAACAAACTATTTATCATGTTATCTAATAATTTTTTTCTTTTTGGATGATAAATTATATAAAGCCTTTTCTTTAGCCTAAAAATAAAGGAAGCCTTATTAATAAAAACAAACAAACCAACACTTAATAATATTAACTTTGAACATGGACATAATATCTTGACCGTGTTTTGAAACAAAAAAAAATGAAGGAAAACATTTTATAAAACATACATACAACAAACTATTTCTTATTTTAACAGTTAAAATATTTAATCCTTGAAAATGGCTAAATTTATAGCTGAAAGCGCTCGGATAAAAAGAAAATTTGGACACTTTTTATATAATTTATCATCCAAAAAGGAAAAAATTATTAAATCACATGAGAAATTGTATAAAAAAAACTAAATAAAAGCACCTTGTCTGTCGTATTCAATGAAATGTGCATATATATATATATATATATATATGGGAGGGAGGAAAGAGAGGGGGCAAAGAATATGAGATTAGATGTAGTATTTAATGCAGGACAAGTGGTAGTCACAATGACCTTTTATATATAAAAAGGTGTGGATTCTGAAATGTTTGCAAGCCATCCATGCTTATACTACAACAAAGTTATTGTGATTGAGGATTTCAACACACTCGCCTTGTTCAGCTAATAATCACATTAATCAACTAATTATGTGCTTTCTCTCATAGTAAATTTTAACAAAATCTGCTCTAGATAGTTGCAGTATAAAACAGAGGTTGGCACTGTCAGTGTTGAAAAGCCAAATGTGCCTAAGCAGGTATCTCCAACAGGTATTAGCTTGCCCCTCCTTGTAGAAGGGCATACAGTGGGCTATAAGATTTTAGCCACCCTTGATTACAACAATTTTGGGCTTGTGTAATATTAATAACATCTCATCTATGAATGATAGTTGACTTATATTTTACAATTACAGTTCACGGAAGTAAGGTAATTGCTGAATTTCAATGAGGGCAAATAATAGGATGGCATCAGTGTGGGAAGTCAAATAGAGAAATTGCTAGATCTTTCCAGGTTAATCATCAAACGGTTAATAATATTGTCAAGAAATTTAATGAAGAAGGCTATTGTTATGTGGAACAGCGTTCAGGAAGACCAAGCATTGAGTCTGAGTGAATGAAAATGGCACTGAAGAGGGAAGTTATCAGAAACCATTGTCAAAGTGTCAAAGATGTTGCCAACAGCATGGAAATGTCACTATATGTGGTGAGAAAGTCTCTGAAAGCGCTAGGCTATCAAAAAAGAGTTGCAAGAAAGAAGCCCTTGATTTCAGAGGTTAACAGGAACAGGCATATGGACTGGGTGAGAGAATTCAAGAGCTAAGATTATGAATTTTGGTAGCCTATAATTTGGTCAGATGAAAGTAAATTCTACCAATATCTGAATTTGAGACAGATTTGTTTGGTGAAATGAAAATGAGACTTGGAACAGTGAATGTTTGCAGGTGACCATGAAACATGGAGGGATTTGAGTAATGGTGTGGGACGCTGTCTGTTTTGGAGGGAAATCTGAGCTGATTCTTGTTGACGAGCAGTTGAATGGTCCAAAATACTGTCAAATATTAGAGTAAGGACTATTCCCACTATTTGAAACCAATTCGACTGACAAGAATGTCTACCTTTTTCAAGAAGATGGAGTTCCATGTCATCCAAGCAAAGTAGCAAAGGCCTGGAAGGAATCACAAGGAATCAAGTCACTGCCATGAGTACAGTTTTTGTTTTTCTGTCCATAGCACCAGTTTACTTATGAAAGAATGTGCTCAAAAACGTTTTGAACCTCTTTTGACACGTGTGCATGTGTATTTGGTGTGAGAGAGATGACTGGATGGATTGACATAGATACACATTAATCATAAGGAAAAAAACAGAGAGATATTTAAAGATGGCAGGAAATCAGAAGCAGATTCAGATAAATAGATATTAGCACAAAATGGCTGAGAATGTTCATCGGTGAGTCTATTGTTCTATAAAGCCATTGGAAATGAGCTTTGATACAGACGATGATGATAGTCAGTTCACAAAATGGAAAGTAATGTCTTTTTGTTTCGGTTAATAAAGTTCTGAAATAAAATATAAACTGTCTTTGTGTACGTATGTGAGAAACAATAACATTTTTTTATATGTGTGTTTGTATGAAAAAGTCAACACGTGTGTGCGTGATTCATAGTAAAGTGGATACAAGAGATAGTTAGAAGTTGCTTCTTACTGTTGGCGGTGTTGCCATAGTCTGAAGTTTGTCAACGATGTCGCTTTTAGCATGAGGTCGTGAAGATCATAAGCGAGAATTGCGTGGAGTTTGGTGAAAGCCGCGTGTATCCTGTTTGAGAACGGATTTCATATGTTTTTATACACTTTTTTGTAAAAAAAAAAAAAAAAAAAAATTGGCTCCAGAATTAAATTATTTATTTATTCCTAATTGGCCCTGAAAGGACACGTGGTATGTCTTTTACTACGTCCGCACGATATTTGGTCGGTATGTACCTAAAAATAATGAGGACTAATACAACAAGCATTCTGATTTGTAATCTATGATTTTATTGGTGTTTTAAGATGTAAGTGTTTTCTTGACTGTGATTGGTTTATAAATATTGTATTTGATATTTTAGTGGACACAACAAATATATACTAGTAGCTGACTAAACTGAAGTTGATAAGTATCCAAAGAGGATCGGCTGTGAAATGCCCTTCATAATCACAGGTCAACAGCAGGTGCAACCTGCCTAACACAGGCTGGTATTTTCATATAATCAGTATTTTTGTTCTTCAGAAATGCAGCCTTGTGTCCAAGTTTGTTCTAATCCGATGAATAAGAAAGAGCCTTCGTAGTATTAGAGATGTTAGCCTGCTGGTCTTACAAGCCAATGAGCGCGAGTTTAGTCTTTGTCACGTGACTTTGGATCAAAGGTAACTTAATCTAACATTAATTCCACTTGGGCATTGAAGATTGTAAAATGACACAAATATACCGATTGATCAGACTAGCCAGATTATTGTCATCTTTCAAGTGGATGTTGCTAGCCTTTATACTGTTTTTCTTAGTCTACTGAACAGAATACCGATTCACAATAGCAAGAATATGCTGACACAAACACAAATACATCTACACAGACACCTATATACCTATATATATATCTATACCCTAGTCTGGCACAAAGCCAGATGTGGTATGATAAAGCTTAAGCATCATATATATATATATATATATATATAGAGAAATATGGTCTTAAAGTGTGCTATATTTATGGGATAAAGTGCTCAATATCAGAGATAGAGCGTGTGTAAATATAAAAGTGAACATAGAAGTCAACACTTAGAGGCGACAGTCTGTTTCATGCTAGATGCCATCATCGGGCCACGATGATTGCATCTAGCATGAAACAGACTGTCGCCTCTAAGTGTTGACTTCTATGTTCACTTTTATATATATATATATGTATGTAGACATATTATGTCTTTCTATTTTATAATAATACTTTCCGGTTCTCTAACCAGCTTCTGGATGTTAAGTTGAAATTCACCATGGAAGGTTCCATTTTGAAATGCATTTGACCAACATTTAATGCCATTTTGCATTTCTACCATTTCCGGTTTCTTTTTCTTTCTTTCTATATGCCGTGTCCTTTCAGGATGTAGGCGATCATGGCTCTCCACCCTCTTCTATCTCTTGCAGCTCTCAACAAGTTCGTTTCTTCTGCTATCTCCGCCAGATCACATTCTGTCATCCACTTGCTTAAGCCTGCTAGGTATGTCATGTGTTGTTTTCCCTTGTCTCTCTCTATTCAACCTGTGTGTATCAGATTCTCCAGGTCCTCTTTCCTCATTATGTGTCCCAGAAACTTCAGCTGCCTCTTCCTGATGTTAAGTGTAAGTCTCGTCCTTGTTTGCATCCACTCCAAGACCTCATTGTTGCTCACACGTTTGGTCCATGATATCCTTAGCATCCTTCTGTAGATCCACATCTCCATTGCCTCAAGTCTCTTCTTTATCTTTGAGGAAATCATCCAACATTTGCTGCTGTAAAGGACAGATGTCGTGTAACAGTTCAGTACTCTTTTCTTTGTTACCAAAGAAAACCTCCTGTCTCGCAATACTCTACCCAGCTTTTGGAACGCATCCTTGGCCATCCCAGTATATCTACAGATCTCAGTGTTACACTTATTGTCCTCTGTCAAAATGCTTCCCTGATATTTAAACTTCCGCATCTGCTTTATTCTAGTGTTCCTGACCTGGAAATTGAATTCGGGCTCATTTTTTAGCTCCCTTCTATTGAGACACTTGTTTTGCAAAGACGCCATAGCTACAACTAATAAATTTAAGATAATTATAACAGAGCAGCACGTTTACGCATGTTTTCAAAAATCACCATCACAATCACAATGTTTGTCTTTGCTATACACCCATGAGGATGATCTCGGAGGAGATTGAAAGTACTTGGGTAAAAAAAAACTATGGCACCTTCCTTGATGAATTTCAACTTCACATCAAGTATAGTTAAATCATACATTTTAGATGCATCAAGGGTGGTCTTCAGTGATGCACTGTTCTCATTGCCGATTTCAGGTTTCGCATCATATCAGCTCCAACAGCAACCCTGACCCGATTCTAGGTGAATCAGGCTGCCTCCTTGAAAGCGTCGTGCTACGCACCACGACATTGCAAAAAAACAGTAATCCCAAAAACTAGCAAGGCCCGGACTTTGACTGTTCTTATTGACATATGTCAGTCAGAGTCATCCAATTAAAACAGGGCTTTTCACACTCCTCTTCTATATAATTGTGTCTTATTACTACATCTGGTTTTTTCTATTTCCGGAATCCATATATATTATTCAATAAAACATGTTTGAATGAATAAATGCTGCCCCTATATATATATATATATATATATATATATATATATATATATATATATATATAGGAAAGTGCTCAGACAAATGATATTCTTTAGTTCCACGAGTTCTAACCTTTATGGTTAAGACCCACCATGCTATGCACATTGTAGCGAACAACCCTAATTCCCTTTGTATAAACCATTTGTGAGAAGTAAGTTCCTTTTGAAACAGCTTCTTCCTGTGAACCACTAGATGCTTCCTCAATCACTAAAATCTTAACCTATTCAAGTCTAGGGTTAATCACTATCATCCCCACATATCTGCATAAATTGTGCCTCTTACTTTGTAGTCCTCTACCTTGAGTGGCTCTCGAGGTTTTTGCAGGATGAAAATCAAAAAGAAAGACTATTCTAAGAGTAGTAAGTAACTATTTTAGTCATATGTATGAATATGTGTCCATATGCATATATGCAGGTGAGGAAGTAATTATGAATATGCTTGTGCATAAGTGTGTGTGTGTGTAGTTGCACTTATCATTTATGTAATGGTACGTTTATTTTTTTCATCTTTTAAGAACAAAGATAATTTTATCAAACCAAAAACAAAAAAGTTTTTTTTTCTTTATCCAGCCCAATATCTTACGTATATTTTTCTTTCGTATTTTTCTTTTTTTCTTTTTGTACCTCTCATTTTCTCTACACAGGAATGTATTATTTCCTGCATCTCCACAGAAAGATAGATAAGTATATGTAGATATGTAGATAGATAAGTATATGTAGATAGATAATCATAAAAGATCTTGGCTGTTTACAAATGGACAGATAGCTATTGACATAGATTTATTGGTTGATAGATCAATATTGTGATGTAGGCAGAGTTGCAGATGAAAGAATAAATATAGATGAAGGCAGATAGATAAAGATCAATGGTGGGGGAGCGGGGACTGAATAGGTATATAGGTAGCTACATAAATACATAGGCAATGAATAGGTATTTAGAGTAAATTCCATCATATGTGAGAATCTTTACACTTTGATGTAATGTTAATGCTTTTCTTTTTTTGCAACATATCAGCTGGAAATATTATTGGCATCAAGTGTCCGTTTTTCTTTTTTTTTTGTTTCTCAGCAGCATTGATACCATACAAATCCAATACTCCTATGAAAGCATCACTGATAGAGGCTTTCTTTCTGGGGCATTGATTCTTGAATCTCTCTGCTGTGGATAGATAGATGAAGAGTGTTTGAATTCAGAACTTATTCAAATTGAAGCATTGGTATTGTTGATTAGTTCACACCTGGGCACACCTTAATACAAATACCTCGTATTATATTTTCAAAATAAATTTGTAAGAGATATTCCTGTGTCATATTTGGAAATTTCAGATTAATGTTCTTAAGATTAATCGTATTTCCCCCTTTCATAATTACTTTGTCTTTCAATTAAATATTATCTTAAAGCATATCTTACTTTTGTAAAAGACCAAACTTTAACTACTGGTTATAACTATAAAATTATATAATTTATGTAGATATTAGATCTAAATTATATAATTTATGTAGATATTAGATCTAAATTATATAATTTATGTAGATATTAGATCTAAATTATATAATTTATGTAGATATTAGATCTAAATTATATAATTTATGTAGATATTAGATCTAAATTATATAATTTATGTAGATATTAGATCTAAATTATATAATTTATGTAGATATTAGATATAAATTATATAATTTATGTAGATATTAGATATAAATTATATAATTTATGTAGATATTAGATATAAATTATATAAATTATGTAGATATTAGATATAAATTATATAATTTATGTAGATATTAGATATATATTATATAATTATGTAGATATTAGATATATATTATATAATTATGTAGATATTAGATATAAATTATATAATTTAGATATTAGATATAAATTATATAATTATTTAGATATTAGATATAAATTATATATTTATGTAGATATTAGATATAAATTATATATTTATGTAGATATTAGATATAAATTATATATTTATGTAGATATTAGATATAAATTATATAATTATAATGTAATCAACATTGTTAAGTTTGTTGATTCAAGAATCAGCTCAAAAACACTATGCTGAGGAGAGAAGGTGGTCTGGTCAATTGGGAGACAGAAGCCGCAGAAAGAACTAATTGGAGAAGAGCAGTCCATGACAAAACAACATCCTTTGAAAACACCAGAAGACAAATAGAAGAGAGGAAAAGTGCGCAAAGAAAAGCCAGAGCTCTCCATTCCTTGAACCCTCCTACCCTACAATGTGGTGGCTGCAGTCAGCTCTTCAGATCCAACAGAAGATTTATTTCATATATTGATGAGCACCCCGATATTCAGCAACATGTTATATATAAATTATATAATTGTAATGTAGCAAACATTCTTAACGGACTAAGCAAAGTATGCATAACCAATTTGAAATATTGAGTTTACAATTAGTGTTTTGTGTGGTATAATTATGATATCTCGTAACAATTCTGTAGATTTATTTGACTTTCTGACCTTTTGTCTTTATAATGATGTTCATCCTGTACAAGGCTCGAGAGCCACTTGAGATTTTCTTTCTCCAATGCAGCTCAGTTTCAATGTCTTTAGTTATTATTTTCAGTGCATGTACTTTTTATTCATGATTTATACCAGACTTATGAAGCCTTGTATTTTTTTTTGTTCTAGCTTTTCTATGAGGATATGCATTCTTAGGATTTCTGTGGAGTACATGAGCTGAACAAAAACAAACAAAAAACAAAAGAAAACAAAGAAAAATAAAGATAAATAAAGAAAAATAACAAAAAGCCCCCCAAAAAAAACTAGACAAAAAAAAGCAAAAACAAAAAAACAAAAAACAAAACAAAAAAACAAAATAAAAAAGCAACAAAGCAAAAAAGCAAGAAAATAAAAAACAAGATACAAATAAAAACACAAAAACAGAAAAACACGAAGACAAAAAAACAGGAAAACAAAAAAACATGAAAACAAAAAAAACAAAAAAACAAAGAAAAAACATAAAAAACAAGAAAAAACATAAAAAACAAGACACTGACGAAGATTTTCCATTGTAACATTTTGAAACCTTATATTTCATATTACTACAAACATTATTTTTAGTGTTTAAATTGACATCTCCATTTCATATTTTCTTAAACAGTGAAATTAATATAAATCAACCTCGATCGAGAAGTCCTACTCAATAAAAATCAAATATGTATCTCCTTTTTGCATCAGTGAAACCATTTCTGTTCTTGACACTTTTTGATCAATGATTGTTGATATTAATTTCACTGTTTAAGAAAATATAATACAGGGATATCAACTCAAACATTGGAATATATATATATATATCTGTGTGCATGTGCACATGACAGATTTTCTCTTGCCTGTGAAGATTTTGTTGAGTTATAAATGCATCTTTTCATGGATAAGTGACAAGCCCTCCTTCACAATATGGAATGAATTCATGCTGACCTCTTCTTGCAGGGTTCAGATGGTGCCTTTGCTTAACATTAGCACAAAGTTCATCGCAATGTCCCTGCCTTTTCTCTTCAAAAGGCTTTAAGCTCAAGAAATATGTCCCCCTCTTTTCTTATAAGATTCCGATAAATTTTCCCAGTTTGTAAGATCATACAGCACTTTGTTATTCTACAGCTTATCCTTGTAACATAAGAGAAGACAGCCTAAAGGATATTTGTGATTTCAAAATTGGGCATAGAATAGCTGCTTTGAAATTCTGGTATAATCTCTTCTCACCAAGTGAACTGCCCAGCAAAATTGTGGCTTAATAATGAAAGTTTCAGTGTCCATTAATTTGTATGTCTGCAATATATTGCTGTTCTTATATATATATATATATATATATATATATATACATATATATAATT
>OZ038488.1:84467182-84477182 GCA_964036315.1 Acanthosepion esculentum
AAAAAAAACAAACAGTGAGGGGACAATAAGAACCAGGATTCAAGGAGACGGAAGATGACAGATGATACTGCATTTCAATTTTTAAAGAATGACTCATAGAAATGCAAGAAGCTGGGAGAAGAAACCATTAGCAGTGAATTTACAAGTAATTTCCACTATGAAAGTATGAGACCCAGCAGCCAATCTAGCACTGCACTAAAATTTGTGAATTCAAGGTACCAAAGGGGAAAGCTCCAGCTGATGAGGTTCAACGAAGGATGGTACTTGCATAGAGCTACAGGCTTCATTCACTCAGAAATCATATGGGTTATAGTATGGTGAACAGAAGAAAATCATTTCTTAAAGCAGCCAACATTTAACACTGAACGCAGTGGGAAGTTACAATGTTGGATAAAATGTTAATGCTTCAGAACACTGTCATCTTTTTCAGATTAATTCTCATTTGCCCAATTTTCAAGCAGCAGCAGCAGCAGCCGTGTATTGGTCTGGAGATTGTCATGGAATTTTTGTCCAAATTATCAGGAGCCCGCCATCAAAGTGGACTTTTTTTTTATGACTTGGAGAGCAATTTGGTTTACTAGTTATTCAAAGCATTTGTGGAATCTGGGGAATTTCAGTTTAGATAAATATATAACCATTCCGAGTCAGAGACCCCCCCCACCCCAATATCCATGGATGATTATTTTGGCTAAAACAGCACTCTTTTCATGTAGGCTTTCCATTAAGCAAAAAAAAAAAAAAAAAAAAAAAAAAGCTTCAGAGATGAAAGGTGTAAAAAGGTATTAACTCTTACTTTCAATTCACTCTCTAGATATAAATCCCAGGGTATATGATTTAGCCATTTTGGATTGTTGAATAGAAAGTCTAGTTTTGAAAAGAGAGATATTTTCTTTTGTTCTTATTTGAAGGGGTACTGAAAAGTTCTTTGCCTTGCCAAGTGATATTATTATATATCAAAATATTACCATTATCTTCATCCCTTGCAGAACAAAGGCCTCTCCTAAATCCTTCCATGCCACCAGTGACTGTGCTATTCTCCGTCTTACCAGCAGACCCTCCTATTTCGTCTGTCCCTTTTTCTGTCCTATCTTTTCACACTGCATAAGATAAACACTAGTTGCAATTCAAGCAATGTTTTATGCCATCTGTTATCTCCGTCTTCCATGTCCCACCATTAGTCTTGTTTAATTCCTTCTTTTATACCTGTTACCTTGGTCTCTTTCTTTATCTTTGTTGATATTTTTTAATCTGTTCTCTCGATCTTTGTGCATTTTGGCATTTATTTTTTAAGTGACCTTCTTAATTTACCTTTATTGCACATCTATGTCTAAACAGTCATTTTATATTCATTACATATTTTGCGTTTTAAGCATATTGGAAAAATAAATTTCATTTTATGCCTTTTTTTTTGTCCAATGTTTCATCACTCTGTTGTTTATATATAATTTTATTTCCATGTCCTTTCTTTAATATTATCACCTGTCCTAAATATATATTTTCTTAGACTATTTCCAGTTATTCAGCTTTATATTTTTGCATCTTTTTCTGAATGTTACAAGTGAACATTTGTTTTATTTATTTTTAAACATACACTGAAACTTTCCCTCCCCCCCAAAATATTAAGATATGTATATAAATGTGTTTGGGTATATGACAGGATATAAAAAGAATGATTATTTAAAAATATCCAGAAATATGTTTATTTATATATATATAAAAGAATGAAAATGATATAAAAGATATTATAAAGGTCTAAAAGAAACATGATATATATATATAAAAGAATGATTATTATCAGAAACTATATAACAGTTATTTAAAAATATCTAAAACCAAATATATGAGCAAGAGATTGGAAAATATAGTATCATATATATATATATATATATATATATATATATATATATATATATTATAAATTAATTGATTTAAAATATGGGTTTTTCGCTACACAGTGATAACCATGTTTCAGAAATGGAAGCTAAAGCCTTCGAATTTAATTTTGTTATTAAACCAAAAACATTAGTTCCATTTCCTCATCAAGTGAATTTTGGAGTAACTTATTTTTTTAAATTTACGGTTATTAAAGGCACGGCAAAGATTCATTATATATATATATATATATATATATATATATATATATATATATATAATTTTTTATATATATATATATATAATTTTTTTTATATATATATATATATATATAATTTTTTTTTATATATATATATATATATATAATTTTTTTTTATATATATATATATAATTTTTTTATATATATATATATATATATATATATATATATATAATTTTTTTATATATATATATATATATATAATTTTTTTTATATATATATATAATTTTTTTTTTTATATATATATATATATATATATATATATATATATATATATATAATTTTGTATAATTTTATATATTGACAGTATTTACAAAAATATGACAAACTGGAAAGGTTTTTGTGACGCATTTCATCCGTTAGGATTTCATCAGACTGGGCTTTGATGATGTTGCCACTTCTACACATGTGCACAAAACAAGAGATGTAGGTAATTTCAAAATCTTTTGAAAGAATTTTTTTTTTCTCTCAATCGAGCTTTCTTTATCTCTCCAGCACCTTTTTTTCTGATTATCCCACACTGAAAATAAAAAAATCTACCAAGAATGGTGATATAGTGTAAGAGCCTGGACACTAATTTATTGTGGTTGAACTAGTGATCAAGGCACTTTCCAGACATTTTTGTCTCAGTAGATTATTTTCTCTTTTAATCAAAGTAGCATTCCCTATGTCAAAATTGTCATCCATTTTGTTACGGTGAACAACCAATGTGTTTTGTGTGTTGTTATTTAACATGTCCCTTTTGTGTTCATATAGCCTCTTGAGGTTTCTCGAATATATTCATTCAGGAAATTCCTGCATTTGATAGAGTACGTTTTGGCTGGTTGTTTTGTTTTTTATTGATTAAGTTTTTGATTGTTTTAGATTTACTTGAGACAAATTTTATGTTGAGTTATAGATAAATTCATTTCGGTTGCAGTTATGATAGAGTTAGTGGGTAGAATATTATATTTTTTGATTCGTTAGGTTTGTTGGGAAGGACAGCTCTTCTATTTTGGAATATGTTATGAGCCTTTTGTTTCACATTGAATATGAAATATTCAGGGTATTGAAGGTTCTTGAATTTCTTTTCAATATATTTCTCCTCCTCTTGTAAATATTGAGCACTGCAAATTTGAAGTTCTCTTAAATAGAATCCAGTGATCATTCCAGGTTTTATTTTGGTCTTATGATGGGAGTAGAAGTTTATGAAATCATGTTTGTTGGTTGATTTTCAGTGGACACTAAGTTCTAGGTCATTGTCAAATCAGTGTAACATGATGTCTAAGAAATGTAAAGTATTGTTTTTTCCTATTTCAGATGTGAATTCTATTGTGTGTTTAGTTTTGTTTAATTTATCAACAAGATCCATAAAGTTAGTATCACGGGGATATATTAATAAAGCATCATCAGTATATCAGAAGTAATGTGATTGTTTAGGTAAAATATTTTGGAAACAAGTAGACTCAAGAAATTCCATCGAGGGGAGGGGATCCCATCGGTAACCCAAATCATAACATCAAAGTAAACTCTGGAATGATCACTGGATTCTATTTAAAAGCACTTCGAATTTGCAGCCCTCGATATTTGTAGGTATTATTGTAGATATTTTTTACTTAGGTATTATTGAACGTAAGAGACAATGAAAATGTTGCATTTTTCATCAATTTTTGATTTGAACCAAATGCTTTATATTACCTCCTTCATGGTAACTGATGGAATGGTCAAAAACACTATTTCTTCCCAATTTACCTATAAAATATTCATTGATGGATTTCCATCTAATGTAAAATGTTTGGTTTGAAACTAAGAAAATTTGATTAAAATGCAAACATCTTTCACTGCTTGTTATATTCAACAATACCTGCATGCACGCACACACACAAATGCACAGGCCAATGAATGATAGATGTAATGCACACTGTTTAAAATTAATTAAAAAACTGGGTGTTTGTTTCAGATATGAGTATCCATGTGAATAGCATTTAAATATATATCGTGCGAACCAATTCTGAAAATTATAAAAGCTTAGCAATTGGATTATCCGAAATGATCTAGATAAAAATGTTATGCTACACTCATGTGTGTGTCTAGGTAAAAAAGAATGTGTCAAATCTTCTAGTCATAAATTTGATAGGTCTTCCATTGGAGCTTTGAAACCTCAGCAATTCAGTTTAAATGTGGCTAAGAAACCATAACACAGCTGATGACACTAGAGTCAAAAAGCATCAGACTTCTGAACAGAAATACGACAAGAAAATAATATCAATATGGAAATATCTTAATAAATAAACGTTTTCTGTTAGATTATCAAAATGGTTTAATGTCCTTGACAAAATCCAGAGACGAATATGCAAGATGATAGGTCCTGATCCGGTATCTAGTCCACAATCACTATCCCACATATTCTACAAATATTTTCACGGCAACTGTTCTGACGTGTTACTTTCACTGGATTCTGGACTACATAACTTTAACGTGCTACCAGGCTGGCATCTCAGTCCCACCCTTTCACTGTCAAAATGGTTAAATGTAACCATCTCTTCTTCTCAAACAGTTTCTTCTCCCGCACTTCCCATCTGTGGAACTCACTTCCCTTTACTTGCTTCCCCGATGATTATAACTTTCAAATATACAAATGAAATGTCAATCGACATCTGACACTCTGACCTTGTTCCCCATCCTTCTTTGTAACCTTTCCTCAAACACGCCTCTTCACTCGTGTTTTCAATCCTCTGTAATCCCCTATGTGCTAGTGGCACCCCACCTTGCTTGGGGTGAATTGCCTTAAAAAGAAAATTCTTTCCAATACTATAAACTGATTTGTTTCCATTCTCAGATTGAAAAAGAAAATAAACAGAATAGGTTCCTAAAGATTAACTGACTTTATAGAACTTCTTACTGGAAATTTAGGATGACATCATGATACATATATATATATGTGTGTGTGTGTATGTGTTGAAATGTTTGTATGTATGGACCTCCCTGTGGGATCAAAAGCCATCTCGCACACAGCCCATTTGGAATGTTGAACCACTTCATTAAAAGTCTTAACAAACGCTAAGAGAAAGAATACCCTGATGTGACACCTGTGACTCCCAAGCAACCGATGATGTAGATTTGCTTGGTATGAAATGATAAAAGGAAAAAAGGTAAAGAAAAGGAAATATTTTCGTTTTTTTCCAAAAAGCTTAGTATTAGTTAATTTTTTTTCATCTTCAAAATAACGCATTATCTCTGCTTGAGTTCAAAATGCCATAAATTATACACACAAATGCTGCTTAACAAGTCAAATGCATGTGAAGCCTGCTTAACCAATAAAAATAAAAATGCTAAAATTTTTTATCTATATCTAATTCTCTGATGAAACATTATTAAAAGTGAAATATATTTGACTGATAAATATTTCCTACTTGTTCTTTTTCCTATCACCCTTATATATATATATATATATATATATATATATATATATATATATATGTTGTGAGTACTTTTGACTACTGGTAGTCATTAAAAAAAGAGGATAGAATTTGTTAGATATCCTATATAGCATTTATGTTGTTAATCGTCCAGGGTTCGAAATGCAATAGATTTTACCATTACATAGATAAAATGACTTTATGGTTCATACACAACCAGATTGAAATATATTTTATTGAGAGTGTATAACTGTTCTTTGATCTAAAAATGATCTTAAAATGACCTCATGGTTCAAAGGAATTTTAAAACAAAAACAACCAGATTGAAATTTTTTTTTATTGAGAGTGTATAGCTGTCCTTTGATCTAAAGATCCTCATAAATTTGTAATTGTTTTTTGTGGATTTGTTTTGCAAAGAAATATTGTATTATCAACCAAAACCTTGCAGAAATTACAAGAGATGTTATGGATTTGTGTGAAATGTTTATATATGGAAATTTGCTTGGATAGATGACGGATCAAACTTTTCATAATAAAATGTTTCATATGAACAATATATGTTGGTGTTTGAAACTCCAGGCCATTAACAATATAAATGCTCCACTGAGTTTTAGCTTGGTTCCTTAAAAATGACAAATGATGTTCAAAAGTACTTGGAACTTAACACAGAATTCTGCCAACTTTCTTATAAGTTTCTACTTGATATTAAACAGCTTATTCTGCAGCATAAGGCTTGACAGATATTCATTGTCCATTCCATTCAATAAATAACGTTTAATTTAAGGATTGTTGCCAATATATATCTGTATGTAAATCTTTAAACAGATAGATGATTAAACTTTCCCTCTCGATAAGGTGGGTATTGTTATGCTTTTACACATTTTTCTCTAATTCTTGAATACCTGGGAAAAGTTTGCCTGAATACAATCAGGGAAAATATGTGATAGACTGAGGTATCTTAGACAAATGACACTACGTATACTACTACAGTAGGATCAGCTGTTAAAAAAAAAAAGAAGCTTTGATGAGTGCAGCTAAGCATAACAAGCAGAAAAGCACTCATCAGAAGGCAGGTTAGGTTTAAGGCTCCAAGTTCTCCACACAGAATTGTCCTACTGGATTAAAGTGATGGTTTATGAATTTAGTGATATAGTGTGTTCAATCCTTAAGCAGGGCAGTATATACTTGGACTCAGTGTAAACAGGACAAGTAATAATGGAACATTATTAAAAGAAATAAGAAGTAGACAAGATATCCCTAGATATGAGCAGTGGAATGAGAACAATCTATTGCTGGAGATTTAATAAAGGGTTCAGTACAAAATAGATCAACATACATCAGATGAAGGGCAGAGAGCACAGTGGCCAAAACATTGTGATAATAACAACAAAGATGAGGGCCATAGTCCAGATGTAAATAATGTAAAGATCTTGGTTTTATTTGCTAAGGGGAAACTGGATTAGGTTTCTGAAAAGAAGATAAGAAAAAGGAAATGAAAAAAAAATTGAATGAATAAGATATTTTGTAGGATGTTGAGATGGGTGGGGGTCTGCTCCTGTAATGCTTAAGTGAAATGAAGGATGTGCAAAATGAGAGAAAGGTAGAAGTGAAAAAAAAAGAGAAAAGAAAAGAGAATAATTCTTCAGAAGGGATAAAATGCAAGTGGAGAGAGAGTGGGGGAAGAGATCAGAAAATGAGAAGAAAAAGAATAGACAAAGATTCATTTTTTTTTATCAGAAAATTGAAAAGTAGTTCTTTAATGGACAGAAAAATGAAAACATAAGGAGAGATAGAAAAATGAAGGGAAAAAAAGGGCTTATTTACACTATTTACATTCTTTGGACTATTGTCCTCATCTTTATTGTCATATTCACAACGTTTCAGCCGTTATACACTCCAGCCTTCTTCAGATGATATACAGTGGAAGAAGAAGGGTAGAGAAGACAATGGACAAAATGTTGTGAATATAACAATAAAGACAAGGACAACAATCCGAACAATGTAAACAGTGTAAATAATTACAATACCTCATCTCAGAAACATAGACATACATGGGGTTTATTTAGGGAGAATGAAAAGAAGAGGCAAAAGTAAATAAGATAGAGAGAATGAGTGACAGAAAAAAAAGAAAAAGGAGATATAGAAAGAATGAGAAATAAAAAGAGAAATTAAAGAAGAAGAAAAAGAAATAAAGCAGAAATATTAAGAGAAGGAGTAAGAAAGGCAATATAAAAAAGGGAGAATAGAAAAATTAAAAAAGTAAAATCAAACAAGGGAAGGAAAAAATAAACAGAGAGAGTGAGTGAGAATGGGCAAGAAATAAGTCATTTAAGAGAAATTCAGTTTTCAAAAGTCTCTGTCAGATTCTAAGAACTCTTCGTGGCGTTTCAAAAGTCTCTGTCAGATTCTAAGAACTCTTCGTGGCGTTTCAAAAGTCTCTGTCAGATTCTAAGAACTCTTCGTGGCGTTTCAAAAGTCTCTGTCAGATTCTAAGAACTCTTCGTGGCGTTTCAAAAGTCTCTGTCAGATTCTAAGAACTCTTCGTGGCGTTTCAAAAGTCTCTGTCAGATTCTAAGAACTCTTCGTGGCGTTTCAAAAGTCTCTGTCAGATTCTAAGAACTCTTCGTGGCGTTTCAAAAGTCTCTGTCAGATTCTAAGAACTCTTCGTGGCGTTTCAAAAGTCTCTGTCAGATTCTAAGAACTCTTCGTGGCGTTTCAAAAGTCTCTGTCAGATTCTAAGAACTCTTCGTGGCGTCTCAAAAGTCTCTGTCAGATTCTAAGAACTCTTCATGGCGTTTCAAAAGTCTCTGTCAGATTCTAAGAACTCTTCATGGCGTTTCAAAAGTCTCTGTCAGATTCTAAGAACTCTTCATGGCGTTTCAAAAGTCTCTGTCAGATTCTAAGAACTCTTCATGGTGTTTCAAAAGTCTATGTCAGATTCTAAGAACTCTTCATGGCGTTTCAAAAGTCTATGTCAGATTCTAAGAACTCTTATATCATGAACTACAAATGGTAGCATAATTCAACTAGTACCATTTATAAGCAGAAAAGTGTCAAGTTTTCTTCTGTTAATTTAAGTAAAATTTGATTTAATTTTGTCTCTTTTCAGATTCAGTAATGTCATTCACAAAACAAGAGAAGTCATTTTGCATCCTAGAATGCACTAAAACTGAAGCTTAGACACGTGTTCAATGCAAACATTTTACAACATTTATCAAGCAGGCACCAGACAGATGTTCCACTTTGAATTGGCATGCAAAATTTGAGGAGGAGGAGTGTTTGCGCCCGTCAAAGAGAACAGGATACCCCTCAACTTCAGATGATACGGTTGAAAAAGTTTGTTTGGATGTGTACTGTGTAACCCACAGTGCTCACATTAAACACCTGTAAAAACCTGTACAGAAACATGGAAATATTAGCTTTCAGGAAATATAAATTGTGTTTTGATATCCTCATTAGTTATTAAGATATACAGTGCCATAATGTGACAGACTTTTGAAACACCCTGTATAACAAAATGGATAATGTGTGTGAACACAGACTGAGAAAGGAAACAACCTTTTGCAGGTTATTTCTTAGATTTAAAAAAAAGTCTTTTTGATAAAGATCCCATAATTTGAAGGAGAAGAGGTGGATTCATGCCTTCCCCAAGTGTATTTGCACATAAGTGAATACAGTGTAACCCGGATATAAGAGAAACCCGAATATAAGAGAGATTTTCTCTGGTCCCAAATTAGAGCCTGTGTTAATAAAACAAAATAGACCAAACCCGGATATAAGAGAAACCCCGACATAAGAGACTTCTTCTCCGGCCCCGACAACTCTCTTATATCCGAGTTACACTGTATAATAAACCCAACAGGAATTGGAACTCTACTCTCTAATTAACAATTCTGAGCCATTATCCATTACACCACTGTCAAATACAAGCTTAAAGTACCTGGTATTCCCAAGCAGTAACTAATCTAGGTACTGACCAGACTCAACGTTGCTTAACTTTGGTGATCATATGACAATCAGTGTTTTAACGTGATGTGGCCATAAGCTGAGACAGTAAAAGGAGTAACAAAAGGAACAGAAAAAGAGAAATAAATGAAAAGAAACTGAGGGTGAATAGAAAGATTAACAAAAATATCTACAAAGGATAGGAAATAGTGGAGAGCCATGATCGACCATTTCCTGAAGGGACATGGTAAAATGAAGGAAGAAAGAAGAAATTGTGACATAAATGAAAATAAAACAAAAAAAGAGAAAAAGTACATAAGAAAAAGAAAGAATAAACAGAGAAAAAGATAAGGGAAAAGAAAGAAAGGGTTGAAGAAGAAAATTTCTGATGAAAAAAAAAAGCGGTAAGTAAAAAAGTATGTTTGATCATTACAACTATTACTACTTTCGCCAGAGGTACCGTTTTCAGAGTCAGGCAGTGTTAGAAACCATTACAAAGACTACTGGTGCGCATGTACCTGTGGTC
>OZ038488.1:84482182-84514682 GCA_964036315.1 Acanthosepion esculentum
GTAACATATATATGTAATAATGTAATATATATATATATATATATATATAATAACAGTTTTTAATATATATATATATATATATATATATATATATATACACACATATATATTAGATAGTATTACACACTATATATGTATACACGCACACACACAAGAAGTGTGTGTGTGTGTGTGTAATAAATGTAGACCTGCAGAAAACAATCGTGTGTTTAATTGTATCATTTCAATGCAATCCTTTGTCAGATATAAAACATCACAGTGACTCTTTAATGTAATGCATATGTCTTTGTTAAAAGAATTGCTATTTTTTGCTTTCCTTTTCTACCCTTCGGTTCATTTTCTTTAGTGCGTGTACGTGTGTTTGTGTGGTGGGGATGCTCCGCCCTTCGATCATACACAACAATACGAAGGAAAATGGTTAAAAATGAGCTTTTCAGGTGAGCAAATTGATCTTGCTCTGAAGTAGAGAGCATGAGTTGGGATGTGGTATTGGAGTTTCGGGGGCAGAAGCCTTTAAACAAACAAAAGCGGAAGCTAGAAAGTAGTTTTGTGAGAGGGAATACATTACAAAGATGTTATGATATCCTAGCCACCAGATTCCCGTGGGTAATATAGATTACATGACAGAAAAGCATGTAGATCTCTCCACAGATCAAAAATCTATCAATAGTACAAGTAGTGTATGTAAGAACCAGAAACAGGTAAGAGCAGTTAACCCCTCCCCCCAAAAAAATTGCACACAAAAGAGGAAGAAAGAAAAGCATAATATCACATTTTATACAATGAATAGAGAAGTTATAATTTCTTAAATATCATATATATATATATATATATATATATATATATATATATATATATATATATATATATACACACTAGCAGTATAACCCATCTTCAACCAGGTGTTTCATTATTGGGAATTTTTGCTGTTCAATTGGATCAGTTTAAGTTTAAAATCAGCCCACCCGAAAATCAATATTAATAAAAACAATTGGGGGCAACTGAGGCACATCCCCAAATAGGGAGGGGTTAACAATTTGAAGACGGCTGGTCTTGAAAAGAACCGTTTTTTGCATTCTTAATCTTGCAAGGAAGGACCCTCTTCCATGGACCATCATAATAATAATATATGATAATTTTTATTTATAATAATTTATTTTTATAATTCTAATAATCTTTTATGTTAGATTTCAACACT
This sequence comes from Acanthosepion esculentum, assembly GCA_964036315.1. Lineage (NCBI taxonomy): Eukaryota > Metazoa > Mollusca > Cephalopoda > Sepiida > Sepiidae > Acanthosepion > Acanthosepion esculentum. The sequence goes on from OZ038488.1 coordinate 84,483,381, forward strand.
CTAAATTGATTGTATGCTTCTTTTTTTTTAGACATTAAATTTTGCCTTTTGATTTTTGTGCAATGTGTAAAAAATAAGGTTTTTTGATTTTTCACCTTCAAGGTAGCAAATTTTGCAGCCAATCTGGACTCATGATTGGCACTGAAGAATTATCTATCAAACAAAAAAATTTAATCAAAATCGGATGAAAACTGTGGAAACACATAACAGCTGATCACACACAAATTATAGATATAGATGCACACACACACACACACTAAATTTAAAAAGTTTGAAGAAACCCTGGTAGTTTTTTAAAATTATCCCCAAAAGTAGTTGTTTGTATTTGAAATAAGAGAAAATTATTATACATGCTTAAAAAAAAGTGAAACATGATTTATTAGAAAGTTTATTATGACAAAAAGAAACAGTATTTTATGATTCAGTTTTGCACTCATCAAAATATTCCTCGTTTAGTCTTGATTACTGCAGCACAAACTTTTGGCATTTGTTGCAAATGTTTCCCAAAGTTTGATAATTAATTCCATTCTTTTTCTCAATGACTCTAAGAGGTCTTTTTAATTTTTTTTAATTTTTCTATCAAGTTTATCCCATGCTAATTCTATTCTGCTGGTGGCTTCAAAATTTTGAACTGTAGTGTGCGTGTGTATATATATATATATATATATATATATATATATATATATATATATATATATATATATATAAAAATGAAGGATTGCTGCCTAAATGCACAATTATCAAATTACATGTCCTAGCAGGCAACAAGGAAAGTAACACCACTACATTCAGAAAAAAAACTTTTTTTACAGTGTCCAGAAAAGAAGACACTTGTTCGAACACAAGAAAAATTAAATAAAAAGCTTAATTGCAGTACCTTGTTTGTCATCATTAATGAAACATGTGTAAATGAAGGATTGCTGCCTAAATACACAATTATCAAATACACATACACACACATATATATATATATATATATATATATAGAAAAAACAACTGAAAAGTTGCAAATTAAAAAAAACGAATGTTTTTTTTGTGAAAGTATTTTATTTGCAACTTTTCAGTTGTTTTTTCTATATTATATACATATTAAGAAAGTATACGTGGCTTCTCATTATGCTATATATATATATATATATATATATATAAAGAATTTGATTGTTTTTTTAGAGAGATCAGTAGATAAAGAAATATAAGGTAAGAAGTCATAAGACTGACTGAAAGGATGACAAACAAAAATTAATAATTAGGAAAATACATTTTAAGAATCAAAAGCATTAAAATGTAAAGGTGAAATAAATATTAAATTTTTATTATGCTGTCATTTTTTATAGCAGAGGTAATTGTTTGATTACAGTGCTGAGAGAAGAAATAACAGGAATTCCTGCAGAAGGTAGTAAAGGAAAGCAAGATGAAAGGGCTAAACATCAATTCTATGAAGACAGAATCTATGGTTGTCGGCAAAAAGAAAAAGCCCAAGATCCAAACGATGAACTGACAACACCAAAATAAAGCAAATAGAATAATTTAAATATCTACGTAATGTTTGAAGAGAGGACGGAAAATGTGATATCGAAAATCCAAAGGTGCACCGGGATAGTAAAATATACCTTCCAAATGTTAAGCAAAGTATTAAGAAACAACAAACACTTGTTAGAAACAAAAGAAAAAAAGGACTGTACTGTTATGTAAACAGAATGTCAGTGAATGCTGGACAAATAGAAATGAAGAAGAGATTTTCTGACCAGCAAGTTTTCGAGCCGGCAAGGTTTAATGGAGGCAGTTGACGACAGAAACAAACTGAAATCTCAAACATTGGCTATTAAGTGGACTAACAAATGATAGTCCCAGAGGCCTATATTAAAAACAAAATTGAAGAAAAAAAAAAAATAAATAAACTGAGGAAAATAAGGTTAGCAGGCATAAGTTTTTAGGAAGAACCAGGTAAAAAAAAAAAAAAAAAAAATTTAAAAATAATTATTAATAAAGTATTTACTCACTGAAATTCAGCTTCAATATCGACGACACACATCGCAAAAAACACAAGTGAAAGTGAACGGCGTGCTCGAATCCCCAAGTGTCAAGTTACAAAGAACGCAGTGTTGGTGGTAGTGCGTGTGTGTGTGTGTGGGGGGGTCGTACGACCATTCCACCACACGACCATGACAACAGTGGGCCTGGGAGGGCTTTTTGTAGGAGAAAGTTCAAATCAAACTGGCACCTACAGAAGATTTCAGGCAACTGAAATGTGGTCCGAGAGAAAGATCTTGAGAACAGTATACTTCTGTTTAACATCTGAAAGGAATAGATGAAATTTCTGTGGCACATAATGAAGAAAGAAACATTTGACACGTATGAGATATCAAAGGCAAAAGGGGTTTATAACCAATATATCACCAGACAGAAGCAGGATATAACCAACCGAACAAGCTTGTGGCAAAACAGGGATTAGGAGAGATAGCAAAACGATTAACTTTACTAAGAGCTACAGGAAATTGTGGAGAACCATGATCACCCACATCCTGGAGGAACATGGGACATAGAAGAATTGATTGATATGTTTTTTTGTTTTTTTTAAACCTTTGTGTGTTATTTAAAGCAGAAGCTTATTTTACATTGTGAGAATATTTTTTTTGTGGGTGAATATTGCGTTGTGAGGTTTTTTCAGATATCAGTCCTACTATTTAACCCATATCTGGGGGAAGGAGATAGATTCATACCTTTCCAATTTCTCATTCCAAGCTAATATCCATTACACCACTAGCACATCCACCGGCATGGGTAAATCAGTATTAAAAATAATTGCAGTAATATATATATATATACATACATACATACATACATACATACATATACATATATATATATATATATATTAGTTACTTCTAATGTGATGAGTATTAAGGTGGAGTAATGGATAGTGGCTCAGATTGAGAAATCGGAGAACCGAGTTCGAATTCCAGTTGAATCAATTACATTCACTTACCTGCTAATACCCTTGGGAAAGGTATGAATCCTCTTTTTCTCCCCCTAGCTATGGGTAAATAGGAGGACAGACCTGGTTCTATAGCTTTGGATGGCAACTGGTTTATCACAAAGAAATGGCAACCTACTGTGGGTTGGGTGGGGGAGGTTAATCTGACTCGTCAGTCATGTATCAAAAGATACATGATCGCCTACGTGTGTATCATGCATGGTACATAACTGACTGACTGATGAGTATCACAAACAATGAGAAAAATAAAGCAAAACTCAAATTGTTTCACTGACAATAGTTCTAATTGTTAAAATCCACCTGTCTTTCAAAGAAAGAAAGCAGCAAAGAAAGAAAGCACCAAAGAAAGAAAGCAGCAAAGAAAGAAAGCACCAAAGAAAGAAAGCAGCAGGTAGTAAATAAACTTTTGCATTATATAAGTAAACAGAAATCCATAAAATTATATATATATATATATATATATATGTGTGTGTGTGTGTGTGTGTATTTATTTAAAATTTACTATATTTATTGTGAAAGAGTGCTTAATGTTGGTGATTGTAGATATAAAGAATAAAAACAGAAATCAAAGCTGCATGTTGATTGGTACTTACATGCATGAAGCAATCATTCATTAAACCATGTGATGGTCGTTTAAGGTAAATTCTTTATATATATATATATATATATATATATATATATCCTGAAGATTGTGTGTGTATGTATATATATATATATATAGGAATCCCTCAATAAGTGAAGTTAATTGGTAACAACAAAAAAATTCATTTTCAATTACTATGGTTAAAGTGAAGAATGTTTTACCGCATTAATCAAGTATTATGTATGCACTAATCAAATTTTGGTATATAAAAAGTTTAGTGCACTAATCGGAAACACATTAATCGAGAGATGTATATATATATATATATATATATATATATATATATATATATATATATATATATCTCATCCCTCACTGATAGCACAACAGAGTTTCATGCACACTGCAGCCTTGAGGTGCTGAGTATAGACTGTTACATAATTTAAATTTTAATAAAAATATCTTATCACAATGTTGGCACAATTATATATTATATTGGGAGTACAGTTTTTAAATTTAGAAAACATGTTTGGCATTTAAAATAAATGCTATATATATATATATATATATATATATATATATATATATATATACAGAAATATAGTCTTAAAGTGTGCTATATTTATGGGATAAAGTGCTCAATATCAGAGATAGAGCGTGTGTAAATATAAAAGTGGACATGGAAGTCAGCACTTAGAGGCGACAGTCTGTTTCATGCTAGTGCAATCGTCAGTCGCCTGACGATTGCACTAGCATGAAACAGACTGTCGCCTCTAAGTGCTGACTTCCATGTCCACTTTTATATTTATATATATATATATATATATATATATATATATATATATATATGTGTGTGTAAAAAGAAAAAAATTATTTTAGTGTTGTGAATGTTCATTTTTTTATATTAAGTGTAAAGGGAGATTACTTTATCATTTCCCCCGCACAAAAAAAAATAAATAAAAATATAATTTACATTAAAAATTAACCTGGATCAACGTATTTGAACAGATATGTAATTTTATGCCTACCATTTAAACCATTATTATTTGAACCATTAATTAATTTCTCTTGTTTAATGAGCTAAGGTCATTTAAGTGTTTTAAGATAACTAATTTTTCCACAAAATATAGATTACATCTATTGCCTTTCCCATAATATGCATATTGTTAATATATACTTAATAGCTCTGTTTTATTACATTGAGTAATGTTTTATTAACAGAGCACTATATATATATATATATATATATAGATAGATAATATTAGTGGTAAATATACACATACATATGCAATCATATATCTAAAATATATAAATATATACACATACATATGCAATCATATATCTAAAATATATAAATATATATACATAAATACATACACATGTATAAAAAATAATTCCAAGAGGATAGAATCCAGGTAGAACTCAATGTCCAGGACAGAGTAAGGATATAATAAAAAGGCTTAAAGACTAAGCCTTTTTATTATATATATATATATATATATATATATATATATATATATATATATATAGCCTAACAGTTGCATTCAAGCATGAAACAGACTGTCAGTGTGTTGTGCCCACTTTTATACAAATGCTAATATTGACCACATTTACTCCTAAATATATGGACGTATATTTTTGTCATATATATATTATTTAAAATTTGCTACATTTATGGAGGAAGAGTGATATAGGAAGAGGGTCTTAGGAATCAACGTGGTATGGCAACTGGCATTTTCATGCCTCTAGTCATTTGCAGTCCAAAGAATCCCTATTACAGACACCTACTAAGGTACATTTGTGTTTCTTCAACAACCATAGAACTAACATTTGTTTTATACTGCAACCATGCTGAGTAAATGATAGTTGCAGTTTCTGGGAAAGAAATTTAATGATTCGTTTTTTATGACTTATCAACCCTTTGAACAAGCTAGCATATTTCAAACCTCAGTCACAATTTTTGACACTGTTAGAATAACCATTGATGGCTTGGGTCAACCAGTACATTTGTGTGTGCGTGCGAGCATGTGTTATTATATTAATCAACACATTATTTGTTTAAAGATATGTATATGAATATATTTGTATTTTCCCTGCTCACAGATGTGTGTGTGTGTGTGTGTATGTGTGTATCTATGTGTGTGTGAGTGTGTGTACTTGTGTATATAGCTATGAGTAGGATTATTAGGTATATAGTTGTGTTTTAGCCACCTGGAGGCTTGCCAGTTTGAAATGAAAGAATTCAAGAATTAAAAGAGTTTCTTTGTTCATTTAAGAAACAATTGATCTTTTTGAATAGGAAATTCTTTCTTTGATCTGAATATCTTCTCACCAAAGTGAACCAAAGAAGACTGCAAGGAAATTAAGCATTGACATTTATTAGAACCATTAACGGAATTTCCATACCTCACAGATTTTTGTATCTGCTTCTAAAATGGAATTCATTTAGGCTTTAAAATGTCACCAGAATCAACAATTGCATATTTAATATATTTATATTTTTATCTATCTAATATGCACACACATCAATCTGGAGTTAGCTGAGCAGTAGAGAGGTTGCCCTAGGTTCCTCAAATTCAAGTAGATTATATATATATATATATATATATATTGAAATTTCTGAGATAAGATCAAACATCAGTAGAATATATGGCTAAGAATAAATATACATTTATTCTTTAACATTTAATGCAACTGAGTTTCATGCACATGACAATCATGAAGCCATGTACATTAAAGTCAGTGTTGCACCACATGGTCAGGAACAAACATATATTTATTCTTAGCATAAATTTTGTCTGTTATTTTATATCAAACAGTGTTTTAATACCACCAATACTTACAGTGTACTCTCTCTCTCTCTCTCTCCATATATATATATATATATATATATATATATATATTGCACAACATTCAAAAACACATTTCTGTTCACCTTCACAACAGAGGAAAATATTTGTTGACAACACCTATATGCTACACCACAAAAATAATAAACAAAAACTTTAAATTCTCAAGGCCCCCTCTATCAAAAGCAACCAACCAATACTCAACAAAACTTATTAGAAGTGTAGCAGCAACATCTTGAAGTGCATAGAACAAATATCTAATGCCATTTTGCATTTCTACAAATTTCTGTTGAGCTCCCTGATATTAGGATGCTTGTTTTGCAAAGAATTCTATAGCTACAATGGATGAATTAAAATTTTAAATTAATTAAAACAGAGCATGATCATAGTTACAATAAGTTTGTCTTTGTAATTCACCCTGAGGATTATCTTGGGGAAGATTGAAAGTAGTTGGGCAGGAAAAAACTATGTTACCTTTCTTGATGATAAGATCTGAAAAAAATAATGCAACAAGAGAACTATGATTTACTGTCTGTTTTTTGTTTTTTAGTTGGTAGCAGGCATCAGAACTTATACTAAATCATAACTTAGTATGAATTCTGTCTTATTTTATGTACTTTTTACAGATTAATAGTAGCAGATAGGCTCACCTATCATCCAGCCCACACTTCTTCCACGTCTTTTGATCAGTAGTAGATGTTCATCCCTTGTTCCCTGATCAAGATATGGTTTACCGGTTCTCTTTTTTCTACCAGGGCCACAATGATTTGACCGTCTTAACTTTCTAGTGTTCAACCTAACCAGTGGCTGTGATTTTCCATTGTGAGGGTACCGGGTTGGTAGTTTGCTGGCTGATGTTTCCAGCTGGAGCCCCAAACTATTTGGTAGTGCTTAGAGAGGCTGCTCCAATCAACAGTGACATAATATTGGGTAGGTGTCCCTGCATATATTTACAGTGGGCAAACCTGAAGCCAAAATTATGCTCTGTTCTCAGCCTCTCATTGGCTGGTTTGTATTGCCAGTGATGACAGATAGTTACAATTATGGTGGTCTTTTTACTCTCTCCCCAAAACAAATTTCATTTTCAAATCAAATTTTTCCTCTTCAGATTCCCCACAATTGTCTTCCTACTTAGAAATTACAGGTATACACACACACACAAATATATATATATATATATATATATATAGATAGATAGATATATATATATACACACATGAGTATTACAGGTATATACATAATCCCATAAATGGATATGTAAACACAGCCATTTATTGGATTATAGGGTAAATATTTTCAGTATTTATGTAATGGTATCAATTTGGTCAGTGAATTTTTAAACAAAAGCAGCTATTTTTTTTTATCCATATAGCATATTGATATTGACACACAAATTCTACATCAGGCCACCTTGTTATGACTAAAAAATCAAAAAAAATAAATTCTCCTAATCCTTCTCCTTCATGCTTTACTCCCGAAAAGATCACAGCTGCATCACACTAGGTGCTGCTGTGGTTTCTCTAGCCAGTAGGTTTTTACTGTAGAATAACAATAGGATAATAACACTTACCGGTGTAAGGGCCCCAGCTAGCGTCCAGTTGGCAGTCAAAAATAAATCAGGTTGTAACTTAATACAAACCCTGCAAACTGACTGGAATCAAGCTGGTATTTATACAGAAATACCTCAATTCATGTACCAGCAGCCAATCACAGCCCAAGCAATGGACTATATCACTTGAGCACAATGAGATGCTCCATGGCACCATAAATATCTCTCTTTCTCAAGGTGGATTACTCAGCTCTCAGCTTGTTCCACAACTGAGTGCTTATCTTTACAACTTGATTGTTCTACATTTGCAATATGGAGCCCAACTTATTTTGATTTTAAAGTTGTCCATTTCCTAGACTAGTTGCCAATCAAGGCTAGAGAACCCAATATCACTAAAGATGTGAAAAGAATGGTTAGTTCTTTATATCAACCCCAGAAAATATCTGGTTATTATTGTCATTCCCTATCTTTACAAGAGTCAGATCAGACCAAAAATAGAATATTTCAGTCACATCTGGGCTGGTGCTACTAACTCTTTACTGTCCAACCGTGATAGAGTTCAAAAGCATTTATGTGGCCTTGTGGGTGAGGAATTATTTTTCCCTCTGCAAGCCCCTTTTCCATAGATAAATCATTGATAGACTCAATTCTGAATTGCTATTTGCAAAGTAAATGTTCAGACAAGCTACATTCCTCACTTCAACCAGTTCAGACATTCAAAGCTAGGATGCTCCAGGCCATATACACAATGGCAACTCCTCATTGGCTCTATGTGCCATTTGTAAGGAAGAAGTTCCATTTAGACAGCTTTTTCCTCAGAAATGTCACTTTGTGGAACAGACTCCTGAGTGGATGCTTCTCTGAACACAGCAAGCTTAATCTCTTCAAGTTTAGGATCAAGTAATATCTATCCTACATATCCTCATAAAATGCTCCCATTGCCTCCTCCCTTTGAACTCTAATAAAGTAACGTGCTGCATTTAGTGGCTCTTGGGCCTTGTATTGCATGAACTACGGTATAGCTGTGATGAGAAGTAGTGTATTCATAACAAAGCCCAAGTGTATCTGTATGAAAGTGAATGCAATGAACATGGCCAGTGTTTAAATTTGTCATGATAGTTCAACTCTGTGCCAATATGCACTATGTTACCTGCATATCCAAGTCTAGGTTCAAACTCATAAAAATGGAGAAATTATTGGTGTATCATTGTTTACCTACCTGTAGAGATGGGATGGAGCGATAAATTTACATAACTATGTAATATGTTTACATTTTCTACAATGGATTCAATCAAGATCATTTTGTTCCTCTTCTCAAAGATTCTCAGAACATTAGCATTTAACAACGCCCATTGTTCATAAGCACTTACTCTTCAAGAGCAAACCGCCATCCTTTATTAATGTACATGACAATACTAATTCACAAAATCTGTCTTTTATAGGAAGAAATTTAAATATTCTTTCATTAAAAGAACTTGTTTAGCAATTAAATATTTTAAAGGCTAAATATCTGTATATTGTTAAAATATTTTAAAATTGTTTTTTCTTAAATTTTTACTCTCAAACTTGAATTAAAGTTTCAGTTAAATTACTTTAATTTAAGGATTAAATGGATTACTTGCTATAATTTTAAGACTTCAATTTTTTTTTACATGGCACAAGGTCAAAGGGAGAGAAAATAAAGGTAAGAAGATTACACTGTGCAAATAATATAAATGAAGAGAGTCCGCCTCTGAAAAATCAGGCTCTTTATCTGGACTTCAACACCGATTACCAACACCAATAGTAATATACAACTATTTCAGATATATATATATATATATATATATATATATATATATATATATATATATATATATATATATATATAAACATATATACACTTCTAATGAATTGATCTCTCCAAGCCACTGGCATATTTCATATAGAAAATGTTAAAATTTCCCTTCTCTCTACTGTGTGACGGTAGCCTACAGGGAGGATCTCTGACTGATGCCAAATCGGTCGGTTTCAATCCTGGCTTGAAGTAATCGGACATCTAGCCACACTGAAGAGCTTTGATACAGTGAAACAGTCTGTGGATGACAATATATGCAAATATTTGTCTTGCAATAAACAACGCCCTGATGATAACAATGTGCTATGTCAAAAGTACTTGGAATAAATAATATATATCAAGCTAGTGATTTTTTCTCGCCCTTCAATAACGATACCAAAAAGCTAGTCTGTGAATATGAAAGGATCCAACTGACAATAAGCAAACAAAACTTCTCTAAATCAGTCAATAAAACATATCTCGATGAAGACATGTTGCCAATATATATATGTATATATATATACACACACACACACATATATATATATACACACACACACATTATATATATACACACACACATTATATATATATATATATATATATATATATATATATATATATTATATTATATTATATTATATATACCTACATACATATATATATATGTATCCACTCAGTCATGTTCCCATAGTTGATTTGTAAGGAAGGAGACTTCCTGATGTTATCAGACTGGAGGGGTTGATCCCTGTGTATGGCAAGTTTGGAAAGTGGCTGAAAAACCATACCATGGATTGACCCAAGACATGTGAGTGAAATTGAGTAGATAGAACCCTTGGGCGCCGGTGATAACTGTGCTAACAGAAAATCACAAGTCATCACGGCCGAGGGCTTGAGTGTTCTGGTCTTGTTCAAATTGCTGGTCATGTTAGATGACACACACTTTCCCAGTAATTGTAACTAAGCTCTTCTCAGCATAGTTGCAGTATAAACTACAAGTAGGCTCTGTGGGTCTTGAATTAACACAAATGCATCTGAGCAAGCATCTGCAATAGGGATTGGTTAGCAGCCCAAAAGACAGGTAGCCTTGAATATGAGTGGCTCAAAGTACTCCCCTTGTGAAACTATGCACTTTACATGATCATGGTGCCAGTGATGAAAGCATTCTTGCAATTTGTTATCCAATATATCTATCATAATGTACACATGTTTTATTATATACATGGGATGCAAAAATCCTTTTTCAGTGTATTTTTCAATTTTGGAAATGGCATTAAAAAACATCCCAGATTGGTAAATCTGCTGAATAAGAGAATGGCCCATTTTCTAATACATTTCTTAACCTGCTAATGCATCATTTTTCTCATTCTCAAATCTATATCATGATGCAGTTAGTGCTAAGAAGTATTCCCTTTCCATTTCCTTCTTTCGGATACTTTGAGCAGCAGAGATTGATCCAGACATGATCCCTTTCAATAAAAGGAATAGTGCTACCTGAAGAGATGGCCTCCTAAAATAGAATTTTAGCTAGTTTTCTGCTCTAGCCTCCAAGTAGGATTTCTTATAATATACCCTAAACAAAAATGAAAAATGCTCACCAACCAGCATCAGTGACCGAAATCAGGTCTTTTTAATCATTCTATTTCATTGTTAAATATAAACCACTAGCATGTAATAACCGCACTAGAAGAGAAAATTCAATAAAAGGTTTGCTTTAATGTGGGGTACTATGTGCATATATGTAGGTTGGTAGACAGAGACAAAATTAGTCCAGTCACCTGTGGCTTGTGTAGCAAAGTTGTCAGAGTGAAGTATGTGTCTCCTTTAGTATAATCAAGAAATGCTAAGTCTCATTTCTACCTACGTAAAATTGACTAATTCTATCTTAACTTTGTTTATTGCAAAGGAAATGACTTACCATCATTGTGTTTTTCTCGTTATACTATTATGTAGTAAATGTAATTGTATTTATTTATTTTTTTAAAAATTATCCTAGGTATGACGATAAACTGCATCCAGCAGCAAGGCCTCTAACTGGGAAGTTTTGAGCACAGCACCACCTCTTAATTGCTGTTGTTCTTAGGCTCACCCTGACCTGTTGCGGTAGCATCTGTTCAGGTCCCAACTATGGACAAATAGTGAACCCCTAAAATGGGGTCAAAACATTATAGAAGTATAAAAATACATTTTGGTAAAAAGAATGACAGCGATACATTATCATAGTAAAAAAATAAAAAAAAAATTACCAGTAATAACATTATTGGAAAAGGAAGAGAAAAATTACCAGCAATACATTTTTGAAAAAAAATTACTGAAGCTCTCATGAAAATTAAATTTCTGCATTAAATGACGCATAATGAGTTGATATGCCACTAAAAAAACAAATATTTTAAAATAAAACAAAAAAAACACCAATTTAGTCTTTAAGGAGGAAAAGGTTTGAAAATAATATTTTTATTTTGTCATTTTCTTCCAAATATGCATGTAAGCACAATATACAAAATGAAGATTCTCTCTTTTGAACCTGGAAACCTTTTTGTTTCTCGGTTGAATGGAGGCTACAACTATACTTTTATCATTATTAAATATGCGTAACAGCACCTTTTGACCGATTGTTTTATTTAAAAGTTTTCTTTTGTCAGTACTATGAAATGAACATTTTTTTTTTTAATAATTGTGCTTCTGAAAATAAATGTTAAACTGGTTCTTCATAGTTATACATTCCCAAAATGGAAACTGTGATCTAGAATTGGAATGAAAGCAGTGATGGCACCTACACTGAATGCATCATAAAAATTCCAAATGTGGAATTTGGAAATATTAAGCAATTCAAATACCTTAGTGTAAGTATCAATTATAATAAATTTAGGATAGGAGATAAGGACACTGAACATAAAATAGGCTGACAAAACATTAACATAAAAACTTGAGTTAAATAACCTGGTCTGATCTAGACTTATATATATATATATATATATATATATATATATATATATATATATATATATAATCATTTATTTAAATATTATAACATAAATATGTTATAAAATCACTACAAAAATAGCCATTTCGTTTCGACACTTCCAATGTCTTATCAAGTGATGATGTTGAATGTAGAATAAATGGTTTTTAAAAAGTTATGTTATAATATTTAAATAATATATTATAATATTTAAATAAATGATTATATCTGCTCTATTCTGTATTGAGCACTCTTTAAAGAATAATAATTGTTGGTTATTGGAATTTACTCCGTATATATCAATCCCACACTTAGATAGATATATATATATATATATATATATATATATATATTAGTTTATGAAAAACTAGGTAATTCGTATTGGTAGACCCAAGGAGGATAAAATCCAGAGAGCTCAATGTAAATCCGAGCTAATAATTTAATTTAAGTCTGTTTTTATTTAAAATATATATATATATATATATATATATATATATATATGTGTGAAGAGCAGTGGATAGTGGCTCGGACTGAGGAATCTGAGAGCCGAGTTCAAATTCCGAATTCCAGTCGAATCTATTACATACACTTACATGCTAATACCCTTGGGAAAGGTATGAATCCTCTTCTTTTCCCCCCAGCTATGGGTAAATAGCAGGACAGACTAGGTTCTATAGCCTTGAATGTCAACTGGTCTAGGAGAAAAACAACTCTGAATTCAAAACCTGCAGACGGTTGTTTGGGGACCTTGTGGTATGTAGTGCACCAGGTTTCTGTATTTGGCCCTTCAAAAAGTGTGGTTGGTTCTGCACAAAACCTTCACCACTATAATCAAATCATGTGTACTAGTGTCTGACTGTCAGATCCTAGGAACTGAGCATATGACGGGAGAGTCCACCATATATATATATATATATATATATATCTCTGGCATTTCATCTGCAGTTACTCTCTCACAGACATGTCGTTGCCTCCCTCTGTCTTTTTACAAATACTTTCATGGTAACTGCTCTGATGAGCTGCTTTCGCTGGTTCCCAGACTTCATGAATTTAAGCGTTCTACTAGGCTGGCATCTTGCTCTCACACTTTCACTGTTGAAACTGTTAAATGTAGCCATCTCTTCTACTCCAATAGTTTCATGTCTCGCACTTCTTGCCTGTGGAACTCCCTCCTCTTTTCCTCTTTCCCTGATAGCTATAATCTCCAACTATTCAAATGTAATGTCAATCGACATCTCCAGATGCCTTGATCTATCCCCTATCCTTCTCTTCATCCTTTACTCTATCACTCCTATTTGCTCTCGCTCCAACTCTCTGTAACCCCTTGCATATTAGTGGTTTCCCACCTTGCTTGGGGTGAAACGCTTAAAAAAAAAATTATATATATATATATATATATATATATATATATATATATATATATATATATTGTAAATATGGATCAGTTATAACAAATTCAGTAAGTGAGATAAGGAAATTGAATACCGGAGAGGCTGTGCTCAGGATAGTTTTGCCCAATACAGCAAATTGATACAAAAGGAAAACATTAACCTAAAAACTTGATATTGTCATACCAATTAAGCTATGATTACCATTTGGTTAGACATTTAGTGGTGGACATCAGTCAATGTTTCATTGGAGATCAACAACTGATGGTTTAAAACCTTTTCCAGTGATAAAAATATCATTTCTTCCTGATTAAAGTCCTAAATGACTAACTGGCATCTCTACGATTTACAAGGTTACTTTTTTTTTTTTTAAATCATTTCCTCCTGAGTAAGATGATAAAAGACACAAGAGGTTAATGAGCGTGAAAGAATATTAGAACAAATATATGCTAGCCTCATCCGATTGAGACTTTAATATGGATGTCATGCATGGACTGAGAACCATCTAGACTGTCAGCTGTATAAACAGCCTTCTAAAATAAATGATGAAAATGGCTTCGAGTGAATGAAGACTTCACCTTTCAGCAAGGACCATCCTTCTTTGAAATTTGTGGACTGGTGCTACAGAATCACAAACAACTGCATCAAATCCCGGAAATCACATCACTCGAGGACTTTCAACAGCATCATGTCATTTTACAGTTGTTAGTAAGCAGTGTGGATAGAAAAAAACCCAAAAAAAACGTACGAGTTAAGGGAAAAGATGGTTAGATTTGAGCTTTTTTTAATCAGATAGCTTAACTAGGAAGGCAATTCTGGCAAAAGGCAGTGTGGATAGAAAACAAAAAAAACGTACGAGTTAAGGGAAAAGATGGTTAGATTTGAGCTTTTTTTAATCAGATAGCTTAACTGGGAAGGCAATTCTGGCAAACAGGCAAAGCTTACTGAGTAAAAGTGATGCCAGTTTAAATCTTGCCAAAAGATTCACACTGCTTACTAATGAAGGACTAACTGGGAATTGGAAGAGAGAAAGAATGAGAGAAATAGAAATAAGATAAGAGAAATATTATTACATGCATTGGTATCTGTACAGTTATATGCATGCAAGAGTATAGGCCTGTGTTAACACCCAATGAGGATATACAGTATATTAATATGGAGTCTGTGTGTTGTTGATACATTTCTTATTTTGGAAGCTGTCCACATATTGATCTGTATATGCAGTCATTTACAGTAATTTAGCTATTTTTACCTCTACGTTTATTCTTGCATGAATTGAAACATATTCAGGCTGTTTCATTTTCATTTTCCATCAGTTTATATTAACCCTTGAATGGTGGGAAAAATTATATGAACTTGCCAGATGGGAAAAAAAAAGGAAGAAAAAAAAAAGAGAAAATTATTTTCTTAAAGAGTAGATTTTATACTTATTTGGTTTAATTATATGCAAACAATATAAAATTAATAGGCTATAAAAACTAAGAAAAGGAATGCATAAGGGAGATAACTCATATAAGTTAATATGGAGATCAGAGTAAGAACACTCTACTCCCATAGAGTGAATAAAGGGTTCTGCTTGAAATTCCAAGAAGATTGCTGAGTAAAAAGGCAGACACCAGAAGAATGCAGAAAAGTCAAAATGCAGTGAGTATAACAACTGGGGTGAATATAATGGTCTGAATAGCAAAGAATATAATAAAAAAAATTCCTCATCTCTGAAGCTAAAGAGATAATATTAAAAAAAATTGTACTAACTGCCAATGTTTCATCTAATCACTTCAAGTAATATTGGTCATTGTTGTTATAATTTTATTACTAAGACAGTGAGAAAGTCACAAAAGACAATGATTAAAAATATGCTTCTTGGTTAGAAAGCAAAATAGATCTGAGAGAAAATTGATTCTGAAACATATGTTGTTGTGATTAGGATTGAGTCTGAAAAGCTTGGTCCCTGAGGGAAAGAGCAAATGGGAAGGAAAGAAGAGAGATTGGGAAGTCTTATCAAAAGCAACGCTTTCCTGAGAGATGAATTTGATATCTGTCAGTTTGCGCAGACATTAAATTAAGAGGGTGAATATTTCTGTCAGCACTGGCATTTTAATATGCGCTCACACATCCACACATTGGAGAGGGTGCTGAAAAGTTCTCAAGCTTGACCCAATTATGAAATTCAGGCAGATGACCAAATATCAGATTTTGGGGTGGGGGTTGAGAAAAGTTTCAGTTTCTAAACATTTTTTAGCAGACCCAACTTCACACACACATTACAAAGCATCCAGCATACGAAGAGAGATAGCAATATATATATATATATATATATATATATATATATAGAGAGAGAGAGAGAGAGAGACAGACAGACAGAAAGATATATATATATATATATATATATATATATAATCTCTCTTATATCTGGGTTTCTTATATCCGGGTTACACTGTATACATATATAAGCTGATTTCATGCATAGTGCAATCCCAGAATTTCATTTTTGCATAAATTGTGTATAGTGCTAGATGCATGATTTTTAACCTCTTTAAAATAAATCACCTATCTATAGTGCAAACCCCTAATTTTTTATGTAAAAAAATTGATCATAAAAACTTGCACTATACTCTAGTATATACACTATCTTATTTGTTTCAAAGCAGAACGAACTTTCATCATTGAATGTTACAGAGTGCAATTCAATCCTTCAGGTGACCATCTTGTGGTGCCACGAGAAGTATGCATGATAGTCTTGTGACTTTACTGGGAGTCTGACTAAAAGATACAGACAATTCTGATTCATGTAAATGATACCTAAAGGTCCATGCTGTGGTCACATTTGCTTTGTTTCCGTTTTTCAATGCATCACAGACGGAATGAGAGAGAATTCTCTTCAAGTTAATCTTTTCTTGCTTTATTTCAAGAAAGACATTGAAATGAAAATAAAACAGAACAGGTGTTAATGAGGCATGGTGGAGTAATGGATAGTGGCTTAGATTGCGGAAGTGGAGAACTGAGTTCGAATTCCAGTCGAATCCATTACATTCACTTACGTGCTGATACCCTTAGGAAAGGTACGAATCTTCTAATTCTCCCCCCAGCTATGGGTAAATAGCAGGACAGACTGGGTTCTATAGCCTTGGATGGCAATTGGTCTACCGCAGAAAGAAATGGTAACCTACTGCGGGAAAAAAATTTGCTTCGTCAGTTATGTATTGAAAGATACTAAGTGTGTATCATGCATTGCACATAAGTGACTGTTAACAAGTTGGCCATAGAGAGGTATACAGTAACAGAAGGGCCAAGAGAAAAACTGTCCTTTTTAACACCTTTTTTTTTTATTGCATGTGTGTTTAAACTTTGCCAGCTGTTTCACTCTGCAAAAGCCAGAGCATGCTGAGGAAGTGGAGAGTTAACTTCCCTCTTCTATTGCTGTAACATTATGAAGTCATTTTTAGTCTTCTATTAAAAATTAAACAAATACTTCACTGTCAGGATTCCAAGCCTCTGCGGTTCAAAACACTTTCCCTTTAGATCATCAAATTTCTGGTTAACATGATAGAGTTTGCTATTTTGAGCTAAGCTATGCATTTTGTAGCACCTTACAATGCTTCAGTCTTGGTGATGTTATAATCTTCCTAAAACCAGATCTTCTTCTGATTCATGTTACATAAATTTCCACCATTGGCCAGATTTGAACATTCCAAAACACAAGACTGAACTAAAAATTCCATCAATTGTGCATTAGTTTCGCACAGTTTTCCATTTTACTAACACACTTGAAGAAAAATATAATCCAGAATTTCCACTCAATAGTACCTACTCTTACCTAAAGAAAAAAAAAATTGATGCTGAGCTGAGCCTAAGAAAAAGACCTAAAAGCTCATCAAAGGGACATTTTAGGCAGTCGGTTGGCACAACAGACAGGATTCACAACCCTCATTGGAACACAGCCTTCTGTCTCCAAAGACAATGTGCTAAAGGCTGTTGTCACAGTAAGTCGCAACTCACCCTCTATCTACTAGAGTATGCCTCTGTGGATGATTTTTACCATTCTTCTTATGTCTTTCTTTCGATGAGAGACCAATTTACTATTTGTTTTATTTTTTTACACCAATTTACCATTATTTTTTCTTTAATACAACTGTTTATTTCTTAAACCTCTGTTGTTTCTTTACTGTTCTGCCACTATATGGTTTAATATAACAGCAAGCATCTGTACTAATTTGGCTATCCAGATCTGGTAGAAATGTTTATTTGATGACCATTTCAGACACTGAAGCACTTCTACTATATGACATCTAACATGCACAATAGTTCTCTGTAATGACCACATAGTCTTGAGAAGGCTCACAATCTGACTCCTCTCTAATGAATAATTTATACTAGAGGCTTTCGGCAATGTTAACACCTTATCACTACCTGAAGCTCAGACATGTACAGTACACTGGTTTGAGTGGCCCTCTGTTACAAGATAGCTGAAGACTGAAAATTTTATCAGAGGGAAACATATATGTGCTCAAGTAAAATCAGCATTGTCATCCAATTTTTTGCAACTTTATTTCCCAGCAATATATTTATGTGCACATAATGTCTGAAAAATTATCGAGGCTCTTTATATAAAACAATTCAAGGCAAGCCTCAGTCTATCTTTATTTAACAACGGAAGCATTTCTCTTGCACAGCCTAGAATTACTACAACTTTTGCACATCGCACCTTAAAATAGAAACAGTAAAGACATTAACAACAAACCTCTTGAAAAGGGTTAATGAATTGGCTGAAAGTGCTCGAGACGATAATCATTACAGACAGTTTCTTCACTCTGTTATCAACCCCCAAAAAGAAGAATTTAATAAAACTAAACAAATAAAAAAATAAACAAAAAAAAACATAAGATATTCCTTGTCTGTCACATTTGATGAAACAGACACACACTAATATATATATATATATATATATATATATATATATATTAGTGTGTGTGTTTCATTGAATGTGACAGACAAAGAAAATCTTAAGTTTTTGTTTATTTTTATATATATATATATGTATGTATACAAGCACATACATGTGTAAGTGGGTACTGTGGAATTTTGTTAACCACTGGTATATACTAAAATACACAAGTCTCTCTCTCTCTCTCTATATATATATATATATATATATATATAGACAATACAGAATTCATTGATAAATATCCATATAAGTCATGCATTATACAATGAAAAGATTAGATCAAAAGTCAGATGTGACAGGCAATGAATATAATTATAATGAACCCTTATACATATATACAAACGTGTGTGTAGGTGTGTATATATATATATATATATATATATATATATATATATATATATATATATACATACACACACACACACACACACACACAGACACAACGAGTGTACAAATTTTCTGTTCAAACATTAGGGTAGATTGTTGGAGGTTTGCCAATTCAATGGTGGCCAAAATGAAATGGTCAGAAATGCACTCAGCTGAATGAAAAAGGACTCATCACAGAAGCAGGCGAGTCTTGGGACCAGTGCTGGACTTGTGTGCAACTTCCAACCAATTTAATGATATCTTTTGAGCCAATCTCTAAATGGACTGTGGAGTGCATCAGTCAGGCTGTAAGGTTACAGACCAGAAGAGTTTAACCCTTTTGTATTGGAATATTACTCCGTACAAAAAGAGGACCAAAGTAAAATTACCATGGCATTTGTACATTATGATGCTGAATGATACATTCTCTTGACAAGTATTTTACAGTTCTCATACAGGGTAAGGCAGAAATACATCACATAATGGTAAGACATCGATGGCAATCTAGCTAATGTTGTATCATTATCTGCGAGGTTTATCTGCTGCGTCCTGTACATGCTGTCTTCTCTTTTTATGTGCCATGTCCTTTCAGGACGTAGGCGGTCATGGCTCGCCACCATCCTCCATCCCTTGTGGCTCTCAACAAGTTCTTTCCCTCTGATTCCTCCTCCAGACCACGTTCTGTCATACACTTGCTTAAGCCCACCAGTTATGTGTTGTTTTCCCTTGTCTCTCTTTCCCTCTATAAAACCCATGAGTATCAGATTCTCCAGGCCCTCCTTCCTCATTATGTGTCCCAGAAACTTCAGCTGCCTCTTCCTGATATGCCCATCTACTGAACTATATTTGTTTGACCAAAACAAAGTGAAGTTGGATAAATTATATATTTACTGTAATGTATAAACAGAAATAAAATATATATATATATATATATATATATTACTTTAAACATTATAATAGATACTACATATTACATTTGAAGTAATAAAAATGTGGATTAAAAATAAATCCATTAAAATTATATATATATATATAGAGAGAGAGAGAAAGAGAGAGAGAGAAAGAGAGAGAAACAGTATTGGGTACATAACATTTTTAGATTTTTTTTTTCTTTAAGGAAAAAAATAAATGTAGCTAAGAATTGATTTTAATAATTCCTCACTATTTATTAAGTTCAACTCAATTTTTAGCTTTGTCACCTCATTGGAAAGTGTTTTTTTTTAGAAAAACATTAAAAATTTTCATGTTCCCAATATTTTATATGTGCCAGTATATATATATATATATATATATCATTTCACCCCAAGCAAGGCAGGAATGCCATGAGTATGCAGGAGGTTCCAGGGAGTAAAAGTGAAGACTAAGAATAGAGAGGATTGAGGAAAAGACAACAGATTAATGGGATTCAAGAAGATAGAATATGGTGATTGCTGTCATTAAACAATTAAATGGAAGAGATTTCCACACTTGGGAAGTGCAAAAAAAGAAACTATTGGAGTAGAAGTGTTGGTCGCATTTAGCTATTTTAACAGTAAATGGGTGGGGCCTAGATGTCAATCTAGTAGCACGCTTAAATTCATGGAGTGAGGGCTCCTGGGAAAAGCTTGTCAGTGCAGTTTCTATAAAAATATTTGTAAAAAAGACAAAAGAAAGCCACATCATGTTGGTGAGAAGGTGACTGAAGTCAAGATACCAAATCAGGATTGATTACATTTTAAATATACATATATATATATATTTTAATCTGACATTATTTCTTATTCCTATAAACATTATTTTTAGTTTGTCCACATGCTTAGACAGACATCTCTGTAAAGACCTCCATGGCTAAAATAATAACAACAAGTGATCCAAGTTTTTCCCCCCAGATAAAGTGAACACAAGTTTGATTGCTTGTAATAGACAACTTTTCTTTAGGAAGACTTTTTAGAATCTTGGTTGATGTTATATAAAAAAATGATTAAAATAATAGGATGTCTACTGAATAAAGTACACCCACTAAAAATATATTTGCTCTATTTTATGGGGGAAAAGAGAAATTAATATTGGGGATAGAGCCTTTATAGTGAGAAGCCATGTGATATGCTATGATCATCACCCATTCAACTATAGAATTCTTAAATGCGCAGGTCAGTAGATGTAATTCACTGTTTAAAAAAAATGAACGTGTCTACTCAAATACATGCATCCACTATAATACAATGTTTGAAAATATGTAAAGAGTGCAAGAGAACAATGCCAAAATACCAAAGGAAATAAAAAAAAAGGAGACAATAGGAAGGATGAAAGCAGCTGTAATTTCCCCATAGATATGACAATCACTTAATCATACAATTTTTGTATATATTATTTTATTCATACAAGTTTGGTCAAATACCCAGAAAAATTCTGTCAAGGATTTTTTTTTGTATATATTTTGGACCATTTTTTAAATTTTTGGTTTAAATATAAATTGTCCAATACCTGAATACTTTCATGAGGTTTTTGTTTTGTGTTATGTCAATTTCATCTATTTTCACATATATTCTTTCATGTATGAGCTCAGATTTTTAAAGTATCATATCAGTTCATATTAGCGAGTGCAAAACTAATTTCAACTTAGAACTACGGGTTAGGGTTTTTCAATTGAGTTGAAATTAGTTCCAGGTTGAAATTAATTCCGAAGTGAAATTAGTTCTGTCACTCTCATATTATCACGTTTTCTTTCTTTTTCTGTTTACAAAATACATTTTAGTATATTTGTTCATAAATTTAGTAAAATTTTAATTTTTTTTTTTTTTTTTTTCTTTTTTAAGCATATCAAGCCAATCAAGGCTGGAAGCCACTAGTATGCAGGGGGTAACAGAAGGTTTGGAGGAAGAGCAGATAGGAGTGGCAAAGGAGAGGATGTGGAGAAAGATAGTGGATCGATCAAGGCTAGGGGGTTACAGAAGATATGGAGCGAAAGCAGATGGAAATGAAAGGTGAAAGGATGTGGAAAAGGGAAGAGGATAGATCAAGGCAGCTGGAGATGTCGATTGACGTTACACTTAAATAGTTGGAGATTGTATTTGTCAGGGAAACAGGAATAAGGAAGGGAGTTCCACAAGCGAGATGTGCGAGACATGAAGCTATTGGAGTAGAAGAGACGTCTACATCTAACAGTTTCAACGGTGTTGGGTTCTTTTCTATGCTTAATACTATTGTTATTTGTAGTCATTTTTTACCGTTTATGATATAGTATTTCTGTGTTATCACTTTATATGTTATTTTTAGTGTAAACCCATATTTGAGTAGATACTCTGTCTATTTTTTAGACAGTATATTTATTTTTGTCTACCACACTGAATATTTGAGGAAACTTATTAAAGGCAAAACCCTGCTTAATTGATGACACTCTTTGTGGCAGAGTTGGTAAAATAACATGTCGGAGCGAATGAAATGGTGACAAAGATTCAAATCCTGCAGGAGGGTGCATTTTTCTTTAACCAGAACTTTCAAATACATAGGCTGGTGGAAAACAAAAATAAAATATTATTTTAAAAAATAAATGAAGATTCTACTCAAATATGGCTATCAACTAAAAGTAATGTTTAAAGTGATAAAAATATGTTGGATTAATAAGTAAAAAACAAATTAATTTCTTTAGAAATGGATAGATATATGCAGAGCCAGTGCAAGAGTCTTGTGCCCCACCAACTGAATCTATGATATGACCCCACCCCTGACACTCTATTAAATCTCAATTTTCATAAGACAGTATTCATATAACATAGAAATTTTATTGCAACCTAATTATCTACAATAAGGCATCATATGCAATATAGGTGAACAGTTCAACTAGAAAAATTTAAAATAAATACAGCGTATTTAAATAAAAATTAGGGACATGTTATAATAGATCATTTCATCTTAAATAATCAACAATGTCTTGGAGCAGTTTTTAACATCAACTTGTGATTTTTGTTGTTAAATGTTGAATAATATAACACATTGAACATTATGAATAAAAAATAATGAATTTCATATTGTGTTTTTTGAGGCTTAGCATGACCGAAACAAATTCACGGATTTGGATCAAAAATAAATGAAGATCTCAGAATGATGTTAAAATCTGCAAAAATGTTTCATCCTCTAATGGTCAGTTGTGTTTAGTTTAATTTGTTATATATATATATATATATATATATATATATATATATATATATATATATATATATATATATGAAGAAATATAGTCTTAAAGTGTGCTATATTTATGGGATAAAGTGCTCAATATCAGAGATATAGCGTGTGTAAATATAAAAGTGAACATAGAAGTCAACACTTAGAGGCGACAGTCTGCTTCATGTTAGATGCAATCATCGGGCCACCCGATATATCATGACTCTTCGGCAGAATTGAGTCACTGTCAGTCACTGTGTTTATCTAAATCTAAAAAATAAACATACTAAAATTCACCTTCATCCCTGCCGTGCGCCGACGGCTTAGTGGTAGAAGTTCCTACTGACGCAAATTCAGTCGGGTTTCAATCCTAGGTAGAGGCAACCGGACGTCTAGCCACACTGATGAGCTGTGAAACAGCGAAACAGTGTCTGTGGATGACAAAAATATATATATATATATATATATATTTGTGTATAAATGTAGGTAGATAAAAGCAAATGTTAAGACAACGAGGCTCACTAAGCACTGACCAAGTGGCCCTAATCAGGCTTGAAACCCAACCACTTCCATAGTCAGATAAAGGGGGGTATGTATAGTATGTGCAGGCCCTGGATATATGTAACATAACTCTTTCTTAAACAAGGATTCAAGAAAGAGCTTCTTCTCATTGTCATTAATTCACCAGACCTGTGCAAGACAGGTTTTTCAGCAGAAGAATGAGATTGATGGCTGGAAGGGACACCAAATTTGCACTGCTGCCTCTACCTTTACTCGGTGAGTGTGGTCACCTGGAAAATTTTGTGATGCCACAAAGACTGTCAGCAGCCTCTATTATCTGTTTGATACTGCAGGGGGTCAAAAGTTGGGTTTTTTTTTCAGATAATCCCTGTATTTCTTTTGTGATGAACCTTGAGGCAAGGTTACTGAAATGTTGGGTCTTTAGAATAGAATACAACAGTCTTCCTTTTTCAGTACATGACTAAATAAATGTTGATCTGTTAAGAAATATGTGGCCTGAAAATAATGCTGACATTTAAACTGAGACAACAGAAGATATCTTTAAAATTTCTATATATTGACTTTCTAAGTGTAGCTTAAATGTGGCACAAGGCCAAAAGCGTGGAGCACCCAGTGAGGATCATCTCACTACTAAGTTGTAATGGATCAAGCGAAACATGCTTGCTAACCATTACACCACCTTGAAGTGCCCAAATTACCATATATTTAACTAGAAATTCGATTGATTAAACCCGGGATCAAAACCCGACTGATTTGGCATCAATCAGAAATTATATATATATATATATATATATATATATATATATATATATATATATATATGTATCATAAACACACACACACACATATATATATATATATATATATATATATATATATATATATATATATATATATAATGCGAGTGTTTTATTGCATTTTTTTTTACTAATTCTCTTCATTTGTGTTTTTTTGCTGCTTTACAATTTTTTTTAACCAATTCATTATCCATCAATTAAATAAACAATGATTTCAGAATCAATTTGAACAAGACAAATTTCCATCCCATAATAGTTTGAATTTCTTAAAATGAGATATTGTCACTATTATTTATCACTGTCTACTTTTTTCATCTTTTGCTTGCTTATACGTTGTAGTAACAATAAAACTTCTTAAATATTCTAAATTTCCTAGATAAAGTAATGTCACTCCATTCTGTGTTAAGTATCTGGAAAGTGTGTAAATAAAGGCTAGAAAATGTGAACACCAAAATTCAAAGACGCATGAGAACAACAGAAGGTGCCTTTCAAAAGCTAAGCAAAGTATAAAGAAACGGGACAATTTCCTCCTCTATGGCAGCGAAAGCTGGACAATTTTCTCAGATCAACAGGAGACTTGAGGCAACATAAACATGGTTCTACAGAAGGATACTGAGACTACTATGGACATGAGAGAAAAAATGAAGTTTTAAGGATAATGGATACAAAAAAGAGACTTATACTTAGAATCAGAAAGGGACAGTTGAATTTTCTATGATTTGAGGAAAGATGGCTTGGAGAATTTGATGCTCAGAGGATTTGATAAAGGCAAAAAAAGGTAAAGCTAAAAAGCAAATAATCTAATTAATAAGTTTGTGTAAATGGAGGGTAAAACAAAGTGGGAAAGGGATTAAAACATTGCTTAGAGCTACAAAAGAGAGAAGTTGTGGAGAGCCATGTTCGCCTATATCTTGAGAAGACACAGCACATAAAAAGAAATCATACAGATTGTATTAAGTTGTCCAATTAACATAATGCATTGTTAATATTGCTACTTTTTCACAGGTTTTTCTTTCCATTTATTTCTCTTGCTATAGCTTGTAATAATAAATAATGAAGTTATGTACAATGTTTTAGACGAAACGTTATCATTATGTATTTTTAATCATTTTTCATTCATCTTAATTTTGTTACTGTATAGTAATAGATGTAATAGTGTTAAGTTATGCATATTTATTAGATGAGACTTTGGGATTATTATGAATGCTGACTAGTTTTTTCTTTTCTTCTTAATCATTTACACTTCATAGTAAGAGATGCTGTTGCAGAATGTGAAGTTCAGGGCCAGAATGGCCAGCAATTGGCCAGAGTGCCACATGAGCAGAGAATTCTGACAGTGATTGATTGCCTTTGTCTTGTTTTGAATATAAGTTCAAAACAACACAAATTCAACAGTGGGTCTCAAGAAGTCTGAAGTGTTGATATGCATCCCACACACAAGTTAGTAACTAGTTAATACCACCCAGAGAGGCAACATGTGACATGCATTCCTGTGACATCATTCCTCCTACTGCCTCTTAGAATCCAAGCTGCCACTTTTAATAAAACAAATAACAAAAAAGAAATGGTCCTTTTCATTGCTACCATTTAACTTAGTAGTGTGGATATCTGGAGACGACACAGAACACAACAATGTTTTAAAATCTTAGGTTATGCAAATTTCTGAGAGGAAACAATATCTTTAAGTTATACTCGTTTTTAATTCATCTTATTTTTGTTATTTGTTTACATTGAATAAGTTTATCAGACAGCTAAATAATAAAATCTGTGAGAAGTGGTGATTTGCCTTTCCCAAGTTCTGTGAAAAGCAAATAATGTAAGTAGACTTAACCAAAATTCAATCTTGATTAGTGGATTCCATTTTCTTAAGAGTTCTGCTACCTTCACAAAAAAATGAAATCATTAAAAAAAAAAAAAAAAATATTGTTACAGATCTTTAGAAAAAAATGTTCAGCATTCTTTTCTTTGTTTCTAATAATTTCTTCAACATTTTTCAGTACCGAATCTGTTAAATAGTGTACTATCAGCTCCAATTAGAAGTTGCACCTTGTTTGGTTTCTCCATTTTGTAGACACAGGATACAAAAGAAATAAGCAAATTTAGTTTTATTATAGGTATTCTATAGGCAAGGGAGACAACCAACATTCTTTGAGTGTTTTTTTTTTTGTGCAGTCTCTATACACTGAGAATTTTGGATGAGTAATATCTGCCTTAAGGTATAGTTGGGTACAATGGTCTTAGTCTTAATGAAGATCAAATCAAGAACATTTTTGTTCCATTTGTGCTGACTCACTTCCTGCTTTCTATTCAACTGAACTCAGATTTAAAACAAGAGTTGCTTTTTTTTGTCTTAGATTTTCCCATCAGGAAGATTTTTCATTGATGTTTTTTGGCCCTGTTTGTTTTGTTTTTAATTAAACCATTTTTTTGCTTGCTTATTGTGTATGCATGTATGTGCGTTAGTATTTGTGTGTACTTCAATGATTGTATGTGTAGGCATCCATTTGTGGACATGATTTTTTTAGATGTTCTTTGTGTGTGTGTGCATGTGTGTGTGTGTATATATATATATATATATATAATCTCAACACATACACATATATGTAGATGTCTGTACACCTGTGGTGTATGTCTTCATAAATATTTGTGTACACATAATGTCACATATACATACACAATGATGGTGGACAATTTTGGAATTCATCATTTCCTGCCTGATTCATTCTAAATAAAATTTTAATTAACAGCAAAATAAAAAATCACAAAAACATTGAAAAACACTATATCACCCTCTTTCTTTTATAATACATGTGTACCAACTCAAATACACAAAAACACAATCTTCTGCTCTATATACAAACAGTCATAATGTCCTAGTTCTTTTATTCACACAGATACAGTGGTAATCTTCCTTTCTCATGACAGATGCACACATGTGTAGGTGTGTGGAGTAAGAGAACAAGCATGTATGTAAGTGTGTGTATATATATATATATATATATATATATATATATATATAAAACAGAAGACAAGGGGACCTCAAGGCAGTGTAATGCTTAGCAAGCTTGTCTAGCTAGAACAATAATGACTGAGTAGTGAGTTCGATCCTCACTGGGTGCTCCCTACTTTTGGCCTTGTGCCACATCTAAGCTACATTTGGAAAATCACTATAACAGAAGACAAAGAGCCAGAGTCTGTGATGAGATGACATCATGCATATGTATTGTTTCCATATTTTAGAAGCATATTTTCAATATCAGAAAATATGAAGGAGTGACTGAACTGTAAGAACTGAAGAGAAGTGTCCAATGTATTATTTGCCGTACATGTCCATCACATGTAATGAAGCACTCACAAAAAAGAAAGTGCACACTCATGAATCCACATGCTCTCACATTCTCAGAAGCATCAGACTTACAACCATATCGTGTTGAAACATTTGTTCTCATATGATCACCGAGTTAGGTATCGTCGAGCCTGGTCAATACCTAAATTGGTGACTGCTTGGGAATACCTGGTATTGTAAGTTTGGATATATAGGTGGTGGAATGAATAATGGCTCAGAATTGTTAACTGGAGAGCTGAGTTCTAATTCCTTTCATATTCATATGTATAAATACCCTTGAGAAACACATGAATCCACCTCTTTTCCCCCCAGCTTTGGGTTAATTAGTAGGACATTTATCAGTAAATCATTATCTCAAGAAAAGTAAAATTCTCATAATCTCAAAATATTTTCTAGCTTTAAATAACCTGCCAAATAAAAAAACGGATTGATCAAATTAAAAGTATCAACCAGATCATGAAAGTGTGCATTTTAAGGATATCACTGACTGACATCTAAAAACGGCACAGCTATTTGTATCTGAGGATGCCAGTCTACTAGGGTGGCTCGCTAATTCCTGTTAAAGACACCGGCTCAGGCACATTTTGTGTTTGTACAACACCCACAGAAACCACCTGTGGCAACTATTCTGAGTGGACCGTAGTTATATCAGTGTCAAAATAAAAGATTTACAAATACACATAAAATTCTATGTTACATAAAGTTTTTCAAACAGTTATACAATTTGAACATCGATGTGAACATGTGAGCAACAACAAATTTTTAGAGAAAATGGAAACAAAAAGGACACTTAACATCAGAAAGAAACTGCTGGAATTTACAGAGCACATATGAGAAAAGAGGGCTTGGAAAATTTGATACTCACAGAGCATATTGAAACCAATAGGAATGAAGGAAAACGGCACATAACCTAACTAACAAACTTATGTAAACGGATGGCAGAAATGGTTTAGGAGACATAGCAAAGACAAAATTTACTAAGAGCTACAAATGATAGGAAATTATGGAGAGCCATGATTGTCAATGCCCTGAAGAAAAATGGCACATAGAAGACAACATGACTTCAAAGTATATATAAAGAATTCATAATGGCTATTGTAGGATGTCAAGGGTTAATTGATCGACACATTTTATCTGGTACAATTAATACTTTTCCATCTTGGAGTGTAGGAAAGATCCTGTAAAATAATTTGTTATAAAGTCAATAATTTTTTTATTATCTATCAAGATTAACTCTGCTGTAAAAATTTCTGGTGTTCTTTTTCACAAACTTATATTGTTGTATCAATTAAGGAAATTACATGTCATTTAAAATAATTCAATGTTCTGTATTCCACATACTTAACATCTTTGCTCGATTTTTTTTTTTACTATAATATTGCAAGGCTTACCAAAGGAATTTCATTGCTAAACATCTTTGTCTGGCATTGTTACAAGCGAGGCATAATTTTTCCCAATTTACTGGCAGCAAAAGAATCTAATTTTAAAAATATATTCGTCTCTTTGGTATTATGAGTAAAGTGTGTATATATAATTTATTGCAAATAGAAACAAATGATTACACTACTGAATAACTTAGATAAGGTATTGTTAATTTTTATACATCATTTTATTTTTAAATCATTTCACCCCAAGACAATAAAGCCAGTAAGACACTAGATGTTACTGAGTGTGAAAGAAGATGATAAAATAAAAACATTATTAAGGAGAAATACTAAAAGGAACAGGAATTACGAATACTAATAAATAGTAATTTCATGGATTCTAGAGTTACCAATTAGTCACTTAGACTCCAAGATTAAAGTTGATTGGAAAAGAAGAAACCAGAAGAGAGTTTGTCTATATTTCTGAGATGAGGTATTATGTACAGTATTTACATTAGTCGGACTATTGTCCTCATCTTTGTCGCCATATTTGTCACAACGTTTCGGCCGTTGTACGCTCTGGCCTTCTTCAGGTGGTTGGAATTTCGAACTGAACCCTTTATTTCGATCACTGGGGTAGACTGTTCTAGTTCCACGTGCCATGTTTGATGGATGTCAGTTATCAGTTATCCACTGCCTTAACCAGGTATTGAACTCACACTCTTTGGATCTGTCACTGGATCTAACCAACGCCTTTATCCACTTGTCCTTGAGGACATCTGGGTATGAATTTCTGGGTATTATAAACCTAATGTTTTCAGCAACCTTTTTTACCAGTGCTCATATTGCAATTTTGCTGTTATCATTGCATGTTTTACCAGAGCTCATATTGCAACTTTGTTATCATTGCTTTTCTCTGGCACTCCTTATTACTGAAGAAAGTTCCATAAGCAAAAATGTGAGGGAAGAAACTGTTAGC
Organism: Acanthosepion esculentum; assembly: GCA_964036315.1. Classification (NCBI taxonomy): domain Eukaryota; kingdom Metazoa; phylum Mollusca; class Cephalopoda; order Sepiida; family Sepiidae; genus Acanthosepion; species Acanthosepion esculentum. The sequence goes on from OZ038488.1 coordinate 84,513,985, forward strand.
ATAGAACTTACGGTTACATCTAGCAACTTCAGCTGTAAAAGACCTAGCAGCTAATCTAGTATTGGGCTTAAATTTGAAACGTTGATGTACCAAAAGAGGCAGGCCCATCAAATCCATTATCATGAATTTTTTTTATAGAATAGGAATAGCAAATCTATGTTATGGTGGTAGGAAAGTGACAGAAACTGCAATGTCAGGTCAGTACCAATAATATTGCAGATTCTTTGGATTTTATCAAGCATCTCTAAATATACAGAAGTCAAAAACCAGATGTAGCAGCAGAATTCAATGTATGGAGGAAATGGAGACTTTAAATCTATTTTCCAGTCTTTGAAAAATAATAAAAATAGGTGAAAAATATCAGTTTGTATATAGGAACACCCAAAATGCGCTACAAAGACCAACTAAAGCGCACCCTGACACTTACCAACATTAGCTAGTCCTCGTGGGAAGAAACTGCCAGGGACCGAATAACGTGGAGGAGATCAATACACGATGGCATCGCGGACTTCGAGGAAAAGAGGAGGGAGAATGAAGAGGCAAGACGATGAAGGAGGAGAGAGTGATGTGAACAACCCCATCCTCCATGTCTCCTCCCCTCCCCTGTGAGCATTGTCCGTGACTATTCCATCACCGACTGGGCCTCCCAAACCATGTCAAACATAAACATCAATCGCGAAGATAAGACTCATGACAGA
>OZ038488.1:84519682-84554682 GCA_964036315.1 Acanthosepion esculentum
TAAATATTATATATATATATAAATAAATATTATATATATATATTTAAATCATTTCACTCCAAGCAAGGTGATAATGCCACTAGAACACAAGGAGAGAAAGAAAAAAAAATTTAGGGAGGAAAGAGCAATAAAAAATAAAGTTCAGGAAGACAGAAGATGACAATTGATATTGCATTTAATTTCTTTCGAGGACGTAGGTATCAAGGAATACATTTATTTCCCTGCCTATATCTACAAATACATGATTCCTGATATAATATCTTCTTCAATAAATACAACAAATTTTAAACACTAAAATCAGATTCTCATTCTCTCTCTCTCTCTCTCTCTCTATATATATATATATTTAATAATTTTCTGTGGAGTACAGAATTTTATTTATACAAATAAAAAAGGTTAGACATATTTTACTTTTCATGATTAAAAGGAAAAGTGAAAAATAAAACAAACACAGCCAAACCAGTTTTGCCATCACTCAACTGGAGCTGGATTGAGAAATTATATATGGCAATAAAATAAAACATAAAAACTGTATGTAATGTTAATGAAGGTGGAATACTATTTAAATTGAAATCATGTTATATCCTAACAGACACTCCATACGTCTACAGAGAGCGGGCTGTCTGGACTGAACATAAATTGTTTCCAATGCCTTTATCTGCAATATAGAGTGAGCATGACTCAAGATGGTAAACAAGTCAATGCTTCACTTTTCTTTTTAATCATGAAAAGTAAAATAATCCTAACCATTTTTATTGCTATTATATATATATATATATATATATATATATATATATATATATATAGATAGATATATAGAGAGAGAGATAATATTAGTGGTCAATATACATATATATATATATATATATATATATATATAAAATATATAAATATATACATATAGATATATATATATATATAATATATAAATAAATTTCCAAGAGGATAGAATCTAGGTAGAACTCAATGTCCAGGACAGAGTAATAATAATAATATATAATAAAAAGGTATATATATGTGTACACGTATATGTATGTATGTGCAAGTAGATATAGATATGTTGTTGTGTATGTGTGTATCTACGTATGTGTTTTGGGGCATAGAAATAATAGGTCCTTACTAGATTAAAAATTAGTTAGATTTTATATGTTTATGTTAAATTTGTAACCTGTAGGTGATGTTACATGCTATGTCAAATTTTCTTTATTCCACATCAGTTCTATTATAAATACCCTTCGTTTTTAGTTTGGCTCCCTCCCCATCATTTTTTTTTCCTGTCTCTCATCTTCTGGATTTTAAGTTGAGATCATATTGTTTTTTATTGTGCGTAGTGTCAACACAAATGTATACACACTTTTCCGTGTCTGTTCTTTAATTTTAATGTATCTCAGCGATTCGGTAGCAAAATTATGCATTGAAAAATAATTCATATTTATCTGTATCTCACTCATCTAAACCGTTATTTAACTCCTCTCCTCTTTAAAACTTCTGTTAAATTTTAAACCCCACCTTCACCTTTAGACCTTCCTGTTCTTCTTTCTCACTATTACACCCCTCTCTAAAGCTTTCATACATATCACTTTCAAACTTGTTTCCCACTCCTGCACATACACTCTCACTAAAATTTTGTTTTTTATACCCGGAGTTATATTTTTTGATTTCTTTTTGAATTTGTAGGTCTGATGAATTGGATCGTGATTACGATTCCAATGTAATAAATTATAACCATGAAATATTAGTGTTTGAGGTTTTATTATATATATATATATATATATATATATATATATATATATATATATATATATATATGTATATATATATATATATATATATAGAGAGAGAGATAGATAGATAGATAGATAGATAATATTAGTGGTCAAAATATACACACAAACACATACATACATACATATATATATATATATATATATATGTATGTACACACACATTTTAATGAAGAATAACTGCAAACGTTTTTGATTATAATGTGGATTTTTTAATTTTTTTTATATACTTTATTCTATATACTTTGCTACAAACATTTCAGGTCTTGTGACCATCATCAGGCAAAGAATGGTTAATTTCACATATTATTTAAAGGAATTAATTTTTTCTTCCAATGTTAACCATTGTCTTTTTTATGTCATCTGAATCCATCTTGGACTGGCTAAAAAAAATATATATTGATAGTGAGTGAATGAGTGTGGGGGGTTCTTGCATACAAGCAACTATTGTCACTCAATGCACTTAGCTGAAACACAGAGTCCATTTTAAGGCCCTTTCAGTAATTGACTATGTAGAAACTAGGGTCAAATGCCTACAGTTTATATGACAGTGCTATTTTGGGAAAAGACAAAGGAGATGTCAGTTAAAATGTAGGAATCTCAGAATATAATGGAAAATGGAAAGTTCCGAGTTATAAGGAAAGCATAAATGTATAAGAACCATATGGAAAATGTTGGAATATTTCTCACTGACATTTCTGATGATTAGAATGAGAGAGGATATCTACCAAGATAGAAAGCAGAAAACCATAAATGCTTAGAGCCATCACATTTATGTATTTCCGAGTTTTGGTTGTGGGTTGTGCATGTGCCTATATGCATTTCATACCTTCATCACTTTCAAGTAAAAGTTAGGGAAGATAAGGAACATACTAATATATATATATATATATATATATATATATATATATATATATATGGGTAAATAGCAAGACAGACTGGGTCCAATATCATTGGTTGGCAACTAGTCTAGGAGAAGAACAACTCTGAATTCAAAAGCCGAGGATGCTCATTTTGAGGCCTTGTGGCATACTATGTGCACTAGATCTCTGAATTTGCTTCTTTCAATAAGTGTTGTTGGTTCTGCACAAAAGGCATCAACACTATTATCAAATCATGTTTGTGGTTTATTTGGCTGTTCAGTTCTAAAAAGAAAACGATCTGCTGGACCCTTATACATCGAAGAACAATGGAAAACTCAATTTTCATATATATATATATATATATATATATATATATATATATATATGTGTGTGTGTGTGTAAAATGTAAATCTATTTAAACTCGATGGGTGAAAAAACCTGGGTAGCACAATTTTCAAATAAATTGGCATCCAAGAAAAAAATGGAAATAAAAAAGAAAGCATCAGAAACTGCCAAACAAGGTGAAAGAAATCGTCCAGTACCTTAAATCTATGGTACTAACAAATAAAAACAGTGATTAATAAGTTAAAACAAAGAGTGCTGAATATGCTAAGTAGAGCAAATGTAAAATAAATAAATCCTAATGAGCCAGGTACTACCTACCTAGGTTTTACTACATGGGATCATCAGGGTGAAATGGCCAGTTCAACCTGATGATCCCATGTGGTGAAACCTAGGTAGGTTTTATATATATATATGTGTGTGTGTGTGTGTGAGGAACCTCATGAACCTTGAAATAATAAAAAAATATATATATTAATATACATCCCAGTGTCTCTGAAAAATTTTAATTTAATATTTTTATTCTTCAAAACACACACAGAAACATATATATATATATATATATATATATATATATATATATATATATCAGGTCATCCCATAAGTTCTGTCCGAATTTTGAATAAAGAAAGAAGTGACCAAATGTTACATTTAATTACAAATTCAATCAACAATGTATTTTCCCTGATTATCTATGACTTCCTTCCATCTATTAACAAGCTTACTAATTCCATTACTGTAAAATTCTTTTGGCTTTGATTCGAAGAACTCACAAATGTCAGTTTTAACCACTTCCTGTGTTACAAAAGCTGTTTCTTCCAAATGATTCTGTAAGCTACAAAACAAATGGTAATCTGAAGGAGCAAGGTCGGGAGAATAAGGTGGATGAGGAATTTTCTCCCAACCAAGTTCTTCGATCTTTTGTGACGTGATTCTTGCTGTGTGTGGTCGCGCATTGTCCTGATGAAACATCACCCATTTTTGATTCACTAGAGCAGGTCTTTTTTTCCTCAAAGCTTGGTTCAAACGCTCTAATTGCTGACAGTATATTTGAGCATTAATTGTTGCATTAGGTGGTAAGAATTCAAAGTGGATTATTCCTTGGCAATCCCACCAGATTGAAAGAAGAACCTTTTGCCCATGAAGTTCCCTTCTCGGCTGTGGCTGGGGTCCTTCCCCTTTACCAAGCCACTGTCTCCAATGCTTAACATTTCGATAAAAGATCCATTTTTTGTCGCCAGTCACATGTCTATCCAAAAAAGGTGAAACAAGTTGGCGAGAATGGAGAGAAGAGCAGATGTCAACTCAGGATTTGAGGTTGTTTTCAGACAATTCATGAGACACCCATTTTCCAAGTTTAGGAACTTTTCCAAGTTGTTGAAATAACGATGAAAAGTTGTATGGTTTGAACTGAGAACCACTGCCAATTCCTCAACTGATAAAGCAGGATTTTCTTCAAGGACTGCTTCAAGGAGCTTTTCATCAAACTCAACTGGACGTTCAGTCCGATCTTCATCTTCAAGGGTGAAATCTCTACCTCTGAATTTTGCAAACCATCTTCTGCAAGTTCTTTCATTCACACATTTCTCTCCATAAACTGAGTGAATGTTTCTAGCCGCTTCGGCTGCTGAGTTTCCTTTCTTGAACTCATAAAGCATTATCTGCCTCAAATGATTCTTGGGTACTTCCATGTTAGCAGGGTTTTAATCAAACAAAATTTAATTTTATTGTTCTCTGAAATAAAATTCGATCAGTTTAAATGCATCTAAACATAAAAATAATGTTCAGCTCCATTAGACATTATAAAATACTCTTTAAATTTCGTTCATTTTAACAAAAAGTTAAAATTCGGACAGAATTTATGGGATAACCTTATATATATGTGTGTGTGTGTGTGTGTGTATGTATATATATATGTATATGTGTGTGTGTGTATATATATGTATATATGTGTGTGTGTGTGTGTGTCTGTATATATATATATATGTATATATGTGTGTGTGTGTGTGTGTGTATGTATATATATATATGTGTGTGTGTGTGTGTGTTTATAATTAAAAATATATCTATAAAAGAATGACAAGTATAAAGACAAACGGCAATTAATTTATCAAGACATTTGTCTTCATAAAGTCCATCAGAGGACAAAATGCATAGGATTATATAAATTTTTCTTTTGTCTTCATGTATATGTGTGTGTGAGAGAGAGAGAGAGAAATACAAATGAAATTAGCCATTTAGCAGATTGATTTAGCAAGTCAAGGTACCAAAAGGCAACCTTAGGACAATTGCCATGAAAATCTTCATAGAAAAGACACAGGGAAGTTAAGTGGAGAAAGTGAGTGAAGTTGAAATGCCAAGTCAGGCCCCAAACATTGCAGATTTTTATTCTTTGGATTTCATAAAGAATCTCAAAATGCATAGCAGAATCACAAGACCAGATATAGCAGCAATATTCAATGCATGCCTCAAAGGTAAATTTATATATGTCCAAGATTCTAGCGAGAAAAATTGTCTAGCACAACCCAGTGAACCAACTTACATACCAGCAGACGTAGCAACTGAAAACTAAGAAAATATAAATATATATCCAAACACACATCAGACAATGTAAAGTGTGTGTGTATGTGTATATATACAGTTATCTTCTTTGATAATTTGGACTGAATAAGACATCAATTGTTTTCTTCTGTATTGCTAATGTTATTGAATCACAAACACCACCTTTCTCCATTCATCAGTTCTATGGACGACAAAATTTGCAAATTCCATTTAGGAATTTACTTGCTTATTGATTCACAAAACGCATCATGAAATTAACGACTGGCATTATTTCATTATGGATGATGAATGTTGTCAGATGAAACAAATCACCATGAATTATTACAGCAAATTTACAAATCTTATATTTTTCTGTCTGTACAGACAATGATTGATGAAAATGTCTGCAAGTACACTGGGTGCTGCTGGTGACGCACTGAACAGATGACTCATGTTAGCACAACTAGAAAAGAAGTTTGGAGAAAAAGTGTTTACTTTTATTAATAATTCAATTGAAACTTTAATTAAATCTTCAAAAATCCAAACCTACTTTAGTTATTTTACTTATGAATTCAGCAATACACACATTGAATATGGAAAATTTTATCCGTGATCTATTAGATTGCCAGGCTGCCAAATAAGTAATTCGATTTTGTGGTATATCTCAGGGGTAATGGAGGATATTTGTTGTTGCCCATCTCCATTCTAAATATGTTGCAAGTTGCATTGGGCTGAGTAATTAGCCTAATGGTTAGTGGTTAGGAATGAAAAATCAGCAAGCTGAGTTAAATTTCTGTTCAAGATCATTAAGTTCACTTTTGCAGAAAACCACTTGAGAAAAGAATGAATTTATCTCTTCTCCTGCAAGCTATAGGTTATATAGCAGGACATACAGAGCTCTCTAGATATGTTTGGCAACCAGTCTAGAAGAAGGAAAAATTGAAAATGGTTTGGTTATAGCATTAGTTACATTACCCCAATAAAAAAACTTTCTACAAAAGCCACTGCAGAAACATCTAGCATACTAAGGCTTTAGCCTTATACCCCACATGTCAGTCTACAAGATTTGTTTATATAAAAACCCTGTAAACTGACATGTAAGAATGTGTGTATGTCTATACAATCGTCAGCACCCACCAGACACTTTATTCAGGATATATTGAGAGTTTAATTCAGATAAAACACACAGCAGATGATGTTTTTTTAATCATTTCACCCCAAGCAAGGCAATAAAGCCACTAAGATGCAAGGGGTTATTGAGTGTGAAAGAATAAGAGAAAAAGAAAAACAATAAGGAGAGAGAACAATAAAAGAACCGGAATTAAGACAAAAGATAATTGACATTGCATTTAAATTTTTGAGGAGCAAAATTGTTTGGAAAGCAAATGACCAGGCCAGAAGAGAGTTCCACAAGTGAGAAGTGTAAGAAAAGAAAACTGTTCACATAGAACTTATGGTAACATCTAGCCATTTCAAGAGTCAAATGATGAGACCTAGCTGCCAATCTAGTACTGCCCTTAAATTCTCATGTATTGGTATGTATTTCTAAATATATATAACCTTCATTAAAGCAACGAAAGATATGATAGAAGTTTAGAATAGCATAAGGCCAAATTGGAGAAATTAAATTTTGTTAAGACTTGCCACTCAGTAATGACTTCAGTTTCCGCTTTTATATTGAGCATATCACATTTACCCTTAAATATAGCATAATTTAAATCATATATACAGAGGTGGGACAAAATAATTGAAACACTTGTTAAATTCAAAGAAAATTTATTTAATATGGAGTTGGTTCTTCTTTAGCCTCACATACAGCTTTAATACATCTAGGAATGGAATCATACAGCTTCCTGACTTCATCCAGAGGAATTCTCAGCCATTCTTCCATTAACACATGCTCCAGCTCTTTAAGACACAACGGTGGAGGATAGCGGCTTCTAACTTGTCGCTCCAAAATGCACCACAAATGTTCAATAATATTGATATCTGGAGATTGGGGAGGCCACTTCATGTGTTCTAGCTCACTTTCATGCTCTTCATACCAATTCTTCACCACTCAAGTGGTATGTATTGGAACATTATCGTCTTGGAAGATGCAATCACCATCAGAGAATAAAGTCTGGGCCATTGGATGAACATGATCTCCCAAAATGTTCAGGTAATCTTTGCTGTTGATTCTACCATGCAGTGCAACTATTGAATTGAGACATTTCCATGATATGGCTGCCCAAACTATCACTGATCCACCTCCATGCTTCACTGTTAGAAGAAGGCAGTCAGGGTTGTATGCTTCTTTGGGCTGCCTCTACACATAAACTCACCCTGAAGTTGGGAAAAGAGAAAAACTGAACTCATTTGAGAATATGACTTGCTTCCATTGGTCTGCAGACCAGGCATTGTGATCTCTGCACCACTTCAACCTCTTCTGAATGTTGCGAGTGGAGAGTAGAGGTTTCTTTATGGCGGCTCTTTCATGATATCCAGCCTTATGGAGCTCGTGATGAACAGTGTAACTAGAAACTGGACTATTCAGATGCTTATTCAACTCAGCAGTCACTTTGGCCACAGTTGTCTGATGATTTTTTGCCACATTGCGTTTCAATGCATGTCGGTCCCTGTCAGTAAGTTTGCAAGTCCGGCCCGAATTGCTTTGGTTACTCAAGGTTTTGCTCAGTTTCTAGAATTGCATCATAGTTCTTGATATGGTAGCTCTTGAAAAACCAAACAGTTCAGCAACCTTAGGAATCGAGGCTCCTGCCATGCGAGTTCCAACAATTTGATCGAACTCGGAGAGGTCACACATTTAACTTAAATTTTACTAAATTCTAAAAATAAATAAGCCAAAGACAGTAAATTAGATAAATAAACATATTTACAATAGATATAACCTGCAATCACAAAGTTTTAGTTAAAGTTCTTAATATAGTAGGTCTTTGAAATATAGGAGTGGAATTTGCACCTGTTCCAATTATTTTGTCCAACCCCTGTGTGTGTGTGTATATATATATATATATATATATATATATATATACACACACCAAGGGAATTCAGAGTGGTATGAATCAATCCAGCTCTTATATTAAATAACAACTTAAAAGAAACTGTTTGACCAATACAAAGACTGACCAAAATTCATGTTAAAATTAAGCAAATGAAAACTACAGTTAAAGTTAATTTTATCCTTCAAATCATTCATTTCTGCAGTTCACTGCTACTAACAAACAGAAATTTTTTTTTCTCCTGATGATGGCCATGTTGGTTGAAACTAATCGAGGAATCTAACTGAAATAATAAAAACGAAAGAATATTAATATACAACCCAGTGTGTCTGAAGATTTTAATTTTTTAATATTTTTTATTGTTCAAAATATTATATATATATATATATATATATATATATATATATAAGTTTAAAAATTACTGTATTTATAGGGAGGTGTTCAATATTAGGGATAACATTTATGTAGATATAAACAATGTGGACTTAGATATCAGCAATGCATGGTAACTGGCAGTTTCACACCTTAAGCAATTATTAGATATCACACAGTGATGATGTCTATCCTCATATATATATATATATATATGTATATATATCTAAGAGCGATAACAATATATAATTTGTAACATATCAAGTACAATATTGCAGGGGGGTGTGAAATGTATGTCAAAGTGGAAAAAGTTATTTCATTGACACATTTCAACCTTTTATGACTTAATCGGACTAAAATTTTTATGTTGGTGCAACGACACATGGGCATGAATGAGGGATGTTGGGAATTTTGACATTTTAAGTTTAAAAAAAAAAAAACTTTCTTTTTTTATTTGTATCTTAGCTCTTACAACATTTCACCATTACTTGCAGATCTTCTATTATCACAGTGCGATATATCTACTAACAAATGAGATGGAAAGAAAAAGAAAAAGAATCTAAATGAAATCAGCTAGATTATATACAAAAAAAAAAAAAAATGTAAAATTCCCAGCATCCCTCATTCATGCACATGTCTAGTTGAACCAACATAAATTTAGTCTGATGCAGTCTTAAAGGATGAAACACATGACATGAAAAGTCTCACTTTATCATACATTTCTCCCTATATATATATATATGTGTGTGTGTGTGTGTGTGTGTGTGTGTGTGTGTGTGTTTGTGCCTGTGTTAATACTTATGGTTATTGTTAAATATATATAACAAATTTCTCCCATCTCAAAAGACCTGACAGAATAGAATCAAAGACATTGTACATATATCTGTAAAACCATGTAAAATTCATGTCATTCATGCCACACATTTACTTAATAAAAAAACAAGTAGATGTGTGTGTGTGTGTGTGGCAGACATATTGTAACAAAAGAAGCATACAAATCCAGCTTCATTTTTCAGCATATAAACTTCCTGTCTTTTGTTATTACCACTTTATGTGGGGAATCTTTACTGTCGTCACTAGAATGGTCACTGATTCCAGTAGTTCTATCTGAATTATTTTCCTTTTGGGTTGACTTATTTTTATGATAACTAAATCAGTGGTCCTGAAATTCCTGAGCATTTCAGAACTTATCCATTAGCTGTGTTTCAATTGACTTGGTGACATCAATTTCATGGCAGTAGCTTTGTTAAACAGGCAAGGAAGAAAACAAAAAAGAAAAAAAAAACAAGAAACTTCAATGCAACATCTTCCTCTCATATCTCATGATCCTCCAAATAATATATGAGGAGCGGGTATTTTATTTTTTTATTTTTAAATCGGTATTGCCGAAAGCAAGGCAGTACAGCCACTAAGACACAAGAGGTTACAGGATGTGGAGGAATTAGGAACAGATACATTAGTAATGAGTAGAAAGAACAAGGAGCAGTAAGGAGGACAGTAGATAGCGATTGACATTGCATTTAAATTTTTGCAGATTAAATTTGACTGGAAAGCATGAAGTCAGAAATGAGTTCCACAAGTGAGAAGTGTGAGAAAATAAACTGTTAGCATAGAACTTATGGTTATATCTAGTGAGCTCACCTGTAAATTGACGAGATCTTGCTGCCAGTCTAGTATTGCGCTTAAACTCATACAGTCTTGGTACCATAGCGAAGAGCTCATCCAAATAATTACCATGAAAGTATTTATAAAAAGGCACAGAGAGGCAACATTACACCAGTGGGAAAGTGACTGAAGCTGAGCCACAAGATCAGGGCCAATAATATTGCTACTTCAAGATAATAACTTAGGTTGCATTCTTTTTTTTTTGAGTTTTTGTATTGGCCATATAAACAGAATAAAACAGATGTTTATTCTTTTTTCTTCATATTTTCATTATTAAATTTTAATATGGCGATTTTTTTCAGAAATAAATAAATAAACTAGAAGTGGTGGAATAGTTTAAACATTCATTTTTTTTTTTATTTATTTTGTTTTGGTGGGGAGGATAACCAAAATTTGGATATATTTAATTCTTAACAATATCAAGTATGAACACAGAAATAATGGCTGCATTCAAGAATTAAACATGTCTACCTTTCAGTGACTTACAAACCATTTACAATAACAACCAAAGTCCTTGAAAATGGTTAATAGATTGGCTAAAAGTTTTTGGAACCATAAATTTTAGATAATTTTTAAACACACACACAAGAAAAAAGAAAGAAAAAAAGAAGAAAAAAAGCGAAAAAGAAAGAAAAAAAAGAAAAAAGAAAGAAAAAAGAAAAAAAAAGAAAAAAGAAAAAAAGAAAAAAAGAAAGAAAAAAGAAAGAAAAAAGAAAGAAAAAAAGAAAGAAAAAAAGAAAGAAAAAAGAAAGAAAAAAGAAAGAAAAAAGAAAAAAGAAATCACTTGTTCACATATAAGAAAAATACAAAAAACTTAAGAGAATTATTTTGTCAATCATTTTTAATAAAACATGTAATAGAACAGGATTTTTATATATATATAGGTTTGTGCATGTGTTTGTAAATTATTTTCAGAGTATATCTGTAAGGGAACACGATGAATAAAAAGACAAAAGGAAACCTATTCTTAGCTGATATGTTTCAGTCTCTGAGGGACTTTATCAAGGTAAATGTAGGATTTATTTTGCTGCACAATGTACAAGAAATGTCATTGATTTATCATAAATATTCATTAGGTGGCTGAAAGGTCAAGGTCGGTCAAAACATGAAGGACACAAAATGATATAATACTAAGTCTGTTAAGACAAAAGTAAGCGATTAATATTAAAAAAATATTTATTGAAAAAGTACTGGATATATGTGTGTGTGTGTGTGTGCATATATATATATACAGTGTAACCCGGATATAAGAGAGTTGTCGGGACCAGAGAAGAAGTCTCTTATATCCGGGTTTCTCTTATATCTGGGTTTGGTCTATTATATATACATTAACACAGGCTCTAATTTGGGACCAGATAAAATCTCTCTTATATCCGGGTTTCTCTTATATCCGGGTTACACTATATATATATATATATATATATATATATATATATATATATATATATATATATATATATATATATATGGGGGGTTGAGTATGTATAAATGTATACGTACATGGGTCTGAAGATCACAAAGGGTGAAACTGGAAGTCACCATGCAGTATTAATCCCTATGTCCACACTGTCTATATCTATGAATGTATACATAGTAATGAGACAAATCAGTGACACTTCTCAAAATACATGAAATTTGTAGAATTTAATTTATTCCAAGTCAAGCATGATTTTTGTCAAATTGCTCAATAGAGAAATAGATCAACTAAAGTCAATAAGTTAATGAGCTTCAATTCACTTATAGTTCAGCTGACTTCAAAATGTTGCATACACAGATTTGACACTAATGAGTGTTGTGAGTGTAAAACTTTAAAGTCAGTCAAAAATAACTCAATTGAACCATATTAATTGATGAAATGTATATATACAAGGTCATGCTTATTGAAAGAATTCAGCAGAAGACTAAAATGAATGAAACATGAAGTTGTGTTGCTCTAAGAATAATAAGTATTCAACCTTCTGGCTTGTACATGGTCTCAAAAAATGGTCTTTCTTTCCAATGAAAGTTATGCAATCAAAAATATGCAAAACGGATCTGAGCCTTAAAAGTATGCTAAATATGTCTGGGCCAAAACTCAAAAGTAATCAAAATGAGCCAGAGCCTCAGGAGTAATGAAAACGGTCAGAGCCTCAAACATATGCAAAACGGGTCAGAGCCTCAAACATATGCAAAACGGGCCAGAGCCTCAAACATATGCAAAACGGGCCAGAGCCTCAAACATATGCAAAACGGGCCAGAGCCTCAGACATATGCAAAACGGGTCAGAGTCTCAAACATATGCAAAACGGGTCAGAGCCTCAAACATATGCAAAACGGGTCAGAGCCTCAAACATATGCAAAACGGGCCAGAGCCTCAAACATATGCAAAACGGGTCAGAGCCTCAGACATATGCAAAACGGGCCAGAGCCTCAGACATATGCAAAACGGGTCAGAGTCTCAGACATATGCAAAACGGGTCAGAGTCTCAAACATATGCAAAACGGGTCAGAGCCTCAGACATATGCAAAACGGGCCAGAGCCTCAAACATATGCAAAACGGGCCAGAGCCTCAGACATATGCAAAACGGGTCAGAGCCTCAAACATATGCAAAACGGGTCAGAGCCTCAAACATATGCAAAACGGGTCAGAGTCTCAAACATATGCAAAACGGGTCAGAGCCTCAGACATATGCAAAACGGGCCAGAGCCTCAAACATATGCAAAACGGGCCAGAGCCTCAGACATATGCAAAACGGGTCAGAGTCTCAAACATATGCAAAACGGGTCAGAGCCTCAAACATATGCAAAACGGGTCAGAGCCTCAAACATATGCAAAACGGGTCAGAGCCTCAGACATATGCAAAACAGGTCAGAGCCTCAAACATATGCAAAACAGGTCAGAGCCTCAAACATATGCAAAACAGGTCGTAGCTTCAAACATATGCAAAACAGGTCGAAGCTTCAAACATATGCAAAACAGGTCGAAGCCTCAAACATATGCAAAACTGGCCAGAGCCACAGAAGTATGCAAATGAGTCTAAGCCTCATCAAAGAAAAACTTAACTTTTGATGCAAGATTTCACTCAAGATAAACTCACTGTTGACTTTCTGCAAAGTGTGGTGAGGCTGGACATCCTAACCAGCCCTTTTTCGTTCACACAAAAAACAAGTCCTTTGTGCATGCAACCTTTCCTCAAGAGGTGGATTCCATTATTGAATATTGGTGAATTGCCATAAGCAAACCATTGATTTTGAGGTTAGTGCTAACATCAAAAAGAAAGAAAGTCAGTCTTCCATAAACCTATTTTTGAGTGTACTCTTTACAGGGGCATCCTGGCCAGGAAGCATTTATGTCAGAAATCAATCAATAGCAATCAATAATATCAATATCTTAGTATGCCTTCCATATGCACTCTCATTTTAACAGGTTTTTTTTTTTGCTGTTACTGAGTTGCATGTGATTTTGTTTTTTACAGCACCTACAAATTTGTGGGTGAGAGAGTTGCATATTAGTCCAGGTACAAATATTCAAGTTCAAGTAAAACCCAGACATTTGATTACTGATATTTAAGTCAGGCAGAGCCCAAAACCTTACTCCATCTTTCCATTTGAAAATAGTTTATACTAAAAAAAGACTAAACCTCTTTTACAGTTTGCTGCAAAGTACTTTACTAGTAGTTTCACATTCTACTAATTTGAACTATAAATTCATAATTCAATCTAATTGAGAACTTCTAGAAAAATTAGTCAATTATTACTTACATATTTTATATATGTTCAAATCTAATTTAATATTTTGCTTATATATATATATATATATATATATATATATATATATATAAACTCCAGACATATAGAATTTTATACACATGAATTTAGCATAAATAGGTACATATGCATATCAGTCAGTTATGTGCCTTCGTGATATACTCCTAGGCGATCATGTATCTTTCGATAGATGACTGACGAGGCAGATTTTTTTCCTGCAGTAGGTTGCCATTTCTTTCTGCGGTATACCAGTTGCCATCCAACCTATACAGAAACACATCTGTGTGGAGATATATATATAGGTGTGTGTGTGTGTGTGTGTGAAGTGCATTCAAAAAGTATCTGACTATTTTCACCTGCCAAAACTAATAGTAGTGTGGGCAAAATCCTTTGGGTGGGAGGTTCACGCCGGTAGTTCCTGGCTGTTATGCTGAGAGTACAGACATGTAGTGCATGCTCATTTTGTTTTCATGCAAGGTGAGCAAATGAAGCAGACATATTGCATCAAGTTTTGTCAAAAGTTTGGTGATAATCAAACTCAAACCATCCAGAATATTCAGCAGGACTTTTGCAACGATGCGATAGATCAAGGAATAATACAACTGCTTCAAATATATCTGCATCTCAGCAAAGAGCAAGGCACACTCAAGCAGGCCACCCACAAGCCGAAACAGTGAGCTGATTGAGACGGTTCAGTGAATAGTTGTGGAAGATAGTTGCATAACAATCCAGGAAATTACTCATGAAGTGGGAATAAGCCCAGGATCAGTGCATTCCATTTTAACAGAGGATTTGTGTATGCTGTGAAATTCAGAGAAATTCGCCCACCCATTCCACCAGTTTAATTAAAGATTTACTGCTCAAGAACACATCACTTGTTCGAAAGGCTTCGTACTTGGCACTGTGTGATTTCAGACTCTTCCTCAATGTGAAAACCATGCTGAAGTGATTTGAGGAGTGAGAGAAAATTATGAGAATTACCAACAGTGGCAGAACTGCTGGAAGAAGTGTGTGAACTTCCAAAGGAAATATTTTGCAGAAGATGATTAAATAAATTTTCAGAAATGTACAAAATTGCTTTTTTACACCAAAGGTTGGATCCTTTATTAACACATCTGACACACACACACACACATACATACATACATACATACATACATACATACATATATATATATATATATATATATATATATATATATATATATATATATATATATATATAATAATTGTGGGGAAACTTGTCACTTAACTGAGTGGTGTTCTTTCAGTCATGTCATCTTTGAAGATTCATGAGCACATTGTTGTAATGCCTTCACTCTTCAATGCTATTATAAATATAAGAAGCCAATAGCCATGAAGAGTGGAGGCAATACAACAATGTGTTCACAAAACTTTGAAGTCCCCATAACTGAAATAACGCCACTCATTAATTCTATTAACACTATATTTACCTTCTGATATCAAGCACTTTAAGATAAAAACCTGCTGGTCTAAAATGTTTTTGTAAACTACAGAAAAAGAACCAGAAATTTTGGCACCTCACACTCTTAAAATTCAACACTTTTTACCAAGTGTGGAAATGGACTAGCTTTAATTGACTCTTTTTGAGTTATTAAAGTTTTGGATACCTAATAACTTGAGATGGAGTTAATACTATATATATCCAAAACTTTAATCAGTCAGAAAAACCAGAGTCAATTTAAACAAGTCTATTTCCACCCTTGGTAAAATCTCTAACTAAATTTTTAGCCATTTTTGATGCTTATATTTTGAGATATTTGGAATTTACAAAAATTGTACTTACTGAATTTATGTAGATTAAACTAATATTAATTTAAGACCCCTGAAATCTAACAGAAACTTTTTTTTTCTATTTCTTTCCATAATATATATTGAAACACTGGTAATGGAAAGAATCAAGCAAATGCTGAAAAAAAGAAAATAAAGTTGTTGAGTTAGAGAAATTACGGAATTCTGATATTGGAGAGGCGTTTTGCAGAGATCATTGAATGATAAAGGGGGGGGCTGTTGAAAATGTAACTAAATTGGTAACTAAAAGAAAAGGAAAAAGGCTTGAAGAACTTGTCTCCTTGAGGGGAATGTCAACTAGAGATATAGTGAAACAACCAGTTCCGACTAGCGTTCAGATCTTCGAACAGGCTGGAATAGAGGGAGTCAAGAAGGACAAAAGGTGTTGAATACTTCACAAGCTGGGACATCTCCGATGCAAACTCCTATCGGTAAAGCAAATATTTTAAAGTATCAAAATTGGGCCAAGTAATACATGAAAATTGACTTTTCTAAAGTAATTTTCATGGACAAATCACAAAGGATGAATTTTATCTAAGGCAGATGTACCTGCAGCTAAAAGAAGACAGGAAGGAGGTGTGACAGTGTGATAATATGGACTGAAATTGTTGGCATAGCCATTATTGGACCATTCAAAATCAGCGAAGGAATTTTACTGAACAGTGCTAATTATTGTGAGTTCATAGATGAGACTTTCTTTGAATGGTACAAATTCCAATTCCAAAGTGAAGTAAATATTTATGCACAACAATAATCCTTCTCTTGTATATAAGGTTACCTGTGAATTTTTTTAGCTTAAAAGGTTTACAGGAGAGAAGATAATGGAATGACCACCATCAAGTCCTGATCTGAATCTGATCAAAAATCTATGGCCAATTGTAAAGAGGAAATTATATGATGGTGGAAAAGTATGTAACAGCAAAGCAGACCAACAGGAAGTAATGAAAACCAGCACATTGGAAACTGAACCTGCTTAAGTAAAACAAAAAAAATTAACAAAATCAATGGATTGTTGCTGCGAAGAAGGTTCCCTAAATAAAATGAATGGATCAATAAAGATAAAATGAATGGATCAATAAAGATAAAATGAATGGATCAATAAAGATAAAATAAAGACAGAAACTTTCATTGGTTTTTAATGAAACTGAAAAAAATTGCTTCCCAAATATACCTAAGGGATATATATATATATATATATATATATATATATATATATATATATATATATGTAAAATGAAAATATATATAGTTTTAAATTATGCTATATTTATGGGTGGGTAAAGTGCTCATTATCAGAGATAGAGCATATATAAATATGAAAGTTGCTGCTGAGGTCAGCATTGAGCGCCAACAGTATGTCAAGCAATCTTTAAGCCATTTGCTTGGTGTGGTGGCTCAACTATTTATATATGCTGGTCAGTGGTGCATTATGTGTAGCAAGGTCAAATATTTCAAGTTTATTGTATTATCTTAATGGTTATTGAGTAAATGGTATTCACAAGGCTATTTCGTAGAAATAATTGTAGGTCAGAAAGCAGTTATTTCTAATTATTGCATAGGGTTTAACTTTTAATTGACTATTTTCGATTACTGAGAAAATTTAAGAATAAATACGAAACAATTTGGTATTGATTATTAATTTATACACACAGACTTGAAACCAGGTGTATATATAAGTCTTAACCAAATTTATTAAACACAGTTTTCTTACCAATTCCTTGCACTGAATCCTTGATTAACTATTTTAGGCCCAATAGTACCACCATTTTAAGAATTTCAGATATCAATATAATTGTTGAAATAATGATGTAGCTTATGTTTTATTTTAATAATCAATGATAATAGCCATTTTCTTATAAGGAAACATTCAGCATTCATGGAATTAGCAGCCAGTGTTATACTCAGTTGAAGTTCAATCTATGGCTATGAATGCTGGACAATCTCACCACAGATAAAGAAACTTGAGGCAACAGAAATGTTGTGCTACAGAAGGATAATGAGAATACCATGGACTGAATAGGTAAGCAACAACGAAGAATGTTGTGGAACCTCTTTCAAATAAAAACTATCAATGACCAGGTAGAAACATTGCTCTCTCAACAACAATCATGATCTGACAACTGTCTAAATATAAGAGAAACAAAACTAGATTAAATCAGCAATCAGTAAGTTATTTCTACTACCATTCCTTACACAGAGACAAAACAGTTTTATCACTTGAAAAAGAACAAAACACTCTCTGCTAAGTAGTATCCCAGACAGTGGGAGCAAAATAAGTTAGCCCCATTTTTAAGTTTAACAATTTGAAATGTCCACAATTTTTTTGCAGATTGAATGATCATTAGAAAGAAGAATTAATTCTGATCATAATTTATTAACAGAAATATTTCCAGAAATAATTTATTAACAGAAATAGTTCCAGAAATAATTTATTACCAGAAATAGTTCCAGAAATAATTTATTAACAGAAATATTTCCAGAAATAATTTATTAGCAGAAATATTTCCAGAAATAATTTATTACCAGAAATATTTCCAGAAATAATTTATTACCAGAAATATTTCCAGAAATAATTTATTACCAGAAATATTTCCAGAAATAAAAAAAAAATCTCTCAAATAAATGAATGTGCATTTTTAAAAATGCTCCTTCACCTGCATGCATTTTTATGCACCTACAAATCTGTTTTATCTGCATCTCTTTTCTACCTTTTTTTAAAAAGTCTATTCATTTGAATGAAAAATATAAATGCAGAACTATTGAAAAACCCCAAAAAGTTAAAAAAAAAATACAAATAAGCTAAGGCTTGGGGGAGGGAATCTGAGATTTCCACGATGTTCACAGCGAATGCTATCCAAGGTTGGTAAGTCAAAGTAGCTGCTACTGATACGCCATGTTGCCCACGGATAGCCAAAGATCAAAGAAAAGAGTTGGTACAATCAATAGGCAAATGTTATATTTTAGAAAAAAAATGTGGGGTGAAAGGATTGGCAAATGGCTGGCAAGAGATAAGAGAAAATATGTAACTCTAAGTCATTTTTGAGAAGACTTAACAAGAGATTCCAAATGTACTCATACAAGTACACACGCATTGTGTGTTTCAATCTATCTTTATACATCTAATTATTGGTAATGTTATACACCAAATATAAATATTTATCTGGTGTATATTGCACGCATGCACATACACACATATATATATATATATATATATATATATATATAGCCCAGTTCAATAAACACTACTCAGTATAGATCATTGATGAAGGGTTTAGGAGCAACCAAGTTTGTAATTCCCAAAAAACTGTTTTCACATGTCAACTAAATAAAAAACATAAATATACAAAAAATACTTTCTAATCATCCACACAGACATATATGTGTGTGTCTTTCTCTCTCTCCAAATATATATATATATATATATATATATATATATATATATATATATATATATATGAATGAATGAATGAATGAGAGATGCTGGTAGTTTAAAAACTTTTTTTAAAAAAAATTTTTTTTTTTTTTTTGCAATCTAGCCAAATTCATCTATATTCTTTTCCTTTTTCTTTTCATCACATTAGTTTTGAAATATCCCACATTGTGATAACAAAATCTGCCAAGCATGGTTAAATGTAAGAACCTGGATGTTAAATTTACTGTGAAGGAACTAGTAATTAAAGCACTTTCTAAACATTTTCAACTTAGTTTAATTATCTTCTCTTTTAATTAAAGTAGCATTTTTCATGTTAAAATTGTGGGAAGTTTCGTTACAGTGAACAAGTAATGCATTCTGTGTGTTGTTTTTTTTTTAAATGTCCCTTTTGTGTTCATATAGTCTTTTATTTAAACTTCATGAGGTTTCTCCAATATATTCTTTCTGGCAATCTTTGCAGTTGACAGAGTAAATTCTTCTTTCAAGATTTCGTTTGTTTTGTTTTGTACTGATTAAGTCTTTTATTGTTTTGAATGTTGTGACAAATTTCATGTTGAGCTGATATAAATTCTTTTTGATTGTAGTTGTGATAGTAGAAGACACTTTTTTGATTTGCTGGGTTTGTCAGGAGGAACTGCTATTCTTTTTTTCATATTGAATATGAAATAGTTAGGGTATTGAAGGGTTTTGAATGTATTTTCACTATATTTCTCGTTTTAGTTTAAATATTGAGGGTTTCAAATTCTAAATGCTCTTAAGTATAATCCAATGATTATTCTGGAGATTTTTTTGCTGTTACGATGGGAATAGAAATTTTATATGAGAATAAAAATGACCTAGCTTATGCTTCAACATTCTTGGCAGATTTTCTGTTATCACAATGTAGGATATTTATTAACAAAGATGACGGAAAGAAAAAGAAAAAAGAATCGAGATGAATTTGAATAGATTGCCAAAAAAAAAAAACATTCTAAAATCCCATGCACCTCTTGTTTGAGTGCATGTGCAGTACCAACATAAATTTAGTCTGATGAAGTCCTGAAGGACGAAATGCATCACATGTAAACTTTTTCCACTTTGTAATATATATACATATATATTATACATACATACATACACATAACAGTAACTAAGCTCTTCTCGGCATCAGTATAAATCATATGTTGTGTCAGTGGGTTTTGAAGAAAAACAAGCTGTACCTGAGGAGGAAGTGTTTGCTGCAAGGATATCAGAAAGTGTTACATTAAGTAATGAAAAAAACAAGGACATACTCAAGTTTAGGAGAGAGCTGAAAGACCGTTATTAGATAAAGGAAGAAGGGAGAGAAAGGGATTAAGAAGAAAAGGAATGTATCAGAGAGCAAGAATCATGCTCTTTAACATGCAGTAGAGAGTGGACATTAAACTGTAAACCAAAGGGACTATACATTAAATAATAATGTAACAGAGTGAGTGTTTGTAGATATAAACAGTGGAAATAATAATCAATGCTGCATTCTGACTGAGGGTTTCACACCTCAAGCAATCTTTGGACCATGATAAATGCTTAAGGTATAAGACTGACAGTCACCATGCAATGTTTGCTTTATATATATATATATATATATATATATATATATATATATATATATATATATATATATATATATATATATAAATAAAAAGAAAGAACAGTAAGATATAAAATCCGGTGTTCTTATAGATATTTGTATTTTTACACAATAGTGCTCAATGTAAATTTACAGAGCATTAATATTATAAATTAATTGATTTAAAATATGGGTTTTTCGCTACACAGTGATAACCATGTTTCAGAAATGAAAGCTAAAGCTTTCAAATTTAATTTTGTTATTAAACCAAAGACATTAGTTCCATTTACTCGTCAAGCGAATTTTGGAGTAATGTCTTAGGTTTAATAACAAAATTAAATTCGAAAGCTTTAGCTTCCATTTCTGAAACATGGTTATCACTGTGTAGCGAAAAACCCATATTTTAAATCAATTTATAATATATATATATATATATATATATATATATATATATATATATATATATATATATATATATACAGGTATGCGATAAGAACAAATGGGATGTAATTCCACTGTCTGTAGCATTTAAATCTTTAAAAAAGAGATTAATATTATTTATTATATGAGATTAAAACAAAAACATGTTAAAAACTGCTCGACAATAGCTTTCATGTTTCAGTACGAAAATTGTGCTTCCTCAGGTAATAGTAAATAGAGAACAGTCCGAGTTGTTACTTGAGTTTTAAGCTGTCATGATCTTCACACGACTAGAACACATCTCGTCATCTGAAGATTGTGAGAGTGTGAAGCTCAAGTAACAATTTGGACTGTTAGGAGTTGACGTTGTGAAGTATTTTTTGCTCTGTTACGGTAATCTGGCAGTCAAGAACTTTACTGAGTAGGTAAGGGTTAGGCCCTCTGGCAAGTTGTCTGTTATTCACACTAACATAGTTGGCTTTTACTGTCATGAAATAAATGAAAAAAAAATTATGAAATTTCCTTTTTTTTATTATTTTCACTATTTACATTGTTGCCATATTCATGATGTTTTGGCTCTTGTATGCTTTGGCATTCTTCAGGTGATTGAAATTTCGAACTGAACCCTTTATTTCATCCACTGGGGTAAATTGAATATGGCAAGAAAAGATGG
The DNA here is from genome assembly GCA_964036315.1 of Acanthosepion esculentum. Taxonomy (NCBI): domain Eukaryota; kingdom Metazoa; phylum Mollusca; class Cephalopoda; order Sepiida; family Sepiidae; genus Acanthosepion; species Acanthosepion esculentum. The sequence goes on from OZ038488.1 coordinate 84,541,926, forward strand.
AGACAGCAGTCCGAACAATGTAAATAATTACAATACCTCATCTCGGAAATATAGACATCGGAAAATATTATACATAATATTTTTCTAGTTATCTTCATTTTATTTTAAATACAAAATTAAAAAAAAACAACTATAAAATATGGACTACCTCATCATTGTGACAACCAGACATATTTAACAAAATTTAAATTATGTAACTTAACTCGGCACCTGAAGATTGCATTGTATAATCCAGTGAGGAAAAACACATATTTATGAATATATTGTTTATAGCGCTGTTAGATTGTATCGAGCCCTATTTTATTAATACCAGCACTGAATGTGCAATTTTATATATATATATAAATATATATATATATATAGTAGAGTGAGTGCTAAGTGTAATATAAACAGGGATTGATATAAAATAATTTATACTCATAATAAATATATATTAGTTTATCACTGTTTGGTGCAACACTGATTTGAATCAAACAGGAAAGAATAAATATTTGTTATTAGTATAAAAGGCCTGAAGATTGCATTTACCTCAGTGTCCATTTTTATATTTATACAGGTTCCATTCTGATTATTGAGCACTTTTACCCATTAAATATAGCATAACTTATATATATATATATATGTGTGTGTGTGTGTGTATGTGTGTGTGTATATTTTGTGTACTTTTATGTATACACCATTAAGTAGTACAAATAATAGTTTTCATGGATAAAAATACATTTACAAAGACAACTGCTTTATTCTGTACTTGTCATGTATACACATGACAAGTAAACCCCTCACACTTCTTCCCCTCTGCCACTTCTAAAGCTGAACACTTCTAGGCTCCTTCAGCTTGTCAGGTGACTGTATATCATTCAGAATCTACAAATATATAAGAGGACAGCCACTAGGCAACATTCACCTGCTCCACTCACCATGAAATTGAGGCCAATATTTAGCAATGGAAAGAGGGGAGCAGCAGACAGAAGAGTTCCATTCTCAAGGGAGATAATTCAGTGCCCACAGAAGCCAGGCTGCAGAAGGAAAGGAAGATGGAGTGTTTGATGTATTACAAATGAAATTAGTACTGAGTAGAAAGATTGATAGATATTGGCTCTCATTGTTTTCCTTGCTGTTGCTGCTGCTGCTGCTTCTTCTTGCATAATCTCACTTGTGTGTCAGTCTTCAGCTGGTTATTGTATTGATCAGGGATTTGGCCTTTGTGCCATCATTCCCACATCTTTCTCACTTGGGTGCCAAGCTCTCGAAGAACATCGACTGTTTCACTATGCTTATTTCAGAACAAAATTTATTTAAATTTCTTGCTGATTGCAAAACTTCTGGCAGACTAATATATAAGCAGTGATTAAAGTAGAGGACATTGCAAGTATTAATCACAGATACTGGCAGGTTTATTTTACAAATTAAAACTTAAAATAAAAAGTTAATATATTTATTTTAATCACTGTAATAAAAGGTGTTCAACAGTAGAGACAAAACATCAAAACCTCGAGCACAATGACAGCTGGTGTTATACCAAACTGTTTAATTAAGCAAAAACACAGAATTTTAATTGTTGAAGTGATATTATATATAGCTATCTATTTATATATCCTGCATAAGCATGATGATTGAGTCTGAACATGAAACAGACTGTCACCTCTGGGTGTTGACATCAATATCGACTGTTATATTTACATATGCTCTATCTCAGATATATATATATATATATATATATATATATATATATATATTATGAAATGGACAAAGTCCGACAATTATTTAAAGACATTTTTATGTTTCTTGGACATTCAAGCCGGTAAATGCTATTTAATACTGTTTATTATAAACAGACCATTTACTTAAATACTTGTATCTATAAAAAGAATGTTAAACATAAAAATGTCTTTAAATATATATCTTTTACCCATGAATATATATATATATATATATATATGAGAGAGAGATGAGAAGGAATCGATTAATCCATGTCCCCAAATAATTTTTAATTTATTTTTTTATCAGTAATCTATTTTAATTTTTTTTTTTTTTAACATTTTGATCATGTTTTGTGGAACTATGAAAATTGTATTACACATATTAAAAATCGCTACACAATAGCTTTCATGTTTCAGCACTAAAATTGTGCCTCAGTTATTTACCATCACCTGAGGAGGCACAACTTTAGTGCTGAAACATGAAAGCTATTGTGTAGCGATTTTTAACATGCCTTTGTTTTAATCTCATATAATAAATAATATTAAGATCTATTCTTTATTGATCCATTTTAAAAAAATTAAATGCTACAGACTTGAATTATACTCCATTTGTTCTTATCCTATAACTATATATATATATATATATATATATGAACACTCAAACAAAACAACAGCGTCTATTTTGGGCCTTTCATTCCAAAGTTAATGACACTTTCTCTCATGACTTCTTTCTCTCTTTATGTCTTTTTTCTCCTCTCCCCCCACTATATCAATATATAACTTCCGTTAAGTTAACCGATTTAATGTGTCAATGTCTTGACTTCCTCAAACAATATTAAATTTGAAAGAATAGAAATGTTACATCTAACTCAATCATGTCTCTCACTTCCTCACTTCGTTAATTTACATATGCTTAGTACTGCCCATCAAAAATATGTAAATTTCTTTTCATTTTTCGTTTCAACCTTTGGAAGTAAAGTCTGATGATCCGTGGTCCTTTAAAGGGGCTGTGGTGAAATAATTTATTATCTGGAACCTTAAAGTGGTCTTTTTTTATTTTTATTTAAATTATTAGCTCTGATTTACATTGAGCTCTCTGGATTTTATCCTCCTTGGGTCTACCCATACGGATTACCTAGTTTTTCGTAAACTGAATATATATATATATATATATTTTTTTTTTTTCCAATTTATACTAACAAATAGTGGGTCGTTGAAAATACTGGGTAAAGTAATTTCACCAGTACCGTATATAATTTAACCTGAAGTGGGCTATAGAATAATAACAAACAAAATTATATGAAGGGGGAAAAAAAATCCTGGAAACTCAATTCATAACCAGTCCTCTCAAATATGAATTTTATTTGGGCTCCTGTATCTAATAAAATAAAAAAAGCTTACTTGTTTACCCTCTTATTATGGAGATGGCATGGACATGATCAGAGCTGGCTCCAGATACTACCAACTATGGCTATCATGCTGTCATGACATGTATTTGGGATCTTCCAAAAGGAAAGCTCATGAAAACATACTTGCAGTCATCCATGACTAAAGACAGATTAAATTCTTTGATTGTCAACAGAAAATGATCTTGTAAAGAAGATAAATGTAGAAAGTGTTGCTGTGAAAAGATTTGTATATCTAAAGGCTAGACAAAAATGTTTTAGGGAGGATAATGAGTGTTTTCTTTAGCTAGTATTAATAGTAATTAATAAGTAATAGTAATACTTAATTGTAATAAACTGGTTATTCTACATTTTCAGTTTTTCTCCTTGTGAAAATTTAGAAATAAAATATATTTGTAAGGGTGCCAAAGTTCAGCTTTCCTGGGGTGCCAGCAACCTTAGGAACCCTCACTGAACATGATTTATGAAACAAGGATATTTAAGTTTAATTTTTTCTAAGGATTTCATATATTGTCACATGGCAACTACTCTATAGGTTAAGTTAGTAACATGTGAACAGATTATTGAATTATATTAGTAATTACAAATTTAACTACATATTTAAAAAAGTGATTACTTACCTTTGCACTATTAGAAAAAATTATGTCAATATTAACATCAGAGGTGTATGTATAAATAAATATTTATTTGAAAATTATAACATAAATATGTTATAAAATCACTACAAAAATAGCCATTTTGTTTCAAAACTTCTGGTGTTTTATCAAGTGATGGTGTTGAATGGTGACGTTCAACACCATCACTTGATAAGACACCAGAAGTTTTGAAAGAAAATGGCTATTTTTGTAGTGATTTTATAACATATTTATGTTATAATTTTCAAATAAATAATTATATTTGCTCTAATCTGTATTGAGCACTCTTTTAAGAATAGTATTTTTTGGTTATTGGAATTTATTCTGTATATACGAATCCTATACTTATGTGTGTGTGTGTGTATATATATATATATATATATATATATATATATACACAAGTTAAATTAATTATTAAGCACTATTATTATTTTCTTTTTTTTTATTTCCTTAAATTATTTTGACCAAGTTTTAAAAATCAATCTATTGGTGTGATTAGAAATCAGGAAGAAAGGGATTATCAGTGGTCAGGAATTAATGCAAGTGTTACAAAATAATAGGACAATTGCATGTATAATTTCTTCCATCTGATATGTTCTGTAAATATATTTTATCCTAGTGAAAAATGACACAAGAAAAACAATAAAAAGTAACAAAGCCAAAGCTTTGTTTAGCGTATGTATGATCTGAATAATTTATTTAATATCAGAATTGTCGTTAAACATTTTGCCAACATTCTTTTCATGTTTGATGCACCTTAAAGCTCAAATGTAACAAGATTATTTCTCATTTCCGTATTTTTTTTTAGATGCATCTGATCAAAAATTCATTATAACTGATGATCAGAAACCTTTCCTTACAAAGGGAATTATTTAAGATTAAGTCGATAGATAATTGGGATATCAACCAAAACTCTGAAACACATAATATTGGTTTCTATATGACTGTACATGTAAGAACAAAGATTTAAAATGGTGGAGGGAGATCATTTGTTGGATTGTACTAATTTCAATGTTTTTTCTTGGATGGTTTTGGGGTTCAGCTGTGTATCTTCCTTGGTTATCTGTTGTGTTCTAGAATGTGTTGGGATCTTATTCTGTAAGGGTAAAATGAAAATATTGTGGAACATAAAATGTACCTAGAGAAGGCCAGAGAGTGTATGGCTGGAATAATACAGATAAAAAAAAGAAAAACAAATACAAGTAAATAATTCAAAACAGAAACATCTCTAATGATTAAAACGGCCCATCAAACAAAATTCAGATGAGATGCTTTTGAAAATGACATTTTGTAGATTTCAGTACTAAAATTATATACCATATTTCTATGCAACTTATAAAAAATAAAAACAAAGAAAAATAAAAAAAAATCAACCTGTATCTTCTACTCTGATGATTAGGTTACCAGTACCAGACTAACACATAAACAACTCTACATTAGTCCCCTACTAAACACAGAAAGAATGGTAGAGATGTGATTACAAATGATTAAATTATGAGTGCAAATGAAAATAGTATCGAAATATAAAGACAGTAGAAGACTAACACCTAAACAACCCCTAATTTCTTCATGACCCCATTATAAAAATATACAATTATAGATGATTAAATTATGAGTACAAATGAAAATTATATATATTATGAAACAGGACTATTTCTTTAGAAACAATGGGAAGACCACTGAATTGCAATATCAGTTCTCCTGTATGACAGTGAAGGCTCAACAATTTCTTCACAGATTAAGAAACAACAGCGATGTCTTTATACAGAAGGATGCTGAGAATACCATAGACTGAACCTGTGAACAATAAGGATGTTATAAGGAAAAAGGTAACAAAAAGGAGACTTGTGAACCAGAAAGAGCTAGTTGAAATTTCTGGAACACATAGTGAGGAAAGGGGGCTAGGAGAATGTGACATATATAGTACACACTAAAGGCATGAGAGACAGAGATAAACATCAAAATATCTTACCTAATGAGCATGTGTAAATGGACAGAAAAACCGAGACTAAGAATGATAAGGAGACAAATATTTGCTTAGAGTTACAAAGGATAGGAAGTTGTGGAGAGCCATGATTGCCCACATCCTGAAGTGAGCAAACACAGAAAAGTAGTAGTTATCCCCATGTAATGCACTAGTGTATAAGTACAGTACTTAATTGCTGTTTTATTTCTTTAGAGAGATTTTGATTGGTGTAAATTAGAGAGATTTTGATTGGTGTAAATTAGAGAGATTTTGATTGGTGTAAATTAGAGAGATTTTGATTGGTGTAAATTAGAGAGATTTTGATTGGTGTAAATTAGAGAGATTTTGATTGGTGTAAATTAGAGAGATTTTGATTGGTGTAAATTAGAGAGATTTTGATTGGTGTAAATGAGAGAGATTTTGATTGGTGTAAATGAGAGAGATTTTGATTGGTGTAAATTAGAGAGATTTTGATTGGTGTAAATTAGAGAGATTTTGATTGGTGTAAATTAGAGAGATTTTGATTGGTGTAAATTAGAGAGATTTTGATTGGTGTCTATTCTGACTGCAGTTTCTAACCAATGGATGAATATATTAATTGAATGATTTGTTTTTATGGCTTATCAAACTTTTGTCAGTTATTTAAAGCAGAAACATTTTGGATTGTAGGAGGTACCTGGTGTTCCCAAGCAGTCCTTCATCTAAATACTGACCAGGATTGATACAACTTCACAGCTTATGGACATGTTGAAATACAGGTTCTCATACAATCACTGAAGTTAAGCAATGTTGAGCCTGGTCAGTAGCTGGATGGGTGGCTGCTTGGGAATACCAGGTGCTGTAAGGTTGGATTTGTTGCTGGTGTAATGGGTAACAAATCAGAATTGGAAATTAGAGAGCCTACTTCTAATTCCAGTCATGTTTGTTATATTCACTTACGTGCAGATAACCTTGGAAAAGCTATGAATCCACTTTTCCCCCCTTCCCACTTATCGGTTAATTAGTAGGACTTGTATCAGCAAAAATCATTGGCAAAAAAACAAAAAAATTCTTATAATCTTAAAATATTTTGTGGCTTTAAATAACCCACAGAATGTTAATAAGTTGTAAAAAAATAAATCAGTCAACTTCAGTGATCAAACGAGAATGGAAGTTTTCAGCATGATTTGACTGTAGAGTGAATGAATGTAGCCATGTTTTTTTATAGTGATGTTTCTTTTTCTCAAAGTGGGTTAGCAGACTACAAAAACCTGGTAAAATCTTTCTGTTTCATTTTACATCCATTCTTTTCTAAAACTTTATGGAGTGTAATATTTTTTTTTCTATTTGGGATTGCTGTCTCTACACACTTCTTTTCATAGCATCATTGTTTTTGTTTTAAGTTGATAGCTTTTCTTTTCACTTTTTTAAAGAAAAATTACTCTCATTATCAACTAAGTTCTTTCTTTTATTCATATTTTCTAGAAGTATAATGTATAGCAAATTATAAAATACTTAAGAGAGAGCTTTTTTTTCTTCTACCGACTGATGGGACATGCAATTGGAACATAATGCATATCAAAATGACTGATTTCACATATTTGACAGGACTGGAAGAGAGGCAGTGCCACAATGAAATATTAGCATGCAATTTGAATTGCATAGAATAAAAGAAAATGTAATAACCAAAAATTGGTTCATATTAACTGAAAATTTACATTAATTTCTGGTTTATTATTAAAAAAAAAACAGAGTGTTGCCTGTTATATGACAAACTTTTAAAATTTGGGTATATAATTTACTATTGTGAGTAATATGAAAATTTTGTTCATTTTTGGATCATCCATACTTCAGCCCTCTAAGAAGAAGCTTAGAAATTTAGGTGGGCTTCTCCAAATATGGACAAGAAAAGCTAATAATAGAACATTACATGATTTGTGCATTAGAGAACAATGAACACCAATGCATACATAAAAGTATTTTTTTCATAATTTGTTAATGAAATGACCCCATCTGTAAAAGTACTAGTTCATTGTTTTATATATTTACTATGCTGCCCATATTCCAATCCAAACTTCACTTACAGATACACATACATAACATCGACGAATGATAGACTTATAAATATGTAAGACTGATTAAGATTTATATATATGGGAAATTATAAGACACTTCCCGTTTCCCGGTATTAGCTAGTATTAACTATTGTCTATAACCAATAATGCAATTTTTCTTTGAATTTTTATCAAGAAACGTTAATATATATATAGCAGGAGTACTGGATAAAATCTGGCAGAAACATTCAAAGCATGGACGAATGGTAGACATATAGATATGTAAGATAGATTCTGAAAAATTGTCTAGCTCAACACAGTTAAGCAACTTTCTTAACGGCTAACCTAACAATAGATTCATTATGTCTGTCTATATTTCTGAGATGTGATCTTGTAACTATTTACACTACCCCGTGCCATACACCATTGTTTGTTTAGGGAGGCATGGTGAAGTAATGGATAGTGGCACGGATTGAGGAATCGGAGAGCAGAGTTCAAATTCCAGTCAAATCCATTACATTCACTTACGTATTATTACCCTTGGAAAGATATGAATCCTCTTCTTCTCCCCCCAGTTATGAGTAAATAGCAGGACAGACCGGGTTCTATAGCTTTGGATGGCAACTGGTCTACTGCAGAAAGAAATGGCAACCTACTGCAGGCAAAAATCTGCCTTGTCAGTCATGTATCAAAAGATATATGATTGCCTATGCGTGTATCATGCATAGCACATAATTGACTGACATTGTTTGGACTGTTGTCCTAATCTTTGTCATATCCACAACATTTCAGTCACTGTACACTCTGGCCTTCTTCAGATGATATATATTGAAATTTTGGACCTAACCCTTTTAGACCATAGGGGTAGTTTGTTATAGTTCCATGCCTTTTCTGGATATCTCAGTTTCATTTAATTCCCTTTAGTAATTCAACTAAGTTTTTGTTCACCTGCACTGTGGCCAGATATTGAACTAACAACTCTTTGGGTCAAGTCACTTTTGGAATACTTCAACCAATGCTTTTATCCACTGGGCCATGTGTCAAAGGACAGCAGTCCGAACAATGTAAACAGTGTAAATAGATTCAATATAGTCTTTCCATTCAATATCTATATTTCTGAGATGAGGTATTATGTACATTATTTACATTATTCAGACTATTGTCCTCATCTTTGTCGCCATATTTATTACAACGTTTCAGCCGTTGTACGCTCCGGCCTTCTTCAGGTGGTTGGAATGTCGAATTGAACCCCTTATTTCGCTCACTGGGGTAGACTGTTCTAGTTCCACGTGCCATGTTTAATGGATGTCAGTTATCAGTTATCTCTTGTTAATTTTTCCCTCTGAAAGTTCTCCACTGCCTTAACCGGGTACTGAACTCACACTCTTTGGGTCCTGTCAAAGATGAGGACAATAGTCCGAATAATGCAAATAAAATCTTTCCATTTTATGTCAGCTGAGAATGTTAGCTTGTGAAGGCGCAATTCAGCTGGAGGTTAGCATCAGCCATGTGGACAGAAGGCAGGATGGAGTCTCTCAGATGATTATATTCTGTATTTTGCTGAAGTATAACTATATTTGATACATCCTAAATTAAACTAAAAAAAAAAAAAGAAAAGAAAAAAAGATGACATCAGTTTAGTTTAAAATGTTTGAATCCTTACACTGGTGTTCCAAACTCATCTCCCCACCCAACATTTGATACTCAAAGCATCCAGCAAAGTTTCATCACTGCACACTTATATAAAGGAAACAGTTTAAAAAGTTTAATAATTTAAAATAATATTTTTCATTTGTATTGCAGGAAAACTTCATTTAAAAGAAATTTAAAAGCATAAGTAATTTACTAACCCCAGCACCAAGATTACTTTTTTTTTTTTCATATATGTGTGTGTGATTTTTTTTTGTTTCTAGTTTTGTGTTTGAAGTGAAACTGATTTTGGCTTTATTTAATTTCTTAATAGGTTTCCTAATTGATTGCATTAATAAGAATGAATAAATAAAGCATTAAGAAAATCCTGTAAAAAGCGATTGAAAAAAAAAATCAATAAGAAATAAAATCAATCATTAAACTACATAAAATTTTTGATGTCATAAATAATGAAAAGAACTGAATTAGAGCCAACCACTTACTTTAATAAAATCTTGGCTGGAAATGAACACAGAATGCACGCTAACACATTCTATCAGTACATGTCTGACAACACAGCAAAAGCATACACACACACATATATATATATATATATATATATATATATATATATATATATATATATATATATATATATATATATATATATATATATATGAGGAGACATGGTGGAGTAGTGGATAGTGGGTCAGACTGAGGAATCAGAGAACCAAGTTCAAATTCCAGTCAAATCCATTACATTCAATTACGTGCTAATACCCTTGGAAAAGGTATTAATCCTCTTCTTTCTCTCCAGCTATGGGTAAATAGTGAGACAGACTGGGTTATATAGCCTTGGATGGTAACTAGTCTAGGAGAAGGGCAACTCTGAATTCAAAACCTGCGGAGGGTCAGTTGGGGACTTTGTGGCATGTAGTGCACCAGGTCTATGTATTCGGCCCTCCAAAAAGCGTGGTTGATTCTGCACAAAGCCTTTAACACTATAATCAAATCATATGTGCTGGCGTCTAGCTGTCGGTTCCTTGGAACTGAGCTGCTTGACCCTCATACATCGAATATGACAGGAGAGTCCACCATATATATATATATATATGTGTGTGAGAGAGGTGGGGAGACTATTTTGATGTATAAAGTTTGAAGTGATTTCCATCATGTAATTGCTGGGGATTATAAAATTTATTTGTGAGCTGTTCAGATTTTGTATCTTTTCTTTTTGTTGATTTTACATAAATATTTCCCTTGTTTGTTGTTCTTCCTCACCAGTTCATAAATATATGATTTGCTTAATGAAGCCAGAAAATAATTACTGTCGATTTATAATTTCACTTTCAATCAACTGCTTCTCAACCATGTTTGCTATTTCGTCTTTCACCTCTCCTATTCAAACTCCACCCAATCTACTTTTGAGCAAAATCTTTGCCTGCTTCAGAGCACCGAAAGGCATCTTGTACCACCTTGCAAAATTTCTCTTGGAGGCCCCACCAACACGTTTTGTCCTCTGAGGGACTTATCAAGGTAAATGCATTTCCCTTGGTAGTCCCTGAGAGGACTTTAGCCACCCATTGCATATTTGATAAATTGAGAAGTCCTACTAATGAAAACTGTGCCTCCCAATAAGAATCAAAACTGTATCCCTTCTTTCCATCAGGGAATCCTCTTTTTAGCCAAATCAGGCCACTACCAGTTTGACCACGGAGACCAGCCTGACAGGACAGGGTTTGAATACCCATTTAAGGAAAGTGCGTCTCTTATTAGAACTTCTACAAATCTATATCTGCTAACTACAGTTCCATGCCTGAAATGGAAACAACAGTAATTTTTGAAAGGATCTTTTTATCCAATATTTTTTTGTTGCCAAACTGGTAGCAGCACATTTTGGCTAAAAGCAATAAAAATAAAGAAGTGGTTTTCCAAGACAGGGAAAAAGGGATACTGGTTCAATTTCTCTAAGGGACACAATTTTTCTTTACTAAAACTTCTCGATCGAGGCCCATTGTTATTAATTCTACTCTTGAAGGAAAAAACGAAAACAAAGGATTAGTAACTCAAAATAGCACTAAAAATAATGTTTACGGTAATAATATATATGTATATTAAAAAACAATGAAACCATTTCATGGTTTCAGGGCCTTTTTCAGAGAAGTTGAAGCTATACATGTCCTAGAAGAGATAAATCGTTTCAGCTAGTAAACAACTGTAGCAGGTCATTGTAATATAAAAAAGAGAAAAAGTTGTAATCTGTGGAATAAAATAGGAACTTGTTATGTTCAATTGTTTTCTGAAGAACTTTCTGAAAATATAAGAAAGATCACGACAATAGTCCAAAAATATACATGGAGTAATGCTATTGTCACGATGAGGGGCATATTTATTAATTAAATGCACTCTAATAAAGAAGAGCCATAAGTAATCAGACAAATCTTGCAGATACACACAATGTAGTCTGAGATTAGCACAGATCTATTTTCAGAGAACCCTGCTAACTATTGCTCTATAGCAAGCTCACTGACACATGCGTGTGTATGTAGAAAAAGAAAGAATCATATATATATATCCCCCTCTCTCTCTCTCTCTCTATATATATATATATATATATATATATAGCTCTTGAAAATACATTTCAATTGAGCACTGTTGAGTGATAAGCTAATTCTATAAACAACAGCCACCTGCACTAATGCAAAGCTTTTCAGTAAAATGAATGGAGCACTTTGGCTGATTGGCATTTGTTTACATTTGTAAAAACAATATGCTAGATTTAGTTGTGTAACTCTACCGAGTGAAGATAGCTCTGGCTGACGCCAAATTAGTTGTGTTTCAATCCTGGCTTGAGGCATTCGGAAGTCTAGTCGCACTGAGGAGCTGTGATACAGCGAAACAGTACTGACTGTGAATGATATATATATATATTAATAATAATTTTGATGTATCTCCTCTCGGAAATTCCATACGGATTACCATTTTATTATTAATAAATATATGTGTGTGTGTGTGTGTGTGTGTGCGTGCATGCGTGCGTGTATATATATAGATATAATAGGAAAGAACTGTTAGATTGATGATTCAAAATTCTTTAGTATTTTTGTTTTTATTTTTAAAAAACAGTGCTCGATACAAAAGTAGAGTCTAGATTACAATTATTTTTTAATAATATGATTCCATCGTGACACAGAAATTACTACGTTTTGAAACGGGTCACCCGTGTTCAAGTTTAATTTCAATATTAAACCTTAACTTTTGGATGACAGTTTCATCCTCAAATGATTCCAAACATTGCTTGAGGATGAAACTGTCATCCAACAGTTAAGGTTTAATATTGAAATTAAACTTGAACACAGGTGACCAGTTTCGAAACATAGCAATTTCT